>CM057782.1:7805000-8185000 GCA_030064435.1 Trapa incisa
AAATGAAACGAGAATCTTAGGTATGTGTTGAAAGGGATGAACGAAAAATAACTGAGAAGGTTATAAGACAACAAAAATATAAGATTTCATAACAATAAAAAGTTAAGCCAATACACAAATAGTGTGGAATAAGTTTTGGGGACAAAACTCCTAAAAGGAGGGGAGAGTTGTAAACCCCGCTCTTTGGAGTTAAGGAAAACTGGGAAAAAACTGGTCAAACCGAGTAAGAAAACGGAACCAGTTTAGAGACCCAATTATTGAGGAACGGGCTAATTGGAGAATTTACAACTCCCACATGACCCAAAAAGATCCATAAACCTTGAAAAAGAACTTTGGAACCAATTGAGAGAGAAAAATTAGACTAGTTCGGGTGAACCAGACCCGAACCGGATTGAACCAGTTTATAAATCGAGTCGGTTTATGAACTGGAACCGAAGACTACTTATTTCCTTTAAAAATTATTCTTTCCATGAATTCTCAGTTATTCAAAAACCAATTCCTCACAATCATGTATTTAATAATCAACACACGCCCTTCATTATGAATAGATCACACATTCGCAAGCAGCCCGTCCACTGCACCCACTTGTGGGGTCAAAGCCACTTTACCAGCCACCTAGATAGAAGTTCATCCACTTCTAACTTGGGAATGAGTTAATGTTCGTGACATCCAAACCTCAAACTCAAAAAGACATTCCATGTCCGTATGAGGACAGAGACCTCATCCTGACCCCACCCGAATCTCATGTGCATGAAGCTATGTCGAGCTTCCCTGATTGCTAGCACGACAAATTGCCCTTATCTCCACCATGTCGTCCAGTAGCCCTTAGGACGCATCACTACCCCTCTTGGGCTTCTTGATGGTCCCAAACCTCAAGTGCATGCACAAATAAAGTTTTTCATATAAGTCGTTAATCTTTGATGTCATTGGTCCAATGGTCCCGACCCTCAACTCGACTTGTAGCTGTTTGTCTAGACCAGTCCGTCG
Organism: Trapa incisa; assembly: GCA_030064435.1. Lineage (NCBI taxonomy): Eukaryota > Viridiplantae > Streptophyta > Magnoliopsida > Myrtales > Lythraceae > Trapa > Trapa incisa. Next base: position 7,805,988 of record CM057782.1, read on the forward strand.
ACTTGGTCATGTCGCACTGCCGCCAGTCTATCTAGTATGTTGGTCTTGTCTTGGTACCATGGCTAAATCACATCATTCATTAAAATTTTCATAGCTTAACATAATGTTTGTTTACTAGCTCCTTCTCGTACTAACTGGCCTTGGGCCCACTGTACGATATTTTCAAAATCGGTCATTCTAGCCCCCAAGTTCCAAAATTGAGGTCTTCAGCCTATCTGAGCTATTTGAGCTCTCGTCAAGAAGGTCTCCCAAAATCTTTAAGTAGTGGCACACATCAGGGGAGAACACTTCCAACAAAAATTAGTTTTCACTAGTCTATCACACCAACCAGGTGTGACGACATCTCCTTTTACAACCGGTAAACAAGTTTTTCATTTCTTTTAGGAAGTTCATCATACCAACCGGGTATGATCTACACATAACCGGTAAGTAATTTTCCGCGTATTTTCCACATCTCTCCATCCAAGTGTGATGTTAAAATTCCACATAGTAGTGGTTTTTCATTCTGAAGAACTCATCATCCCAATCGGGTATGATGTGAAAATCCCCACTCACCTAATAGTGCCGTGTATTCCTCTTGATCGACTTTTGCCTCCACATGAGCTTATCCTTGCTAGCGTTTCTGGTCCTTCATGCTCCTACACAATTTGGACATTCTTGTTTGTTATCATTTGGCATAATAGCCCTAAGTCCTCACGTATGAGCCAAATGCCCAAACTTTTCAATTATTTACATTTAGGTCCCTCAAGTTCTTTTTCGTTAACTTTAGGTCCATAATGCAAACTTTTCTCCACATTGAGTCCTAAAACTTCTAAAATTCACGTTTGGTTCTCAATTTATTCAAAATCATTTAAGGGGTTCATGTTTTCCAAATTTTCAATTTGGTCCCCTACTTTTCAAAAATTACCATTTTGCCCCTACTTTACAAAAATGGCAATTTGACACCAATAAATTCCAAAAATCAAACAATTGGTCTTCCAACATCTTTTTCATGGCCAATTGGCCCTCAATTTTTGGAAATGGCCCTTTGGTCCCTCAATTATTCGAAATTCCTAAATTTCCCCAACAATTTCCTCCAATTTCCCCTTTTCAAACTAGCCAAATTTGATTTCATCAAATTGACCATTCAATCTAGTTTAATTGTGGAAATTGAAGGTAAAATTAATTTCCTACACTTCCACATGATTCAATGGAACATTGAATCGCGTCATTTGGATCTGAATTAAGCTCAAATAAAGCTTTGTTGGAATACTGGACTTAGAGAGAGAAAGCTTCGAAAGCTTACCGTTAGGGGTGCACCAGTCCAAGCTTTCAATCTGGGTAGATAGCTCTCATCCTTATGTTCCTCCTAGAATCAAGAATCACATCAATTCATGCTAAATTGAGGAAGAATTTGGTTAGTGAAGTTTCATCGGTTCTCTCTCTAACATTGATAAAAACATTATAGAGGGAAGCCAAATTGACTTATCTTGCAGCTCTAATTCTGTTGTATGAGGGTTGCAGAAGTGTTAGAAGGGCTTGATTTGGCGTGAGAATGGCTCAAATTGGTCTTTTTCAGCTCAGCTGAAATAGGGCAGCTTCGATCCACGGAAGCTGCTTCACCCTTCGATCATGCCGACACTTCTCTAGTGACCTTCAGAGCTAACGGGGACTACAATCGTGTAGCTAAATTTTCCCTAAATCTAAATAACCTGACCTTGCCTTATTTGGCTTAGAAAAATGCCCAAGTCGGAGCTCTGGTTCGAGCATCACCGAAAATTGGACTAGTAGAGAAAGGAGTTTTTAGGTGTGAGGATGATGAATGAGGAGGGGCTTTTTATATTGGAAGCTCAAGGACTCCTTAGCCATCCGATTAGTGCCTTTATGGCGATTATTCATGGCAAAAAATGCTCTGAATGGAGACCTTTCATCGTTGTCGGCACTGCTCATTTTTTCGGCGAGTGAACAGTGATGTCATCTGAAGGAAGAAGACGGACACTATTTCGAACCGAGTTCAATGCTTAGACTTGCTGGTTTAGGCCAGATTCGACCGAGTTTTTCGAAATTAAAAATATGTAAATTCATTCTTTATCCAATTGTGGCTTCAATTCTCCAATTTGAATTTTCTAAGCCACCTAGAAAAATAAATTTAGAAACTGGTTCAATAGTGGTTCAAACCAGTTCAATCTGGTTCATGTCCGGTTCACCTGAACCGGTTTCGTTTTCACTTCCAATTCATCCCAAAGTCCTTCTTCATGACTTTTGTGACTATTTTGGTCACTCAAGATTTTTAAATTTCTTGGTTTACCCTTTCTCTATCGGTTGGGGTCCGTGAACCGGTTCAATTTTCTCACCCGAGTTGACCGGTTCTTTCCCTGGTTTCCTTGTCTTTAAGGGACGAGGTTTACAACTCTCCCCTCCTTTTAAAAGTTTTGTCCCCAAAAATTAATTAGCAACCTTCGCATCAGGAATAATTTCTTTTTGTGTAAACTTGGGGTTTGCTTGACATGTTAACTCTTTGGTTGTTCTTTTTGTTAGCCCATTTTTATATCATTCACTTAAGTAATTTCTTTTCCTTTCCATTGTTTAGTCACTCCATGGAGTTTATCAAAATTAGGCATGTCTTACCCACTACTCCAAGGTACATACTTAAGTTCACTTCCTCCTCTACTTAGGGCAAGATTATTCATCTTTAGGGTTCTTGCTCAGAATTTCAAGATTGGGAGTTTCAAGTTGCCCAATCATTCCCTTATCTAGTTATTCTCTTGGACATTGAAACCCTTTTCTCGGTCTTCTTGAGTACTACATACTTGTTTTCACGGTTTTCGGTGTTATCACCTTTTTGTCTTATTTTGACTATTCCCTCATCTGTTGTTTATTACAGCTTTGGTCTAAATTTTATATTTGACCTTATCATGCTTACTAACTTACTCTTCCTTACTCGAGTCACATTTTCCTCAGCATAGTTGGGCTTACGTGTCTCTTACAGCATGACATGCTCTAACATGTAAGCCCCGTCCCTTTCAGACAAGGAAACTAGGGAAAGAACTAGTCAACCTGACTGAGAAAAATTGAACCAATTCAGAAACCCGATCATTAAGAGAATTGGCAATTTGGGAAATTTACAACTCCTGAATGGCCAAAAGGGTTCATAAAATCTTGAAAAAGAACCTTAGAACAAATTGGAAGAGAAAAACCAAATCGGTTAAGGTGAACCAAATCCAAGCTGGATTGAACCGAAACCGGTTTATGAACTGGAACCGATAGAAAGAGGGCAAACTAGGAAGTTCATGGATTCTGAGTGACCTAAATAGTCACAAAAGTCATGAAAAAGGACTTTAGAATGTATTAGAGATGAAAACCAAACCAGTTCAGGTGAACCGGATCCGAACCTATTTGGATCAGTTTGAACCACTATTGAACCAGATGCTAAATTCATTTTTCTAGGTGGATTAGAAAATTCAAATTGGAGAATTGAAGCCACCATTAGATAGAGAAGGAATGTAGATGAATTTAGAAATTTTTAATTTTGAAAATTTTGGATCGAATCGAGTCTGAACCGGCCGATTTAAGCTTTGAACTCAGTTCAGAATAGTGTCATCTTCTTCCTTCAGACGACAGCACTATTCACTCTCTGAAAAATCGTGCAGCACCGGTGAAGATGAAATGTCTCTGGCCAGGGAGTTTTAGGCAAGAATGACCACCATTAAGGCACCAATCGGATGGCCAAGAAGTCCCCAAGCTTCCTATATAAAGAGCCCCTCCTCATTCATCCTCCTTACACCTGAATACTCCATTCTCTCTAAAGTGCTCCATTTTTCGATGAAGCTCAAACAAAAGCTCCAACTTGGGCATTTTTCTGAGCCAAAGAAGGCATGGTTGGGTTCTTTGGATTTGGGGAGAAGTCAGCTACACGCCTGTAGTCACCATTTGCTCCAAGGGTCCCCAGAGAAGCATCGACGTGATCGAACAATGAAGTAGCTCTGATGAACTAAAGCTACCCTATTTCGGCCAAACTGAAATTGGCCAATTCAAGCCATACCAACACCTCCACAATCCTCCTACAGCTGAATTAGAGCTGAAAGGTAAGCCAATTTGGCTCGCCACTACAATTTCCAATCGGTGCTAGAGAAAACCTGCAAAACTTCGATGACTAAATTCCCAATCAATTTGGCATCAATTGATTCAATTTTTTATCGTAGGAGGAATCTCAAGACAAGAGCTATCTGCCTAGATGGAAAGCTTGGACCACTGCACCCCCAATGGTAAGATATCGAAACTTTCTCTCTCTAAGTCAAATTTTCCGACGAAGCTCCGTTTAAGCTCATTCCAACATCAAATTGTGTGATTCAAAGTGCAATTGAATCGTATGAAAGTGTAGGAACTCCAACCTAACTTAAATTTCAACAATTATACTCATTTGATTGGTTAATTTGTTGAAATCAAATTCAGCTGAGTTAGAAGGTTAAAATTGGGGGAAAAATTGGATGAGATTTGGAGATAACGAAAATTTGAGGGATTAAGGTGCAATTTCATAAAATGGAGGGCCAATTGGGCTTGATAAAGATATTGCATGACCAATTGGGCAATTTTGGAATTTTTGGGGCAAAACTTACCATTTCTGTAAAGTAGGGGCAAAATGGTAATTATGGAAAAGTTGGGGACCAAATTGGAAATTTGGGAAACTTGAACCCCTTTATAAGATTTTGAATAAATTGAGGTCCCAAGGTTAATTTTAGAAATTTCAAGTCTCAATTTGAGGGAAAAATGACTTTAGGGACCTAAAGTTTAAGAAAATGAATTTTGGGGACCTAATTGCAATAAATCAAAAAGTTTGAGTATTTTATCAATGCACGATGAATGAAGGCTATTAGGCCAAGGGATAATGAATAAGGATGTTCATATCATGTAGGAATATGAAATACCAGGAATGCCACCAAGGACAAGCTCACATGAAGACAAAGAACTGGTCGAGAGGAATTCACAACATTAATGGGTGAGTGGGAATCTTATACATCATACCGATTGGGATGATGAGCATTTTTATTTAAGGAAAAACTACGTACCGATTGCAAGTAGATCATACCTGATTGGTATGATGAAACTTCCTAGAAGGAAGTAGAAAACTCGCTTATCGGTTATAAGCAAAGATGTACTCATATCCGGTTGGTGTGATAGACAACTAAAAGTTCATTTTGTCGAAAGTGCTCTCCCCTAACTATGTGCCACTACTTAAAATTTTTGGGAAACCTTCTTGATGGGAGCTCAAATAGCTCAGATAGATCGAAGGCCTCGGTTTTGGAACTTGGGGGCTAATATGCCCAATTTTGAAATTCCCGAATAGTGGGCCCTAAGCCAGTTAGTATTAGCAGGAGCTCATAAATAAACATGATTTTAAGCCATAAAACTTAAATGAATGAATTGATTGGCCATGGTATGAAGATAGGACTGACATACTCGATGAACTGGCAGCAGTGAGACATGATAGGTCGACGGACCAGTCGTGACAAACAGTTGTAGGTCGAGTTGAGGATCGGAGCCGTTGGACTAGTGGCACCAAAGATTAAATTGCTTTTGAGGAAAACTTTGTTTGTGCATGCACTTGAGGTTTGGGACCATTAAGACACCCAAGAGGGGTAGTGATGTTTCCTGAGGGCTGCTGGATGACATGGTGGTGATAAGGGAAAGAGAAGCAACTAGATTTGTGTTTCTCGTCATACCAGTTAGTCATGGAGTTTTGTGTTTGTACTCCATGGAGTTTCTGTGTTTGGACTCCATGAAGCTACTATGTTTGGGGCTTCCTAAAGCTCATGTGTTTGAGTTTCATGCACACGAGACCGGGATAAGGTCTCTGTCCTCATACGGACATGAAGTTTTGTTTCAGGATTGAGGGTCGAATGTCGCATACATCCACTCATTCTCAAGGTAGAAGTGAACATGCTTCTAACTAGGTGGTCGGTAAAGTCTTTCTGATGCCACAAGTTGGTACAGTGGACGGGCTAGCCTATGAATGTGTATTCCTTTCATGATGAAGGGCGTGTGTTGGTTGATAAACACACCGTTGTGATGAGAAATAGATGTGAAAAACCGAGATTTCAAGAAGGAGATATTTTAAAGAAATTAAGGAGTCTGCCACACTCCAATTCTAACTATTCTTTTTGAAATCAAGTCTTAACCCCCCCCCCCCCCCCCCATTCACTAAGTTGTCGAACTCACCCCTTTCTTATACCCCTTTCAAGTAACCAAGGGAAAACCTACCCAATGACTTCCAGTTAACTACACCTACAAGACAGGTATGGAAAGTTTAAATTTCATTCAGTTTTGGTTAATGTTATTATAGGAAAAGTACAAGTTTAAAGGACACCCAAATCCTCACAATTTAAAGAAGGGGAAACCCTTAATAAACTAGAAGAGTGGCGGGTTGATCACCGGGATCTGACCAAACTGGATCAGTGCGTGACAACTTGAGTGGTACCAGAGCCTATTTCCTTGAATACATTATCAAGACTAGAGAACGTAGTAACTAATAGGAATAATTTTAAATTTTTCATATGGCTCCTAAGAGAGGAACCAAGAGAGCTAGAGACGTAGTCTCCAACATTACCCAACCAACCCTTCCTATGGAAACTCCCCAAGGAGCCTAGACAACCCCACCTAGATTAAGCTCGGAACACAAGAAATTGTACGAAGAGTTCACCCGAGTGTTTGGACAGCCTCACCTCATTCATGAGTTGGACACCAACCCTCAAGCTAAGCCTGAGTAAGTATAATCTCATCCCCCTCCTGCTAACGTTCCTCCTCTGATGGACATTCCCAAATACCTCAAAACACTCTAACAATTAGGATGTAAACCATTCCTAGGAGAAAAGGATGTGGGGGCTGCTATGGACTGGCTAGCTAGCATCAAGAAACTCGTGGGGATAGTTAGGATTTCACCAAAGGATATGGTGATCATGGCAGAGTTTTTCCTGGAAGCTAATGTGAAGAGGTGGTGGGATAATGTTAGAAACTTGCATGCCACCACCCCCACATGGGAGCAATTCGAGGAAAGATATATGGAGGAATACCTAGCTCCACATCTAATCAACGAGAAGAAACAAGACTTCCTCTGACTCCGACAAGTACTTAACTCTATCTCAGAGTATGAAACCAAGTTTTACAAGTTAAGACCCTTTGCCCCCGACCTAGCCGGACCTACAAATGTTTGCCAACGATTTGTGGATGGTCTTAATATGGACATCCGAGACCGAATGGGAGTACTAAGACATCCCACGGATTTAGCTATTGTCATCAGCATGACTCATGAATGTGAGCGTCTAGTACAGACGAGACGTCACCAAGTAGAACAGACCGGTAGGAAAGAGGAAGGAGGCCAGGACAGCCAAGGAAGACAAAAGGAGCCAGGTGGACAGAAATGGAGAACAAGAATGGGGTTCCCTAGGATAATGGAAGGTTATCATACACAAAGGGAGACAGATACAACCCCGGCAAGAAGAAGCCCCTATTATTCCAAGTGCCAGAAAAACCATAAAGGACCATGCTAAATATGCTACGAATGTAGACAGCCTAGCCACTTTGCGAAGAACTGCCTAGCCCTTCAGGGCAATACACAACGAAGTTCCCACCTACCACTTCAAGGAAACCCAAGAGCACAAGACAAAGGCAAGACATCGCCACAACATCGAGAGTCCCAACTAGAGTATACAACCTTGTCCAAGAAGAAACATGAAAGAACCCTAGTATCGTAGTTGATACTTACCAAAATTACCTTGAATAAATATAGCTAAAGACTGTAATTCATTATCATCATAATAAATTTATATTTCTTTAAAGATAAACTTGTGATACAAGTAGGAGGAAATACAAAGGACGTACCCACTAAATTTTGAGGAGGAAACAGGAAAGAATGGCATCTAAGTGTGTCATTTTGAGGATAGATACACTCAAGAATACATAGAATTTCGGAAGAAAAGGGGAAGAATACTATCAAGGAAGGAAACCCTGGGGAATCATACATATCCTAACTAAGAAGTAATGGAACCAAGTGACGAGGGATAAGGAGATGAGTTTGCAAAGGAAGTGCATGCTGAGGTGAAAGATTTAAGGGAGGCATCCTAGGATGATCCAAGGAAGTAAGTTAAACCCAAGGGAACGATTGGACAGCTTGGAACTCTTAATCTTGAAATTTTGTGCAAGAACCCTCAAGAAGAAGAATCCTGCCCTAAGTAGAGGAGGAAGTGAACCTAAGGATATCTCTTTGGACTTGTGGATAAGACATGCTTGGTTATGATAAACTCTAGGAAGTGAGTAAACAACGGAAAGGAAAGGACATTCCTTAAGTGCGTGGTTCAAAGGGGCTAAGTGAAAGAACAACTAAACCGTTGGCATGTCAAGCAAATCCCGTGTTAACATTAAGGGAAATTATTTTTTATGCAAAGGATGTTGATTTAGTTTTGGGGACAAAACTCATAATAGGAGGGGAGAGTTATAAACCCCATCCCTTTAAGATAAGGAAACTGGGGAAAGAACCAGTCAACCTAAGTGATAAAAACTGAGCCGATTCACAAACCTGATCATCAAGAGAATTGGTAATTTGGGAATTTACAATTCTTGAGTGACCAAAAGAGTTCATAAAATATTGGAAAAGAACATTAGAAAAAATTGGAAGAGAAAAACCAAAACGGTTCAGCTGAATCGGATCCAAGCTTAATTGAACTGATTTAAGAATCAAGTCGGTTTATGAACTAGAACTGATAGAAAGAGGGCAAACTGGGAAATTATGGATCCCGAGTGTCCTAAAGAGTCACAAAAGTCATGAAAGTTGACTTTAGGATGAATTGGAGATGAAAACCAAATTGGTTTAGTTAAACCGGATCTTAACCGGTTTGGACCGGTTTGAACCACTATTGAACCAGATGCTAAATTCATTTTCTAGGTGGCTTAGAAATTTCAAAATGGAGAATTGAGGCCACCATTTGATAGAGAATGAATTTAGATAAAATTAGAAAATTTTAATTTTGAAAAATTATGTCGAATCGGGCCTGAACCGGCCGGTTTAAGCTTTGAACCCGGTTCGGAATAGTGTTGTCTTCTTCCTTTAGATGGAAACACTATTCACTCTCCGAAAAATTGTGCAGCGCCGGTGAAGATGAAAAGTCTCTGCCCAGGGAGTTTCAGGCAATGATGACCCCCATTAAGGTGCCAATCGGACGGCCAAGATGCCCACGAGCTTCCTATATAAAGAGCCTCTCCTCATTCATCCTCGTCACACCTAAATACTCCATTCTCTCTCAACTACTCCATTTTCCAGTGAAGCTCAAACCAGAGCTCCAACTTGGGCATTTTTTCTGAGCCAAAGATGGTGTGGTCGGGTTCTTTGGATTCAAGGAGAAGTCAGCTACACGCCTATAGTCTCCATTTGCTCCGATGGTCGTGGGAGAAGCACTGGCGTGATGGAACAGTGAAGCAGCTCCGGCGAATCAAAGCTGTCCTATTTCGGTCAAGTTGAAATCGGCCAATTCAAGCCCTTTGCAGGCCAAAACAAGCCCTCCCAACACCTCCATAGTCCTTCTACAGCTGAATTAGAGCTGAAAGGTAAGCCAATTTAGCTCCCCTTTGCAATTGTCGATCGGTGGTAAAAAGAGAACCGATAGAACTTTGATAACTAAATTCTCAATCAATTCAGCATCAATTGATGTAATTCTTAATCCTAGGAGTAACCTCAGGACAAGAGCTATCTGCCCAGACTAAAAGCTCGAACCACCACATCCCCAATGGTAAGCTTTCGAATCTTTCTCTCACTAAGTCCAATTTTCTGGCGAAGCTCCATTTAAGCTCATTCCAACATCAAATTGTGCGATTCAAAGTGCAATTAAATCATATCAAGGTGTAGTAACTCCAATCGAACTTCTATTTCAGCAATTAAACTCATTTGATTGGTCAATTTGATGAAATCAAATTCGGTTGAGTTAGAAGGTTGAAATTGGGGGAAATTTGGAGATTTCGAAAATTCAAGAGACTAAAGTGCAATTTCATAAAATAGAGGTTCAATTGGGCATGATAAAGATATTAGAAGACCAATTGGGCATTTTTTGAATTTTTGGGGCAAAACTTACCATTTTTGTAAAGTAGGCGCAAAATGGTAATTTTGGAAAAGTTGGGGACCAAATTGGAAATTTGGGAAACTTGATCCCCTTTATATGATTTTGAATAAATTGATGTCCCAAGGTGAAATTTAGAAATTTCGGGTCTCAATTTGAGGGAAAATGGTATTAGGGATCTAAAGTTAAAGAAAAAGAACTCTAGGGACCTAATTGCAATAAATCGAAAAGATTGAGTATTTCATCCATGAATGATGAATGAAGGCTATTAGGTCAAGGGATAATTAATAAGGATATTCATATCATGTAGGAACATGAAGTACTGGGAACGCCAACAAGGACAAGTCCGCATGAAGACAAAGAATCGGTCGAGAGGAATTCACTACATTAACGGGTGAGTGGGAATCTTATACATGATACCGATTGGGATTATGAGCACTTGTATTTAAGGAAAAACTACTTACCAATTGTAAGTAGATCATACCTGGTTGGTATGATGAAACTTACTGGAAGAAAGTAGAAAACCCGCTTATCGGTTATAAGCGGAGATGTACTCATATCTGGTTGGTGTGATGGATGGCTAAAAGTTCATTTTGTTGGAAGTGCTCTCCCCTGACTGTCTGCCACTGTTGAAAATATTTGGGAGACCTTCTTGATAGGAGCTCGAATAGCTTAGATGGGTCGGAGGCCCCAGTTTTAGAACTTGGTGGCTAATATGCCCGATTTTGACAATTTCAATCAGTGGGCCCTGGCCCAGTTGGCACGAGCAGGAGCTTGTAAACAACCATGATTTTAAGCCATAAATCTTAAATGAATTAATTGATTGGCCATGGTACCTAGACAGGACTGACATACTCGATGAACTGGCGGTAGTGCGACATAATAGGTCGATGGACCATTCGAGACAAAAAGGTGTAGGTAGAGTTGAGGATCGGAGCCGTTGGACCAATGGCACCAAAGATTAAATGGCTTTTGAAGAAAACTTTGTTTGTGCATGCACTTGAGGTTCGGGACCATTAAGATGCCCAAGAGGGGTAGTGATACGTCCTACGGGCTACTGGATGACATGGTGGCAATAAGGGAAAGAGAAGCTACTGGGTTTGTGTTTCTCGTTATACCAGTTAGTCATGGAGTTCTATGTTTGTAATCCACAGAATTTATGTGTTTGGACTCCATGAAGCTACTGTGTCTGAGAACTCTAGAAAGGCCCTACAATGCTCGAAGTAAAGGAGGAACCACAATGATTCATGCATGGGAATAACCATTACATATGTGAAAGATGGGGACACTACATGAAGAATTGCCCAACCCTACTAAGGACAAGCACCAAGATAATCTGTTATAGATTTATAGGACACATAAAGAAGAACCGTCCTACACCTCATAGGTTTAGGGAAATACCTTCTGAAAAGTCACGAAGGATTGGTGACTAAAACCAAGAAGTAGGTTAACAGTTCACAAAGAGGTCAAGAAATGGCAAGGTAAAGGGAAATTTAGACTCCTTCTTAAGGAGATCAAACAGAGAGGGATATCATAAGAATAGAGGTAAGGTACATTGAAAGTACACCTAGAACCTCCCTCCCCCCCTCAAGAGGGACAAACATGGAAAATGTCCTTCAGAAACTCTAAAGGTAGGACATAGTGAAGAAGAGAAGAAATACAATATGAAAGACAACTTTGGAAGAATGCATACAACTAAGTACCCCTTGAAGGGATCATTGATGGGCGGATGGTCATAACATGGAGTGCAAGGAAACCACCCTTAATTAAGAAAATTTCCAAGGAAGGATGTATCAGGATGACCCAGCGTGACCTGCTTGGAGAAAAACAGAAGAGCCAAATAATGACTTCAGGAGAACCTAGTAGAAAGGATACACTTAACGAACTGGCCTTCGGGAGAACCATTGATTTAAACCACGACAAAGAAGGGAGAAGTGAAAATGCCAAAACATTGGAAAAGAAGGATGAAGGAAAATCCTTAAAGAAATCTATGGCCAAGATTAGATTTACAATTAAAAGTCTTGAGATGGTTAACTGAGCCTCACTAAGGATGATCAAGAAATTTTGAAATCAGGAGGATGTGAAATCTCCTTAAAAGGAAATAGAACTTGATGACGAGGGATTTGTAAATAGATTTGTAAATAAAATGCATGATAAGATGAAGGGAACCCATGGAAGCATAATAGGAGGAATCCAAGGAGTAAGTTAAACTCAAGGAATGGGTGAGTCATAAGGTATCATCAAAAGATGCTTTACAAGTAAAAAGGTGGTGGAGTGGCCATAAAAAAAAAGGAATAGTATAAAGTACATCTAAGAGATCTTGGTGGGGGTAAGTCCTCTAGTTAAGAAGTGACTAGAGTAAACGATTTCTGACATCAAGACTGGTTGTGGTCTACGCTCACTTGATCTAGCCTAAACAGAGTATGGCTAAGCATAAAGTGAAATACATTAAATAAGACAAATAATGGAAGTCACTCATATAAGGAATGAGGAAAGGAATGGGAATCTTAAGAAAATGGAGAATTAAAGGCGGGCAAATACCCGATATAGAAAAGAGTGTGAGGAAGGGAAGAAATAAACTTTCAAGGAATGATAAGAAGGTGGAGCAAGTAGCTCCTAGAGTGGAAGCCTCCACTATGAGGGATGTAATAAAGAACAAAATTCATAATAAGGGAATTTTTCCAAATAAAGAAATTGATTCCGCTAGAAATAAAGAGGTTGGGGAAGGACGAGCTGGTAAGAAAAATTTGACATGGTTATGTAAGATATGACCTCAAAGGCAAGATGGATGAGTCACTAAATGGTAAAGGTAGTCGGGAATGTACTACCAGATGGAATTATACAACCCCTGGAAGGTTAGGAACACTCAGTGAGGAAGTGTTCTAAAATTTTAATGGTCAAAGATAGATTATGGAGCACCGTCATGCTGTCAGGGACACACAAGCCCAACAGACCAGGGAAGGATGTGACTCAATTAAGGAAGAGTCAGTTAGTTAAGTATAATAAGGTCAATATCGAAAATAGATGAAAGATGTAATAAGTAATGGATGAAGGAAGGGTTAAAATAAGATGAAAAGGTGATACATTGAAACTTGTGAATACAAGTACTTAATGCTCAAAAGAACACTAAGCTAAGAGTATCAACAACCAAGAGAATAACTAGACATAGGAACAATTGGGTATTTTGGAACTCCCAATTATGAAATCTTAAGTAAAGAATCTCGTGATGGAGAAATTATACTTTATGGAGCGAAGGATGTGAAATTAAGGATATGACCTTAAACATTACCGTGAGATATGCTTAGCTAAAGTAAGCTCTGTGGAATGAGAAAGTGATGGGAAGGAAAGGAAAACCTTAAGTGTATGTGAGATAAGGGATAAATGGAACTAACTGAGAAAGTTATATATTGATAAACTACAAGATGATATCAAAGGGAAGTTCTTTCCAATGCAAAGAACGTTGAATGGAGAAGGGAACTCTCCAAACAAAGTAATCGCCACATCCGTGTTTCGGTAAGTCATGGGGAAAACCCCAATGATTGACACTGGAAAGACCCAATAAAGAAGTTGGGAAAGGACGAGTAGGTAAGTAAAATCAACACATTTATGTAAGACATGACGTCAAAGGCAAGATGGATGATGGGATAATGGTAGAGGTAGTTGAGAAACACCACCAGACAAAAAGATGGACGAAGTTATACAATCCCTGAAAAGTTGGAAGGTTGAGAACAACCATGAAGGAAGTGTTCTAAAATTTTAAATGGCCAAATACAGGTTCTAGAGCATGTCATGTTGTAAGGGACATGTAAGCTCAATGGCTCAGGGAAAAATATGACTCAAGAAAGAAAGAGTTAGTTGGTATAGCATGACAAGGTCAAACATTAAATTTGGAGTAAAGTTATAATAAACAACAGATAAGGGAAGGGCCAAAATAGTTCGAAAAAGTTAGAATACCAAAACTCGTGAAAGCAAGTATGTAGGTGTCACGCCCCGACCCGGTTTGTTTGGATCCCCGTGAGCAACCAGCCACTATCCCAGTTTATTAAGGGTTTTTCCCTTTTTTAAACTGTGAGAAGTAAGGCATCCTTTAAACCTCTATCTCTCCTAGAATAATACCATAAATCAAAATTGCATGAAATTTTAAACTTTACATACCTATCTTGCAAGTGTAGTTATCTAGGGTCTTTAGGTAGATTTTCCTTGGTTTACCTAAAAAGGGATATAAGGGAAGGGTGAGTACAACGACTTAGTGAATGGTTTTTCAAAATTTAACTTTTAGGAAAACTGTTTGAATTGGAGTGCGACTGACTCCCTATTTTCTTTTAAAAACATTTCATTCTAAATTTTGGTTTTTAAAACCATTTCTTATTACCACGGTGTGTCATCACCTAACACACATCCTTCATCATGAAGGTAAAACACAAAATCGCAGGCCAACCCGTCCAATGTGCTCACTTGTGGCATTGGAGCGACTTTATCGGCCACCTAGATAGAAGTACATCCACTTCTACCCTGAGAATGAGTGGATGTTTGTGACATTCAACCCTCAATCCTGTAACAAAACTTTGTGTCTATATGAGGATAAAGACCTCATCGAGTCCCTACCCCGGTCCATGCGCTTGAAGCTACTTCGAGCTTCACAAGACTTCTAGTATGACTAACTGCCCTTATATCCACTAGGTCGTCCAGAGCCCTGGGATGCATCACTACCCCTCTTGGGCGTCTTGAAGGTCCCATAACACAGTGCATGCAAAAATCAACAGTTTTCACATGAGCCATATAATCTAGGGTGCCACTGGTCCGATGGCCCTGACCCTCAACTCGACATGCAGCTATTTGTCTTGACAAGTCTGAAGATATATCATGTCACACTACCGCTATTCCATCAAGTATGTCAGTCCTGTCTCGATACCATGGCCAAACAACTCATTTATTTAAGTTTTCATGGCTTAATAATCATGTTTGTTTACAATCTCCTGCTCGTGCCAACTGGCCTAAGGCCCATTGTTCGAGATTTTCAAAATCGAGCATATTAGCCCCCAAGTTCCAAAACTGAGGCCTCCGACCTATATGAGCTATTCGAGCTCCTGTTAAGAAGATATCCTAAAAATTTTAAGCAGTGGCACACAGTCAAGGGAGACAACTTCTAACAAAATGAACCTTTCATTTGTCCATCATACCAACCGAGTATGAAGACATCCCTCTTTATAACCGATAAGCAGGTTTTCCAATTCCTTCCAGGAAGTCTCATCATACCAAACGGATATGATCTACTTACAACCGATAAGTAGTCTTTTCGCGTGATTTTCACGTCACTCCTCTCAGGTGTTATGTTTAAAATACCATTTAGCAGTGAGTTTTAATTTCTGAGGTGCTTATCATCCCAACCGGGTCTGATATTAAATCTTACTCACCCGATAGTACAGTGAATATCCACTTAGCCATCATGTTGTCCTTACATGAACTTGTCTTAGTTGGCGTTATCGGTACTTCATGTTCCTACATGATATGAACAATCTTGTGCATTATCCTTTGGCCTAATAGTCATCATTCATCCCAAATGAATGAGAAAACTAAACTTTTCTTTTATTTGAAATTAGGTCCCTAAAGTTATTTTTCTTTAACTTTAAATCCCAAATGCCAGTTTTCCATCAAATTGAGTCTCGAAACTTTTAAAATTCATCTTGGGAACTCAAATTATTTAAATTCACAAAGAGGAGTTTAATTTCTCAAATTTATAATTTGGTCCCCAACGTTTCCAAAATTACCATTTTACCCCTAATTTACAAAAATGGTAAGTTCTGCCCCAAATTTTCCAAAATTTACCCAATTGGTCCTCCAACATCTTTATCATGCCCAATTGGTCATCAATTTTATGAAATTGCACTTTAGTCCCTCGAAGTTTCCAAATCGCCAAATTTCCCCAATATTTTCACCCAATTTCATCCTTCTAACTCAACTGAATTTGATTTCATCAAATTGACCGATCAAATGAGTTTAATTGCTGAAATTGAAGTTAGATTGGAGTTCCTACACCTTCATACGTTTAAATTACACTTTGATTCGCATGATTTGATGCAGGAATGAACTCAAATGGAGCTTCATCGGAAAATTGGACTTAAAGAGAGAAAGCTTCGAAAACTTACCATCGGGGGCACAACGGTCCGAGCTTTCGATCTGGACAGATAGCTCTCATCCTGAGGTTCCTCCTAGGATCAAGAATTGCATCAATTGATGTCGAATTGAATGAGAATTTAGTCATCAAAGTTCTACTAGTTCTCTCTCTAGCACATGTCGTAATTTACAAGGGGGAGCTGAATTGGCTTACCTTTTAGCTCTAATTCAGTTGTAGGAGGATTGTTGAGGTGTTGGGAGGGCTTGGTTTGGCCTGAGAAGGGTTTGAATTGGCCAATTTCAGTTTGGCCGAAATAGTGCAGCTTCGGTCCACCAGAGCTACTTCACTATTCTATCGTGCCGGCATTTCTCTGGTGACCCTCGGAGCAAATAGAGACTACAAGCATGTAGCTGACTTCTCCTCGGTTCTAAAGAACCCGACCATGCCTTCTTTGGCTCAGAAAAGACCCTATGTCGGAGCTCTAGTTCAAGCTTTACCAGAAATTGAGGTAATTGAGAGAGAATAGAGTTTTCAGGTGTGGAGAGGATGAATGAGGAGGGGCTCTTTATGTAGAAAGCTCAGGGACTTCTTGGCCATCCGATTGGCGTTTTGTGGCGATCATTCATTACCTAAAACTCCCTGGTCGTAGACTTTTCAGCTTTGTCGGTGCTTCTCGATTTTTCAGCGAGTGAATAGTGTTGTCATCTAAAGGAAGAAGATGTCACTATTCCGAACTGGACCGGATTGGTCTAAACCAGGTTCAAAGCTTAAACCAGCCAGTTCTAACCCAATTTGACCAAATTTTTCAAAATTAAAAATTTCTAAATTCATTCTCAACCCAATGGTGGCATCAAATCTCAAATTTGAATTTTTTAAGCCACCAAGAAAAATAAATTTAGCATCCAGTATAATAGTGGTTCAAACCGGTCCAAATTGATTCAATCTAGTTCGGATCTGGTTCACCTGAACCGGTTTGGTTTCCATCTACAATTCAACCTAAAGTCCTTTTCTTAACTTTTGTGACTCTTTAGGTCACTCGATATTCATAAATTTCCTGGTTTCCCCTTTTTCTATCGGTTCTGGTTCATGAACTGACTCGGTTCATAAACAGGTTTAATCCAGTTGGATCCAGTTCATCTGAACCGGTTTGGTTTTTCTCGTCCAATTTGTCCTAAGGTTCTTTTCTAAGGATTTATGAACCTTTTGGGTCACTCGGGAGTTGTAAATTTCCAAATTGCTCATTTTTTGATGATTGGGTTTGTGAACTAGTTCGGTGTTTCTCACTCAGTTTGACCGATTCTTTTCCCCATTTTCTTGAACTCTAAAGGGTAGGGTTTACAACTCTCCCCTCCTTTTAGGAGTTTTGTCCCCAAAACTAAATCAGCATTTTTTTCAATCTGGGATAACTTCCCTTAATGTTAACTTGAACATGTTAACACTTCAGTCATTCTTCCACTTAGACCACTTTAAATTATGCGCTTAAGGAAGTTCCTTTCCTTTACATTATTTACTCATTCCATGGAGTTTATCATAACTAGTATATCTTGCTAGCGAGTTCAAAGGTATTTTCCCTAGGTTCACATCTTCCTTTGCTTAGGGCAAGATTCTTTCCTTTGAAGTTCTTACTCAGAATTTCTGGATTGTGAGTTCTAGGATTTCCAATCGTCACTGTGTCTAGTTATTCTTTGCATCATTAAAACTCTTAGCTCAGTGTTCTTCCAAGCATCGCGTACTTGTTTTTCACAGGGTTCAATGTTATTACTCCTTCGTCCTAATTTGACCCTTCCTTCGTCCATCATTTATTTCCATTTCGATCAAATTTTTTGTTTGATCTCATCATGCTTATCAACCGACTCTTCCTTACTTGAGTCACATTTTTCCTTGAAACTGTTGGGTTTACATGCCCCTTATAGCATGGCATACTCTAGAACATGTCTTTGACCATTTTAAATTTTAGAATACTTCCTTACTATGTCTTCCCTACCTTCCATCATTTCAAGGATTGAATAACGTCATCCCTCTTTCACCAGGTAGTATTCCTTGACTACCTTTACCATTATCTAGTTGTCACTCATGCCTTGACAAAATGTCTTACGCAACCGTGTCGACTTTCCTTACCCACTCATCATTTCCCAACTTCCTTGTTGGGTCTTTCTGGTGCAAGTCATCAAACTTCTTGATGACTTACTAACACACTGGGATTCATCTTTTCTTATGTCTTTCTTCATTTCCGGTCACGTCCTTTACTAAAGGATTCTCTTTTTCCTTAAACTCACTCTCATTTACTTTTGACCATTTCATGATTCCGTTGTTTTTAGGGAGTTCTCCTTTAATGATTTTCATTCTCTACTATGTCCTTCAAAGTAGAGATTTTTAACCTTAAGAGCTAAATGCTCAACCTTCTTACCATTCCTTGAAGATTTCTTTCTTCCTTTCTTCACACTCCTTTTTATATTTGGTATTTGTCCACCATTAATCCTCCATTGTCTTAAAATTCCCATTTCTTAACTAGAGGACTTACCTCTCCATGATTTCTTAGATGTGCTTTACTATATTCCCTTATTATGGGCAGTCCACCCATTTCTTACTCGTACGACATTTTTTGATGTTATCTTCTGACTTACCCTTTTCTTGAGTTTAACTTACTCCTTGGATATTCTTAATATGCTTCCCTGGGTTCCTTTCACCTTAGCACGCATTTTATTTGCAAATTCGTCTCTTCATCTCTTTCACCTAGTTCCATTTTCTCTTTGTTAGGTCATGTATCCTTTCTCCGGGTTTCCTTATTTGGGAGGATTCTTACCCTTTTCACCCGTAATTTCTTTTTCATTCATCTATGAAGGCACCTAACTTTAAATGATGTCCTTTGAGGTCATTCTTTCATTCTTACCTTTACTCTTCCAGAAGCTTCTGTGTTTGAGTATCATGCACACGAGACAAGGATATGGTCTTTGTCCTCGTACGGACACAGAGTTTTGTTACGGGATTGAGGATCAGATGTCACGTACATCCACTCATTCTCAGGGTAGAAGTGAACGTGCTTCTATCTAGGTGGTCGGTAAAGTCGCTCCGATGCCACAAGTGGGTACAGTGGATGGGCTGGCCTACGAATGTGTGTTCCCTTCATGATGAAGGGTGTGTGTTGGTTGATAAACACACCGTTGTGATGAGAAATGGCTATGAAAAATTGAGGTTTCAAAAATGAGATATTTTAAAGAAATTAAGGATTTTGGCACACTCCAATTCAAACTATTCTTTTTGAAAATCAAGTCTTAAATCCCCATTCACTGACTTGTCGAACTCACCCCCTCCCTTATACCCCTTTCAGGTAACCAAGGGAAAACCTACCCAAGGACTTCCAGTTAACTACACCTACAAGACAGGTATGGAAAGTTTAAATTTCATTTAGTTTTGATTAATGTCATTCCAGGAAAGGTACATGTTTAAAGGACTCCTTACTCCTCACGGTTTAAAGATGGGGAAACCCTTAATAAACTGGAAGAGTGGCGGATTGATCACAGGGATCTGACCAAATCGGGTCGGGGCATGACACAACATCTATCTCTATCCATCAGATTTCTATAGCACCTTCTTTAAGGTCGTTCTCAACTTTCCAACCTTTTAGGGATCATATAACTTCATCCCTCTTTTCATCTGGTAGTATTCCTCGACTACCCTTATGGTTATCCAATCATCCTTCATGCCCTTGATGTAATATCTTTCATAACTGTATCAGTTTTCTTACCCACTCATCCTTTCCCAACTTCCTTATTACATTTTTCCTCATTCCCATCATGTGGGTTCTCCGATGACATATCACTAAGAATCTTCCCTTCTTATGTCCTTTCTCTTCTCTAATGGTGTCCTTTATTCAAGGACTTTCATTTTCTTAATTCACTTTTATTTACTCATGACCATTTCATGATTCATTATTTCGGGTTGATCACTTTCAGTCTATGTGTCTATTGTTTTGTTTGGAGAGTTCCCTTCTTACGGTTTCATTCTCTACTATGTCCCTCAAAGTAGAGACTTTCATCTTAGGAGCTACATGCTCAACATTCTTACCATTTCTTGAAGGTTTCTTCCTTCACTTCCTTACACCTCCTTCTATATTGAGGCATTTGCCTACTTTGAATCCTTCCTCATCTTAAATTCCATTTCATTCCTTATATGAGGAACTTCTTATTATGAGTCTTATTTCGTGTACTCCACTCTATGCCAAGTCATCCACTCTTTATGCGAGTGTGGACCACAACCCGTCTTGATATTAGTGGTTATCCCCCCTCCCCCTCCTCAACCACTTCTTGTTTGGAGAGCTTACTTCCCCAATGTTTCTCGGATGTTCTTTCCTTTATTTCTTATTATGGGTAGTCTACTCATTCTTACTTGTCACATCATCTTTTGATACTAACTTTCTACTTACCCATTCCTTGGGTTTAACTTATTCCTTAGGTCCTCCTAGTAGGCTTCCCTCTGTCCTTCCACCTCAACATGTACTTCATTTGCAAGTTCATCTCCTTGTCCCTCTTCACTTGGTTCTATTACCTCACAGTTGAGTTACATATGTCGTTACAGGGTTTCTTTCCTTGGTAGGACTCTTTCCCTTTCTCCTAGAATTCCTTTTTCATTTGCTCTAGGGAATATCTACCCTTAAATGACATCCTCTGATGTCTTCTTCTCTTGTTTACCCTTACTCTTGAAATCTTGCGTGCACATCTTTTATAATTTATCCTCATCCTTACTTGTACCCCAGTACATGTCTATTTCTTTTAGGGAGAACTCAAATCCTCCTTGTTTCAAGATCTCTTAATCATGTGAGAGGCTTGCCTACTCCTCTCTTCGCTTGAGTTTGGTTGTTAATTTGGACATTGGTCTTTTTAAGGATTTCCTTCATCCTTCTTTTTTTTTCCAAATATTTGGCCTTTCCACCTCTCCCTTCTTTGTTGGGGCTTAAATTATCACCATCATGAGTATCAGTTCGTTCACTGCCTCTTTCCTACCATTCCTTTGGTCTAATTATCTTAGGGCAGTTGTTTCTCAAGTCTTATTGTCCTTAATGTGCATCCTACTATCCTTTTTAGGGTGTAGTCCTTTCTACTTCCCAATCTTCCTTAGGGCGTCGTTTATTCTCCTTGACTATCTTATTTTTACGACTTGCTTCCTTCTGCTATGTTGGTCTAAAACTTCTATTTAGCTTGACTACTTTTTCCAAAGTGAGTCGTACTTGCCATCCTGAGACATCCCATTTGTTGTCAAATGCTTGGTTGGTCTTCTCTTATGGAGGCATGCCCTTCTTTGCTCCTAAATTGCTGGAAATTTCTTCTCAAGGGAGAATTTTCTTCAGCTATACTTTGTTCTATTTGCAATTTTATCAAGGTCCTACCTTCAGTCCTTTTTCCTTCCTGCCACTATGCTAGGATCTTGAATAGCTTCCTCCTGGATGTGGTTGAGATTCCGAGCAGTAGTCGTGTTTCTAGGGATGGTATCCCTTCAAATTTCCTATAATTGTGAGGGCATTATTTTTGGACAGTATTGTTCTAAATCCTTGAGGTGTGAGACAGTCCTTCACTTCATGTCCCATTTCCCTTACACCTTGTAATAGGTGTTTTTCTTGCTTAGTTGTTACTCCAAGAGTTCTCCTAGACTCTTTAATTACCTTGACAATTTTTCTTGTCATCCCTTATTTGCCCAATAATTCTCTTGATTCATTCCTTTATTTCGGAATCTCCTTAGTCTCCGTGGTGTCCAGGGAATTGCAAGTTTGTTTGGTTATTTTCCTTGGGCAATCTTCCTATGAGACAAGGTCAAATCATTTTGAGAGATATGGTTTTAGGAATTTAGAGATCTTTATTAGTGGAGAAGTAATACAATATGTGGGGGTCTTAGCCCCATTACAAAAAGTGTTTACGAAATGGATGGGGAGCTACGAGGTTCTTGACAGGCGTCCTCCTTGGTAAGTTTATAAGCCCTTGATGGTGTTCTTAGCCTTAGGCTTGACTCCCTGTGTACTCAGGATTGTGACCTCAACAGGTCATGGCACCATCCTTCTAGATACTTCCCACTAACTTTTCTTGCTTCTTTGGGACTTCTCTGGTATTTTATGGTGATATTCCAACAAGAACAAAATATTGGTAACGCCAGTTCTAGTTTTCTTGGTTCCTCTCTTGGGAGCCATCTGAAAATTTTAAAATTTTCTCTTAGTTACTATGTTATATAGTCTTGATAATGTATTCAAGGAAATAGAAATTAATACCACTTAAGTTGTCACGCCCCGAACCGGTTTGGTAGGATCCCCGTTAGTAACCCACCACGCTCCCGGTTTATTAAGGGTTTTCCCCTTCTTTTAAAGCGTGAGGAATAAGACATCCTTTATACATGTACCTTTCATATAATAATATTAATCAAAACTACATAAAATTATACTTACATAACTATCTTGTAGGTATAGATAGTTGAAGGTCTTTAGGTAGGTTTTTCCCACAGTTACCTGAAAAGGGATAAAGGGAGGGGTGAGTTTTATAACTTAGTGAATGGGTGGTTGAAATAAGAGTTTCTAAAAATAGTTTGGAATTGGAGTGTGCCAGGCTCATTTTCTTTAAAAATCATTCTTTCCTTGAATTCCCGGTTATTCAAAAACCAATTCCTCACAATCAGTGTATTTAACAATCAACACACGACATTCATCATGAAGGGATCACACATTCGCAGGGCAGCCCATCCACTACACCCACTTGTGGCGTCGAAGCGACTTTACTAGTCACCTAGATAGAAGTCAGTCCACTTCTACCCTAGGAATGAGTGGATGTTTGTGACATCCGACCCTCAAACCCGAAAAGAAACTCCATATCCGTATGAGGACATAGACCTCATCCCGAACCCACCCCGATCTCATGCGCATGAAGCTACATCGAGCTTCCTTGACTGCTGGCACGACAAACTGCCCTTATCTCCACCATGTTGTCCATTAGACCTTAGGATGCATCACTACCCCTCTTGGGTGTCTTAATCATCCTGAACCTCAAGTGCATGCACAAAAAATGTTGTCCATATAAGCCATTAATCTTTGGTGCCACTGGTCCAACAACCTCGACCCTCAACTCGACCTGCAACTGTTTGTCTAGACCAGTATGTCGACCTAGTCTTGTTGCATTGCCACCAATCCATCGAGTATGTCGATCCTGTCTTGGTACCATGGCCAAATCACATCATTCATTAAAATTTTCATGGCTTAACATAATGTTTGTTTACGAGCTCCTGCTCGTACCAACTAGCATTGGGCCCACTGTACGAGATTTTCAAAATCGGGCATTCTAGCCCCCAAGTTCCAAAATCGAGGCCTCCGGCCTATCTGAGCTATTCGAGCTCTTGTCAAGAAGGTCTCCCAAAATCTTTAAGCAGTGGCACATAGTAAGGGGAGCACACTTCTGACAAAAATCAATGTTCACTCATCTATCACACCAATCGAGTAAATGGGTTTTCCACTTCCTTATAGGAAGTTCATCATACCAACCGGGTATGATCTACTTACAACCGATAAGTAGTTTTTCCACATATTTTCCACATCACTCCATCCAGATGTGATGTTAAAATTCCACATAGTAGTGGTTTTTCATTCCGAAATACTCATCATCCCAAGTGGGTATGATGTAAAAATTCCCACTCACTTGATAGTGTAGTGTATTCCTCTTAATCGGCTTTTGCCTCAACGCGAACTTATCCTTGCTGGCGTTTCCTGTCCTCCGTGCTCCTACATGATTTGGACATCCTTTTTTATTAGCATTTGGCATAATAGCCCTAAGTCCTCACGTATGAGCAAATGCCCAAACTTTTCAATTATTTACATTTAGGTCTATAAAGTTCTTTTTCCATAAATGTAGGTCCCTAATGCAAACTTTTCTTCAAATTGAGTCTTGAAACTTTTAAAATTCAATTTAGGTCCTCAATTTATTCAAAATCACATAAGGGGTTCCACTTTTCCAAATTTCTAATTTGGTCCCCAACTTTTCAAAAATTACCATTTTGCCCTTACTTTACAAAAAATGGCAATTTCACCCCAATAAATTCCAAAAATTGACCAATTGATCTACCAATATCTTTTTCATGGCCAATTGGCCCTCAATTTTGGGAAATTTCCCTTTGGTCCCTCAATTTTTTGAAATTCCCAAATTTCCCAAAAAATTTCCCCCAATTTCCCCCTTTCAAACTGGCCGAATTTGATTTTATCAAATTGACCATTCAATTAGGTTTAATTGTTGAAATTGAAGGTAAATTTGAGTTTCTACACTTCCAAATGATTCAATGGAACTTTGAATTGTGCTATTTGGATCCAAATTGACCTCAAACTGAGATTTGTTAGAAAATTGAACTTAGAGAGAGAAAGCTTTGAAAGCTTACCATTGGGGTATGGCGGTCCGAGCTTTCGATCTGGGCAGATAGCCCTCATCCTGAGGTTTCTCTTAGGTTCAAGAATTACATCAATTAATGCCGAATTGAAGGAGAATTTGGTTAGTAAATTTTCTCCAGTTCTCTCTCTAACTTTGATAAAAAATTATAGAGTAGAGTCAAATTGCCTTACCTTTTAGCTCTAATTCAATCGTATAAGGGCTTTGAAAGTGTTAAAAGAGCTTGGTTTGACCTAAGAATTGCTCAAATTAGCCATTTTTAGCTCGGCCGAAATAGAGCAGCTTCAATTCGTTGAAGCTGCTTCACTGTTCGATCACGTCGGCGCTTCTCCGATGACCCTCGGAGCAAATGGGGACTACCATCGTGTAGCTAACTTCTCCCCAAATCTAAGGAATCTGACCTCGCCTTATTTGGCTCAGAAAATAACCAAGTCGGAGCTCTGGTTCAAGCTTCACCAAAAATTGGTGGAGTAGAGAGAGAGAGAAGAGTTTTCAGGTGTGGGGAGGATGAATGAGGTGGGGTTCTTTATATAGGAAGCTTAGGGACTCCTTGGCTATTCGATTGGTGCCTTTATGGTGATCATTCATGGCCAAAAATGCCTTGAATGGAGACTTTTCATCTTTGCCCACACTGCTCATTTTTTTGATGAGTGAACAGTGCTATCATCTAAAGGAAGAAGACGACACTGTTCTAAACCAGACCGAATCAGGTTCAATGCTTAAATCAGTTGGTTCAAGCCTGATTCGAAGGAGTTTTTCAAAATTAAAAATTTGTAAATTCATCTAAATTCATTCTCTATCCAATAGTGGCTTCAATTCTCCAATTTGAATTTTTTAAGCCACCTAGAAAAATGAATTTAGTAACCGATTCAACAGTAGTTCAAACTAGTTCAATTCTATTCAGGTCTAGTTCACGTGAACTAGTTTGGTTTTCACTTCCAATTCATCCCAAAGTCCTTTTTCATGACTTTTGTGACTCTTTTGGTCACTTGGGATTTATAAATTTTTTGAGTTGCCCTTTCTTTATCTGTTGGGGTTAGTGACCCGGTTCAATTTTCTCACTCGGGTTGATCGATTCTTTCCCCGATTTTCTTGTCTTTAAGGGATGGGGTTTACATCATAAGGGACTTATAACCATGAAAGAAACTTATAAGAACCTAATATAATAGCTCCACAAGTTGAAACTACTTCTTGTAATGGGGTCAACGCCCAAAAAGTATTGTACCCTTCAGTAAAAATTCAAAATTTTCCTAAAACTCTATCCCTCAAACAAAGTCTTATTCTCATACCTCAACTATATGAGGAGGGGTCACGGAAGATAAGAAGGATCAGAGGAAGAAAACACAATGAAGCATAGTATAGGTAAAAGGAAAAAATAAGTAGGAGGAATGTCTTGGATGAGAAATGCAAGGATTTAGGAAGGATCGATGACCAAAACCATGGAGCAAGTTAAGTAAGCAGTTCGTGAAGAGGTCAAAAAATAACGAGGTAAAAAATATTAAACATTTTCTTAAGAAGGTCAAATAGAGAGGAATAGCACAGAAATAAAGGTAAGGTACATAGAAAGTACACCTAAAACCCCTTCAGAAAGGGCAAACATGGAAAATGTCCTCCAACAACTTTAGGGTAGGACACGGAAAGAGTGAAAAGGAGAAGAAATGTGCTAGGAAAGGGAACTCTGAAGGAATGTATACGACTAAGTACCCCTTGAAGGGACCATTGATGGTCAGTTGAACATAACATGGAGTGCAAGGAACCAACCCATAATTAGGAGCTCCTCAAAGGAAGGATAAGGAATAAAAAGGGAATTGGAGGACAGTGAAGGATTAAGGGTAGATGACCGTACCAATAGAAGGGTGTAAGATAGGAAAGAAGAAAAAGCCTTCAAGGAGCGTTAGGAAGGTTGAATGTGAAACTCCCAAAAGGGAAGTCCCTAGGTAGAAGGATAAAGATAGAAAGTGAGACCATAAAAAGGGAAATTCCCAAGCTAAGGAACTGACTTATGGATCATAAGAGGTTTAACTCAAAACAAGTAACCTTATAAAGGGGCATAAGTGATTAAAGATATATCGGGATGGCCAAGTGTGACCTGCTTTAGAAGAGTAAAGGAGCCAAATAGGGATTTCAGACGAACCTAGCGGAAGGAAGCAACTAGTAACAACGGGACGGTCCAGGAGAATAAACGATGCCCTAAGAAGGACCAGGAAGTAGTAAAGACTACACTCTAAGAAGGGCAATAGGATGGGCATCAAGGATGAGTGAATTTTAGAGACAGTTGGAGAAGAAAATTATAGGGACGAGGCACTTAACAAACTGACCCTCGGAAGAACCATAGATTTAAGCCACGACGAAGAAGGGAGAAGTGAAAAGGCCAAAACATTGGAAAAGAAGGATGAAGGAAATCCTTAAAGAGATCAATGATCAAGAATGGATTAATGACCAAACTAAAGCCATGAGAAGGTTAAGTAAGCCTCTTGCAAGGTGATCAAGAGACCTTGAAACAAGTAGGATTTGAATGCCTCCCTGAAGAAATATACTAGTACTAGGGTACAAGTGGGAATTAAGATATGGTACAAAAGACGTGCCTGCAAGATTTCAAGAGTAAGGGTAAGCAGGAGAGGACGACATCAAAGGATGTCATTTAAGGGTAGATATTCTCAAGGGTGAATGAAAAAAGAATTCTGGGATAAATGGGAAGAATCCTACCAAGAAAAGAAACCCTAGAAAGGAATATGTATCCTAATTGAGAGGTAATGGAACCAAGTGAAGAGGGATAAGAAGATAAGCTTGCAAATAGAATGCATGTTGAGGTGAAAAGACCAAGGGAAGCGTACTAGGAGGGCTCAAGGAGTAAGTTAAACCCAAGGAATGGGTAAGTAGTAAGATAACATCAAAAGATGTTGTACAAGTAAGAAAGGGGTGGATTGCCCATAATAAGGAAATAGAGGAAAAAACATCTAAGAAACCTTAGAGAAGTAAGCCCTCCAATTAAGAAATGGTTCAGGGGAATGACCACTGACATCAAGACTAGTCATGAACCATGCTCGCTTAATGGAGCCAAAAAAGTGGACGGCTGGGCATAATGTGGAGTACACAAAATAATATCCGATAATTGGAAGTTCATCGGATAGGGAATAAGGGATGAAATGGAGATTTTAAGACAATGGAGGATTGAAAATGGGCAAATGACCTAATATAAAAAGGGTGTAAGGAGATGAAGAAATGAAACCTTCAAGGAATGGTAAGAAGGTCGAACATGTAGCTCCTAAGGTGAAAGTCTCTACATTGATGGACATAATAGGGAATGAAACCATAAAAAGGGAACTCCCCAAACAAAGTAATCGACACATAGACCGAAAGGGATCAACTCGAAATAAAGAATCGTAAAATAGTCACGAGCAAGTAAGAGTGTATTGAGGAAAAGGAAAGTCCTTGAGTAAAGGACACCACTAGAAATGGAGAAGAACATAAAAAGGGAAGAATCGAAAATGTTTCGGTATGTCATCGAGAAACTCGATGATTGGAACTAGGGAAAAATCAATAAGGAAGTCGGTAAAGGACGAATAGATAAGGAAACTGACACCATTATGAAAGACATGACGCCTAAGGTAAAAGGATGGTTGGATAACGGTGAAGGTCGTCAAGGAATACTACCAAATAAAAAGAAAGGATGAAATGATACGATCCCTAAAAGGTTGGAAAATCGAGAACAACCATCAAGGAAATGTTCCAGAATTATAATGGACAAAGATAAGTTCTAGAACATGTCATGCTATAAGGGACATGTAGGTCTAACAGTCCCAAGAAAATGTGACTCAAGTAAGAAATAGTCAGTCAGATAAGCATGACAAGGTCAAATATAAAACTTGGACCGGAGTTGTAATAAACAAAAGATGGAGGAATGACCAAAACAAGGTAAAAAGGGAATCACAGACATGCCTAATGATGATAAACTCCAAGGAGTGAGTAAACAATGAAAGGTAAAGAATTTCTTAGGCACGTGGTTTAAAAGGGGCCAGGTGAAGGAACCACCAAAGTGGCAACATGTCAAAGCAAACCCCAAGAGGACATCAGGGGAAAATTACTCCTGATGCAAAGGATTGCTGGCTTAGTTTTTTAGACAAAACCCCTAAAAGGAGGGGAGAGTTATAAACCACATTTTTTAAAGATAAGAATATCGGGTAAATAATCAGTCAATTCAAAAGAGAAAACCCAGTCGGTTAACAAATCAAATCAGTAAAGAAAGGGTAAAATGGGACATTGGAAAATTCCAAGAGACTCAAAGAGTTATAAAAATTATGGAAAAGAATTTTGGAACAAATGGAAAGAGAAAACCAGACCGAGTCTAGATGAACAGGACTTGAATTAGGTTGAACTAGTTTGAACCATACATGAACCGGAATCTAAATTCATTTTTCATGGTGGCTTAAAATGATCAAATTGGGAAATTGAAGCCACCATTGGAAAGGAAATGAATTTAGAAATTCTTATATTTGAGAAAATTGGTCAAATTGGGCTTGAACTAGCTGATTTTCGTTGTTGAACCTGATCCGATTGGGAATAGTGTTGTATTCTTCCTCAGGATGATAGCATAGTTCATAAATGTAGAAAACTTCCTTCTTCAGTGAAGGTGTAACTACTCCAATCAGGTAGTTTTTGGGTGAAGATAAGCTCGACCAAAATAGAAAGTGGTCGGTTAGAGAGTCCTCAAGATCCCTATATAAAAAACTCTTCTCCATTCATCCTCGACACACCTCAAATCGCCATTCTCTCTCAAATGCTCAATTTTCCAATGAAGCTCAAACCAAAGCTACGACTTGGGTAGTTTTCTTAGCCTCAAAAGGCAAGGTTGGGTCCTACAGACTCTAGGAGAAGTTAACTACATGACAGAAACCTCCTTTCGACTCGAGGACCACTGGAGAAGTGCCGATGGAATAAAACAGTGAAGCAACTCCTACGGATCGAAATTGCCCTATTTTGACTTAGCTAAATTCAGCCAAATTCAGCACTCCTTCGGCCAAACCAAGCCACACTAATACCCCCATGACCCTTACACGGCCTCATCAGAGCTGAAAGATAAGACAATTCGGCCCTACTCAAATTAGTGTTAGAGAGAGAAAGTGTCAAATTTCACTAATTAAATTCACCCTCAATTGGACTTCAATTGTAGCGATTCTTGATCCTAGAAGGAACCTCAGGACAATAGCTACCTCCCTCGATCGTGAACTCAAACCGCCACACCTCCGACAGTATGCTTTCGAAGCTTTCTTTCTCTACGAACATTTCTCCGGCAAAGCTCCGTTTAAGCTCAATTCGGACCCAAATGTTGCGGTTTAAAGCTTAATTAAATCATATGGAAGTGTAGGAACTGATCCATACCTACAATTGGAGCAATTAACCCCGATTGTATGGACAATTTGAAGAAATCAAATTCAGTCAGTTTGAAGGGGAGAAATTGGGGAAAATTGGGGATTTCAAAAACTTGAGGGACCTCTATGCAATTTCCCAAAATTGAAGTTCAATTGGCCATGAGAAAGATGTTGGGAGACCAATTGGTCAATTTTTGAAATATTTAGGGCGAAATTGCTATTTTTTGGAAAGTAGGGGCAAAACCATAATTTTTAGAAAATTGGGGACCAAATTGGAAATTTGGGAAACTTGAGCCCCTTACACAATTTAATGTAAATTAAGGGCACAAGGATGATATTGGAATTTTGCAGGACTTAATTTGAGAAAAATTTAACACTAGGGACATAAAGTCAAAAGGTGTGAATTTTAGGGAACTAAGTGAAATAAATCAAAATTTGGGCCTAATCGCCCATACGTGAGCAAATGAAGGCCATTATGTCGAACACTCATTGATAATGATACACAAATCATGTAGAGACACGTGTGATTGGAACGTCGGCAAGAGAAAGCTCGTGTGGACGTTTAAACCGACAGGGAACGAGCGCATAATAGTCACCAGGTGAGTAGGATTATTTCACACCATACCCAATTGTGATGATGAACACTATTTTTAATAGATAGAACCTACTTACCAGTTGTAAGTAGGAATAAATAAACATCATACCCAGTTGGTATGGTGAGTTTTCTTGAGAAAAGGAGAAACTCGCCTACAGGTTGTAAGTGAAGCTATCACCACACTTGGTTAGTGTGATGAGTTAAAAGTCGATTTTGTCAGAAGTGTTCTCCCTTAACTGTGTGCCAATACTTAAAATATTTGGAAAACCTTCTTGATGGGAGCTAGAACACCTCAGCTAGGCCAGGGGCCTCAGTTTTTTAATCATGGGGCCAAATGCCCAATTTTGGAAAAACACGTGCAGTGGGCCCAAGGCTAATGGGCATGAGCAGAAGCTCGTAAACAAACTTGATTATGAAAGAGCCATGAAAATTTCTAATGAAATCGGTTGTACGATTTCACCGTGGTACCAAGTCAGGATCGATAGTGTTCGATGGACCGGCGGTAGTGCATTAGGGTCAGGTCGACGAATCGGCCTAGATATACATCTGTAGATCGGATTTAGCGTCGGGGCCGTTGGATCATTGGCACCAGAGATAATGGCTATATGTGGAAAACTCTTGTTTGTGCATGCACTTATGGTACAAGACCATCAAGACGCCCTAGGGGGTAATGATGGGTCCCAAAGGCAGTTGGACGACATAGGGGGCGACAAGGGTAGTTTGTCGTGCCAATTAGTCATGAAGCTTTGGGAGTTTCTTGCACATGAGACCTGGGTGGGGACAGGATGAGGTCTCCATCCTCATACGAACAAGAAGTGGCATTTGGGTCTGAGGATGGGACATCTAAGACTTTCCACTCAAACCCAAGGTTGAAGTGGACGGACATCTATCTTGGTTGATAGTAAAGACACTCTGATCCACAAGTGAGTGCAGTGGACGGCCTGCACTTGCGAATGTGTGTACCTTTCCTGATGAAGGGCATGTGTTGTTTGCTAAATGCCTCCCGAGGCAAGGGCATGGGCTAAAAGAGCTAAACACACCTAAAATGAAAATGGAAAAAGGTTTTGAAAATCGAAAAATTGAGGAAATCTATTTAAAAAGAAAATGATAACCTTGGCATGGGTTAGATAAACAAAATCTATTTTGAAAACTCACTCACAACACTCGCTCACTAAGTTGTAGAACTCACCCCTCCCTTTTACCCCTTTTAAGTAACCGAGGGGAAATTGACCTTAAAGACCCTTCCTATTTGGATTGTAAGACAGGTACCTCTATTTTATAATATTCAATTTTGTATAATGCTATTTCTAGAAAGACAAGAAAAAGGATGCCTTACTCATTGGGGTTCAAAAAAGGGTGAAACCCTTCATGGACCAAAGGGAGTGGCGGGTTTTTCACAAGGATCCGACCAAACCGGGTCGGGGTGTGATACTCTCTCTCTCCTTCGTTCTCTCTATTAATGGCTGAAAGTTGAAGATGATGATGTGGCAAACATGCCACGTGGCGCGCTATGATTGGCTAGTTTTTCTAACATGGAGGTTCAGCTCGGCCACTGCGTCAGCCGTTGATCCATTGACCAAACACGTGGCATCCTCTCATTGTTGCTTGTGTTTGCGTGGCATGCTAACGGGTCACCCACTAACCATTGGCCGGACACGTGGCAGCCTCCCATTGGATGCATGTGTTTGTGTGGCTGTTGATAGGGCACCATTGACTGTTGACCGGTCTGACCATTGACTAGTCTAGTCTGACTGGATTCGTTGTCCCGAATTCGAAAATCGGCTGGTTTGGACCCAAGACTGCTGGACGACCCAAGGAGCATAAGGAAAGTCTCATCATCCAGTAAGTCTCAAAGCTTAGTGTAGCTTCCTATGCACTAAGAGTGAGGTTGAAGGGGGAAAGGTCTCATCCCACTATAGCGGACATGAAGAATTACGGGTCTAAGGATCGGACTATTAATGTCCACTTAAACTCAGAATAGAAGTCACGGACTTCTATCAAGGTGATCAGTAAAGACACTTCAATCCATAAGTGGATGCAGTCGGCGTATTGCATCGGCGAATGTTTGAACCCTTTTTTATAAAGGGCATGTGTGATTGTGTGCTAATCAAATTCCAAGCAAGGGGAAGCATTGAAAACTTCAACCACTAAGGTATGAATTTAACCATGCTTTATTTTGATTTCTTTGCTTTGGAAAAACTAGTTAACACAATGCCTTTACTTTTCTTATCTTATCTAGGTCAAGGTATCTAGGTGGTACAAGGAAAGCTGGTGGGTTGCTCACGGGGTTCCGACCAAACCATGTTGGGGTGTGACAGTCGGTGTAGTAAGTGTATTGTGTAGCCTTGCCGGAGCTTCTCCGATGCCCTTCGAGCTGAACGAAGTATGTCGCGAGGTTGATGACCTTCTCAAGATTCAAGGGAACCTGAATTTGCCTTTGTAGGTGGAGGAAAGTGCCATTGGCTCTACTGGTTTCCATATTTGGCCGAGCTTATCCCCTTGGAATTTCTATTATCGGAGCGGATATTCCCTCAACAGAAACGGAAAGGAATTATTTCATTTTCTATTCTATGGATAGTGTTGTCATATAAAGGTTGAAGATGACATTGTGCGCATGTGTGTGAGATTTGCCCGTGCGAGTAACCACATGGCACACTGTGATTGGTTGGCTTCGGTGACATGATTTCCCACTCAACATCCGAGTTATCCGTTGACTCGTTGACCTACCATGTGGCAACCTCCCATTGGTTGCTCGTTCCAACGTGTCTACTGACCACATTTGACCATCTGTTGACTATGACATGTGGCATACTCTAATTGGCTAATTTAAATAAGTCAGTTTTCCCTCCTGACATGTTATGCCATTGCCACATGTCAGCCTCTAATTAGTTGTGGCCATCCAACGTGGCTCTACCACGTGTCAACCTTTGATTGGTCGACCGTTTCTCCAACATCCTAGTTGGTTATTGACGTGGCACATTCCACATGTCAAATCTTCATTGGTCGTTCCTGCTGATGAGGCTTATCCTCATTGATTGAGGACATATGTCACTATCCCATGGCCGGTCATTGGCGACATCACTTTTCTACATTTGACCATTGACCAGGGACATGTGTCACGCTCTGATTGGTCAATGCTGATCTAGCATCTGACTAGGCACGCTTCGCCATGTGACGTGCACTGATTGGTCATGCGCGTTGACTGGGAGCGTAGGCAATCCGTTGACCGACTGGACCATTGACCGGTTTGGTCAGACCGAGTTCTATGACCCAAAATAAAAAATCAACCGATTTAGATTTGATTCGACCGATTTTCTAAAATTTAATTTTTCATATATTTGTCTAAATTTATTTTCTATCTAATGGTGGCTTCAATTTCTCAAATTTATGTTTTTATGCCACCTAGGAAAATGCATCTTCGAACTTGTTATTCATAGTTTAATCTAGTTTAGGTCTAGTTCACTCTGAACCAGTCTAGTTTCCTCATTCAATTCCATTCATGGTTTCTTTCCATGATTTTTGGGTTTTTATTAACCACTTGTAATTTTCCAAATCCCCGTTTTGGATTCTAAATGCAAATTTTGGTTTATTTTAACCTTGGTTTTCACTCAAAATTTTATGATTCCCAATTTTGGCTTCCTTATTATTAGAAAGGAGGTTTACAAGTAAGGTCGGTCAGTTAATAAACATAACCCCAAGAATTAATGAATAATGCACATGTGATTTGAGAAATGTGTTTAATAACACAAGTAGTGGGACCGGTAAGTTAGCAAACCAAACCCCGAGAATTTTATAAATAATGTGCATATTTAATGAGAAAAGTGTTTAAGAACACGAGTAGCGGGATCGTTCGGATAGCAAATAGAATCCCTAGAAACAAATGGTCATTATCTTTGTTAATCATGTACTCTTGATTGTTTGATTGAGTGGATGTGCATTGAGCCAACATGCTACCTGGTACTAGGCATACTGAAAGTGAGGCTATAAGGGGAGAGTAAATGAATTCATAGCTTTCAATGGATATATAAGGAGGCATATGGTGGGGTCTAGGCATACTTATGATCAGGCATGGTTGAAATAGTTATAAGTATGCAGAGTGTTCGATGACACGTTATCGACATCACTATTAGGAGGATAATTATCATATGATGTCACACGCTAACTCGATTTCCAAGGTTGAGATCTAATAACAACCTGTCACATCAAATTAATTCTATAATGGTAAGTACATTCATCATAGTACTAAAGAAAAAACCAAGTCTCATAATAAAAATACTTAGAAATTTTTGGAGGAATTTAAACTTTTCTTTAATGCAAGGATGTGCCCAAAAATAAATACAATTTTTGCTCAAGAACATAGCAATTGATAAGTAAACTACTAAATCTTCATGTGAGTACTATGGATCCCTACCTCGATTCGCGTAGGTGTTTGGGACAATGTCACAGACTTGTCCTTCCTTGTGCTACCGCAGTCATCTATAATGGTTTTGTAGAGTGGTAGTTCACAACTCAGTGAATGAGTTTACCAATGTCGGGTCAATTCATGGCTTACAACCCTAACATTTACTTAAAAGTATTTCTACATAGTTTATTCATTCATAATTTCTTATATTATATTTATTTCTTATTTTCCTAACATTTAGTACTTATGCCATGGGTTTATGCATTCATTCAAACAGATCATCAACTAATCACACATCATAACAATCAATGATTCGTCATTGGAGCAAATTTGACCCGTCATGATCTAACCAATCACATATATAGTAGTATCGATGTCGATAATGTGTACTCAATCATATGTATATCATAGCTTAATTCAAGGATTCCCAAGGGAATGAACATGACATCGTTATGTTCCAATCAACACGTTTATGGTTGTATGATGTCAAGGATGTGAAATTGATTATCTGTATACTCTAGTTATTCTCTTATATCACACACTCGAGTATACCATATACCTTTGTTGTCCCCTGCTCCCATGCTCCTAGGTATATAAGGATCTCGAGTGACTTGGAAGCATAATATCATCACTATTATGCACCACTTCCAATCAATCATTAATGTCAACTCACACCCTTGAGAGTAGACAGTCGACCGCTCCAATTCATAATAATAGCATATACTAAATAATGTCCAATAATGATGTTAAACATAATACACATCTAATTTCACGGAACCAATACTTACTCGATCGTACCTACATATCATAAATATATACCCCATCTGAAGTTTTACTAAACTCGGTCATGATTAGAAACTAGTTGAGAGAATAGTATAGATTATGAATTAATTATACCTCCATGACTAGTTGGTCGTCGGAGGCGTTGAAAATGGCTCAGGAAATTAAACGTTTGTTTTCCATAAAATGAACACCATCATTGCTCGATTGCATTGGTGCCAACACAGTAATTATCGGTGTCACAAAGAGATGGAGATGAGAAACATGTTCAATTACAATTTTAATGAAATATTAATCACTTAATTTGGTAGTTGAAATTGAAATTTATACTATATAATAATAAGCTTGTAAAAAATTAGAGTAGTTTAAATATAAAAAGAATTTTGATGTATAATGAGAACCATATATCAATCGGTACACGAACTCAAATACTATTTGTTCATAACTTGCATTAGTCAAATTAGAGGTTTAATAGGCCTGAATCAAATTTATTTTTCTCGGATTTGAACGACAACTTTACATGTAGAAAGTCGACGAAAATAGGATGTTTTAGTGTAAGTCGAATCAGAGTTCGAATGAAGAAGAACCGTGGCGTGCACCCGCACATAGCAATATCTTCCCGTTAAATAAATTGTATCACACTAAATTTTGGCAAACTTTTTAGTCGACTTGCTCAATTTTTTTTATATTTTTTTAGTTACTTTTAATTTGTCTTATTTTTTTATCTAATTATATTTAAAAAAACATCTAATTATATTAAATTTAGAGCTAAAAATTATATTTTTATCATATTAAAAAATATTTAATTTTTTTCAAAATCTTTGAAATAAGAGATTTAATCTAATTTTATTTACTTTTCAATCAAATATTTTTCCATGTAGGATTCTCATTCTTTAAGATCCTTATAAGTTTATTTAACTTTATTTTTAACATATTCTATATTCTCGAATCTCAATTTAAAATGAATAGATTAACCTTGATTGTTAGTTTATTCATTTGTACAGTATTTTCATTTTAGAAAAGTAGACTATTATAAGATGATTGAGTCATAATTTTTATTTATAAATAAAGATATTTTTATATGTATATAATCATCTCTCAAATTAAAAAAAACTCTAAATTTTATGAAAATTTTGTTCAAATATAAAATTGAAAATTTCCATTTGAGCGACTAAGATGTAATGCACCGCCAATCCCTTTCGTAAAAATTCTAAGGGTTTTGAAAAAAAATAGATATTAATGAAAATTAAATATATATATATATATATATATTTCTAATTTAATTAAATAGTTTATTATATAATGTTCATTCATCTATAAATAAATAAATTCTATGTATTATATTTTTGTTAAATAATTGAATCATATAATCTAAATTAGTGATTAATATAATAAAAATAATGAATGAATGCTAATGGTATAATATAAAATTAAAATAATATATAATATTATATATATGACATACATTTTTAATATATCACATTTCTATCATATAATCTCATTTTTTGGCCAACCATATAATAGTCATTATTAAAATAAAAAGATAAATACTTGTTATTGGTATAATATTATTTATATACAAATATTATAAATTATCATATATATATATATATACACCACATATTTTATAGTATAAGAGTAATTATTAAAATAAAAATAAATTAATATTAATTATATAATATATATTGTATAATATTAATAAAAAAATATTTTATATATACTGGACAAACTCATATATTTTTATATATACTATTTTTATCATATAAATTTATAAAAAAATATTATTAATACATAAATTTATTTTTAGAAAAAGAAGAATAAAATTGTCAATAAATAAAGATTAAGATGAAGAAAAAATAATATGAATATATAAAATAGTATTATAAAAAATTAAAAATTCTATAAATATTTCAAATCGCTCCAAAAAATTTTTACCAAATTCATTAATCCATCCAAATCCTCACTCCAAATATGGTCTTGCCCGATCAAGTTATGAGAAACGTCACTTGATCTCTACTGCTCCTTGATCGAATTTAGCATGAAAAATAATAGGGATGATTTCATTGTATTGAATTTTTTTTAAGAAAAAGATTGATCTACAGCTTGCTTTTTGTATTACCAACTCTCGCATGTGTTACCTGTCTCTTCAAGCTCCAGTACCCCATCTTGTTCCCCACCCCCATCTAGCTGATCTTGAAGCTCCAGACTTCTGCGTCGTGGGCCTGATCTTCAAGCTCCAGTACCCCCATCTTGTTCGCCCACTCCCATCTATCTGATCTTGAAGCTCCAGTACCCCCATCTTGTTCGCTTGCTCCCATCTAGCTGATCTTGAAGCTCCAGTACCCCCATCTTGTTCGCCTGCTCTGAGGTTTTTGCTGGTTGGGGAGTGAGGGTGTGAGAGAAGATGAGGAGAGTGCGTAGATGGAATAAATGTGATGGTTCTGATATTAGTGTGTTTGTGATTGGGGTGTGAGGCGAGATCCTGATGAGGTGGATAGAATTGATGAGGTGACAGTCACTTCGGTCATATTTTGATCATTGGCAGATTGTTTGTGTTACTAGAAACCTGGCATGCAACGAATCTACAGCAAACTGCCATGAATTCGATCATTAGTTTAATCAGTTCAAATGTCTAATGGACTATAATCACAGCAGTTGGAAGTAGTGGCAGTGGCATATGGACTCCCAAACAGAAATTCTTTACTTTTTCCCTTCTTCTCACATAAATAATCATCACTACAACTGAGTGAGAAGCAAAACCCACAAGCAGGTCACTGCCATGAAAAGATTCACAAACTTGCCTGAATCAACGGCAGCAGTATTGCATGGTGAACTGCTACCACTGAAGCAACCTCTCTTCTGCTTGATCCCCATCCCTTGATCCTCGAGGACAAATGTCGTATTCACTCGATCCCTGCTGAAGAGTATGCACCAGTATGATGGTCCCTTGTGGGAGCCACGGACCACTCCCACCCCAACCTCACTGTGAGACCTGTTCCTCAAAAGAGACAGAGCCCCGTTGTCTCTAATTAGAACATCTGCGAATGCTTGTGATGGGCTAAGGTTCTTCGAGTGGCACCCCACTATGTGTCCTGTAATGGACCCAAAAGTGGGAAGTTCAATGCCACAATTGGGGGCAAATATCTCAATGAAATCAGCATCCGATGGTCTGCAGTCAAGGGTATTGTCACTAGTGCAGTTCCCCTTGCAGAACTCCGCATATTGCAAGGCCATACAACCAATCCCAGGACTGCGGTTTAAGGACAGGAGTTTAAGGGAAGTTCGGTTATTGTTGATGATGTCCACAAGGATGTCTGCTGAATTTTCTGAGACAATCAAATATGATAGAGGATAATCAGTTGAATTTTTAGCAGCATAACTAACCATGTTAAGAGAATGCACAAGTGGGGTTAAGTGAGTGTTAATATAAAGACACCTCTATTGCAAAAAGAAATGATGTTAGGATAACTTTTAATGGAAAAACCATCTAACTAGCAGGCCCTGAGTATATCTTCGTCGGGTAAGAGTGCTTGAAGCTGGTACTATACAGATTGAAGGGTAAGTCTTGTGCAGCCAGAAGTGATATTAATTAAACCACAAGGCTGAACCCAAAAATTACCCATCCGTTGCACTAATGTTCATTTTCCAGGAAAAGAACATGGAACACAAGTTTATATCCACAAGCATGTCTATATAAGCAAGTAAGCAGTTTAAGGCCCAGTAGATGATGTAATTTCATTGCTTGGAGCTCCAGTATGACTTAGAAGCTCAAAGCTAGCTGGCCTTCACCCTAAAGTTATATGCAAGCTTTATCTTAGCATCTCATATGTCTGAATTTCTTATTTTCCAAGACATTATTCTAATTTTCTTCACAGATGATGAATAACAAACACAACATTAATATGCCAGGATAGGAAAATTCCTGCTACCGAGAACAGGAGCGCACTGCAGTCATCCACTGAATGCCCACCTTAAGGATTCTTACCCTTCTAGACGTCCAAAGAATATTTTTATAAAACTAAAATCAATGCAATGCTATAATTTGAACTGGGAGTAAACCTATAATGTCAGAAATTCACATAACCTACTCCGTTTGTAAGCAACGCCTCGTCATAGCAGTCATCCCACTCGAATACTGCATTCACGACTCAGTACAGCCCAAACAATGCATCAAAACCAATTCATAGCTCAATGAAGATATTCTAATCGGTCAATGCAGTTCCGCCTCACTCCTTCTCAGCTCCAAGTTCTTCTATCTATTACTCAGTCAGATGAACAGACGAGGAAACAAAAGAGGCAGAAATCTCACCGTGGCTCTTGGAGGAGCATACTAGGGCTGAAGCAAGAAGAAGGTGGCAGCAGGCAATCCAGGCGGAGGTAGAGGAGCTGAGCCTCTTCACCATCGTCAGCGTCAATGCGGTCGCGCAGTGGTGCCCTCTTTTCCAGGAGAGTGGCGCGGAAAAGGCGAGGACTGGCCAGCTGGAGAGATTGCAAAGCCTTCTCTATCTCAAGAAAGTTGTCTAGGCCGTGATAGAAGTAAGAAAGAGAAGGAAAGTTCTTGGCATTTGGGGAAGGAATGAGATTTTTACCTGGTAAAATTAAAGGGTGCACTGTGCAGTGCAGGATGAAGAAAGAGAAGTGAACTCGGACCTCGGTGCTGGTGGTCCTACTCCTACGGGCCGTTTGCGCATGATAATTTAGGAGTCAGCCGGTATTTTATTTAAATAAAAATAAATAAATATCTTTATTTACCTTAATTTACAATAAATTTTGTATTTACAGAATAATTTAGGAATAATAAGTTATTTAAAGTAAGTAGTAAATAAAAATATGAACATTCAATTAGAATTTTATATTTAAATTAAGTTATTAAGTATTTTTTAATATTTTATTGAGATTTTAGCTCATATGTATGATTCTACCTATTTTTCAGTATAAAATAAAAATATATAAAATATTACAGTTGTAGAAGAAATTAAATTGTAAGTTTGACTGGGCACAAATTTGTAGAATTATATAGGAAAATTTTTAAAATAAATATTTAAGTATAAGATAAATAAATAAATAAATATATATATATTTAGTTAGAATAAATTATATAAAATGACTGTTAGTATCAAAAGATAATTTGATGGAAGTAGCTAATATTTAGGCACTTTTTTTTTTGCACATTTTAGCTTTAGTTTGGATTGCTAGAGTTTTAGAGAAATTTGGAGAAGACAGT
Source organism: Trapa incisa (assembly GCA_030064435.1). Taxonomy (NCBI): domain Eukaryota; kingdom Viridiplantae; phylum Streptophyta; class Magnoliopsida; order Myrtales; family Lythraceae; genus Trapa; species Trapa incisa. Next base: position 7,846,954 of record CM057782.1, read on the forward strand.
CATTGAAAGATTTGGATTGGTTTGAATAACCCTTATTCATATCTACATTTTCATTTCAAAAGTAATATAAATATAATATTTTTTATATTTTAATTGATTTGTGATTAATTATCTTAATATTTGTTCTATATTTATTTATAATGTGCTAGAGTCTGGTAACTACATGTTAGATATTTATCTAACAGTATATGATAATATATAAAGTATAGTGGTTAATAATTTGTTAGATAACTAATCCAAATTCATATTTTAGATGGATGAGAGCGTTAATGAAAAATTGAAAAATCTAATTTATAATTGAATTTAATAATTTATTAAATAATACTATATTCATATATATATATATATATATATAATTCAATGAAATTGCATTACTAATAAATATATAATATCTAATAAAATATACAGAATATATATATATATGTGATATATATCACATTTTATTATATAATCAAATAATATAACAAATTAGTTATTGTTAAGATGATAAAATAAATCAATATAATTGTAGAATAACAATAAAAATTAATATATAATGTATAATTATATTATATAAAATATTATTAATATATAAATTTATTTAAAATTTATAGTAATAAAATTAAAATAAATAAAGAATAAGATAAATATATACATCATTTTTGAGTAATTTTAACTAAAAATAACTATTATTCAAAATTCAAATAATTGAATTTATATAATCATTTCAATATTCTTGATTTTATTTTATCAAATGTAAGGTTAATGAATCTCCAAATTCCACTCCTCAATATTAACAAATTCATCTATTCAAATATAATGCAAAATTTAGCTTAGTTCTTTCCCATGTTGATTTAATGTAATATTATACTGTGTAGAACCCATGATATAATCAAAACATTGTCTTATTTATCCTATGAGTTTTGGTTATTTATAATTTTGTGAACTTAATATGAGCTTGTTTAATATTAATCTATTTTAAACAATATTTCTCATGCATTGTGGAACCACTCCCATGAGCTACATCATGCTTTATGCGGGCTCACTAACTATGTTATCCTTATTGTCTCGTTTCTATTTTTTCTTATTAACGGATGATATAAATTTTATACAACCTATATTAAATAAGAAAAATATTTCAATACTTTTATAAAATAAATAAAAATAATAAATTATACATTATTTAATAAACTATATAATGTTTGTAGACAACACACTCAAATCTTTTAAAAATAATTATTAGAAAACATTAATAATAAATCTAATTGCTTGAACCCATAAATACAAAACTAATAATTTCAAAAGTATTCTTAAAAAATAAAGAAAATAAAAGTCTTACAATTTTATGGAATACAAAGATGCCTTTTTTACAAACTTGTGGAATTAGTAATTTATATAATAGCCAAATATTCTAAAAATAAAGAAATAATATTTTATAATTGACATATCAACCAATTAATTATCATATAATGTAAATATATAGGATATTTATTGTAGACTATTTTAAAAATATCTGAATATGATAAATTATTTTAGAAATATCTAAAATAATATATATATATATATATATATATATATATATTACTATTTTTGAATTTGAATGAGCTTTTATTGGGCTATTGTATTGAGTCTCCTGGATTTTTCTCCCATCTCAAATTAATTCATATAATATTTTCTTAAATATTTTTGACATCGTGATTCTGCCATTTTACAACCTCATATTATCATACATCTTATTTTGTGAAAAAGTATTAATTTCTATTTTATGTTCCAATTACCGTTGTTGCAAATTCATGTTCAATTTGATTCATATAATTATCCAATCTCTTAAAAATAATTTATTCTCAAATATTCAATTTTCTCATCACCTATATCAAAATAAATTAAATTAGAATTATTAAAAATATAGCTAACACCACACTTATTAGATAACTTCCTATTGTAAGTATTACTAATATGTTTTAACACTATAAATGATCACTCTAACCTATGAAGAAATTTTTATTGTTTTTTCTAAAAAAAATAGCTCATTCTTCATATTTAGCCTCACATCTGGAAAAAAAATGACTCTTGTAAAATTCTTGTTGGCATGATTTATATATGTTTGAGTCTACCATTTTCTAACCTTCTTGGTGTTCTCGTGGATTTGTTTTATGAACTCGAGTTCCTTATTTCTATCTAAATTTACTGAATCAACAATAGGAAGTGAGATTAAATCTAAAGGATTCAAAATATTAAATTCATAAACAATCTCAAATATTGAAAACTTAGTCGTAGAATCAATTGGAGGATTATAGGCAAACTCAACATGTAATAAACATAGAGTTGAAAACACAAGTTTTTTTTTACAAAATTACCCAAATTTATCTTTCAAAAATAACTCAATAATTTAAAATTATGACCACATACAATAGTTTTAGGAATATCACGTAATATATCAACTTCTCTAAAGAATAAATAAAAAATATTTGGTGTATCATTAGTTTTATGACATGGTATGAGATATGTCATTTTTAGGAATTTGTCAACTATGAAAAACATAAAATATCTTCACCTCTTAATCCAAGGTATTCACACAACGAGTTACATGAATATATCAATCCAAGAAGGTGCACCTTGAATTTGAAGAAGAGTATACAAGACATGAGATTGCTGCTTAGACTTAACTTATTTACATGTAATGTATCGAAAAAAAATTTTCTCAACATTCATTTTCACATGTGTACCAAAAGAATGCTCATGCAATATTTCAATAGTTTTAGCTAACCCAAATTCTCCAATGAGTCCAAAAACATGTGATTTCCTAACAAGTAACTCACATAAAGAAAATTGAAGGATGCGTAATGTGAAACCCATCACCTCGGATCAAGGAAAGTGGGAAATAACTAGCCAATTTAAGGAGAAAACCGAATCACTTAATGAACCAAGAATGATAAAGAAGAGTTGAAATAGGAAATTGGAAAATCCCAAGTGACCAAGATGTCACAAAAATCATGGGGAAGGGTCATAAATAAAATTGGATGAGAAAATCATACTAGTTTAGGGTGAACTGTACCTAAACCAGACTGAACCAGATTGAACCGGGTTGAACTATACATGAACCAGTCTCTTAATTCATCTTTGTAGGTAGCTTAAAAAGATCAATTTAGGAAATTGATGTCACCATTGAATAGAAAATGAATTTAGAAATTTTTAATTTTGAGAAAACTAGTCAAATCGGGCCTGAACCGACCAATTTTCATTTTCTGGTCATTGGATCCGGTCGGACCAGACCGGTCAGCGACCAATCAGCACACGCGTGACCAATCAGAGCACGACACATGGTAAGGAGTGCTCTATCAGCCGGTCAATGGCCAGCGAGTGCCTAGTCAGCATCCACGCATACATGACCATCCAATGAGAGGCTGCCATGTGTCCGATCAACTAATAAATGGCTAACGTGGCGACTGAGTCGGATTGCCATGTTAGTTGGATCGACTAATCATGTGTTGCCACATGGCCAGCCCGCACGTGCGGAACAATATCATCTTCCTCCTTCGTTCGATGATATTGTTCATTGAGGAAAGATTTTTCTTTCCTTTTCCGGCGAAGGAAATTTGCTCTAATTTGGGCAATCTCCAATCAAGATGAGCACAACCAGTATGAAAATTGGTCGGGCAGAGAGTCTCTGAGCTCCCTATATAAAGAGCTACCCTTCGTTCATCCTCCACACACCATAATTCCTCTCCCTTTCTAAAGTGCTATGTTTTCCGATGAAACTCGAACCATGGCTCTGACTTGGGCACTTCTTCTAACCTCAGAAGATGAATTCGGGTCCTACAGACTCAGGAGGAAGTCAGCTACCTGACACCCACCTCCAACCAACTCGAGGAACGTCGGAGAAGCGCCGATGAGCTTGGACAGTGAAGCAACTCCAGTGAACCAAAGTTGCTCTATTTCGGTCGATCGTAATTCAACCAATTTTGACCTCTTGCGGCCGAATTGAGTCCTCTCATAGCCCCCATGACCATCACACCACCTCTCAAGAGGTGAAATGTAAGCTAATTCGGCCCTCCTCCATCATTATAGTTTGGTTCTAGAGAGAGAAAGTGACAAAGTTAATTGATTGAATTCCTGCTAATCCTGACAGCAATTGCCACGATTCTTGATCCTAGGAGGACCCTGAGGACAAAAGCTAACCTTTTTGATCAAGAACTCGGATTTTCCACGCCTCTAACAGTAAGCTTTCAAAGCTTTTTCTCTCAACGTACAATTTTACGGTGAAACTTTGTTTTAGCTCGTCTCAAATCAAAATACTGCAATTTAAAGTATAATTGAATTTTATGGAAGTGTAAAAACCAATTCATATCATCAATTTGAGAAAATAACCCCAATTGAATGACTAATTTGAAGAAATCAAATTCGATCAGTAGAGAGGGGTAGAAATTGGCGGAAATTTGGGGATTTTGAAAAATTGAGGGTCCTCCATGCAATTTCTCAAAATTGAAGGTCAATTGGCAATGAGAAAGATGTTGGATGATCAATTGGTCAGTTTTCGAAAGATTTGGGGTCAATTGGCCATTTTTGGAAAGTAGGGGCAAATTTGTAATTTTGGAAATATTGGGGATCGAATTGAGAATTTGGAAAGTTTGAGCCCCGTTCACAATTTTAAGTAAATTAAGGACTCAAGGAGGACATTGGAAGCCCTTGGGTCTTCATTGGGGTAATATTTAACACTAGGACCTAAAGTTAAGAAGTATGAACTTTAGGAAACTAAGTGCAATAAACCAAAAAATTAGGCCTAGTAGACAATACTGATAAGTTAGAAAGCTTTTATGCAAAACCCTAACTTATAAGAGTGGTAAAACAATGTAGGGACTCTTGAGACCAGAACGTGAACAAGAGAGCCAGATTTAGACTTGGAAAATAGGTTGGGGACGAACGCATCACAATCACCGGATGAGTGAGACAATTTAAACGTCATACTCGGTTAGAGTGATGAGTACATTTATTAACTGAAAACCTACTTGCCGGTTGTAAGTAGGACTTTTTATACATCATGCCCGGTGGGAATGATGGACATTTTTAAGAAAGGAAAAACCTGCTTGTCGGTTGTAAGCAGACCTACCTCTATCATCACACCTAGTTGGTGTGATGAGCACCTTAAAAGAGATTTTATCAGAAGTGTTCTCCCCTTACTGTGTGCCATTGCTTAAACCATTTGGGAGAACTTCTTGATGAGAGCTAGAACAACTCTAACAGGCTAGGGGCCTCGAATTTGAACTCATGGGCTTAAGGCCTAGTTTTGAAAAATACCTGCAGTGGGCCTAAGGCTAATGGGCACGAGTGGAAGCCTGTAAACAAACATGAATAGGAAGAGCCATGAAAACTCTCATTTAAAATGGAAATAATTATGTGATTCGCCATGGTACCAAGTTAGGACTGACAATGCTTGATGGGCTAGTGACAGTGCATGAGGGGCTAGGGCCAGACAAACAACTGCATGCAGGGTTGAGTGTCGGGGCCGTTGGAGAGTCGACACCAAAGAGAATGGCTAAATTATGAAAACTATTGTTTGTGCATGCTCTTTTGGATTCGGGACCATCAAGAAGACCAAGGGGTAGTGATGGGTTCCAAGGGCTACTGGACGACATGGTGGAGATAAGGGTAGTTCGTTGGGCCAGTTAGTCAAGAAGCTTTGAGAGCTTCTTGCACATTGAGATCGGAGAGGGTGCGGAATGAGGTCTCGTCCTCATATAGACAAGGAGTTATGTGGAGTCTAAGGGCCTGACACCTGAGGCATCGCTCATACTCAAGGTAGAAGTCTGTGACTTCTATCATGGTGGACGGTAAAGACACTCTGATCCACAAGTGGGTGCAGTGGGCATGATGCACCAATGAACGTGTGTACCCTTTATGATAAAAGGCGTGTGTTTGTTTGCTAAACGCCTCTCGAGGCAAGTGTATGTGCTAAAAGAACTAGACACACAAATTATTTGAAAATAGATAAAAGGATTTCAGAAATAAATTTTAAACTAAATCTTTTGAAACTTCACTTCCAACCCCCACTTATTGAGTTATAGAAACTCACCCCTCCCTTTTTCCCTTTTTCAAAAAAGAGGAAAACTAACCAAGAGAACCCACGAAGATGAACCCCAAGTCAGGTACGCTTAAAGTCCTTTAAGCTTTTCTTTAGTTTTGACTTATGCTCTTCCAAGGAACACGTCTAAAAATTTTGACTAGCTCTTCTCACTTTCAAGAAAGGGGAAACCATTCCTGAACCGAGGGAGCGGCGACTTGCTCATGGGGATCCAACCAAACCGGGTCGGGACCTGATAACTTTTGTGGTATTAGAACTGTGTTCCCTCGAAAGCATTGTCAAGGCTATGACCTTACAATAATAAGATTTAATTACCCTGTAGGAAGAAGAATCCCTAGGAAATTCGCCGTTTGAACCTGCCCCACTCACGTACCCTTGAAAAAGGCCCCTACCTCAAGTAAAATAAGTAGCCAAAGGCTGGCCGAATTCAAAAAGAGAGTACCGAAGGACATGGTCGCGGACTATAGGAAACTTCTTGGGGAGATATTGATACAAGCCAACATACCATATCCCTCTCTAAGACCAAAAGAACCCACACCTCCTCCAAGGGACCCAACACCTCCCCCAGCACCACAATAGTCGAAAAGGTCTCTGACTCGAAGGGAGGCCTAAAATAACTACTAGGAGGCTCACACAACTTTCATGAAGGTTTTCCAGGAGCCCTTACCAGCCCAACACAACTTAGACCCCACCAAATGGATAAAGAAGGCTTACGAGTGTGAAGCTGAAATGCTGGGAAGGTACGAGCTCGATGTATTCCATGGGGTCCATCCTAGCATGGAGGCACATCGAGAATATGGATGGACACATAAAGCCCGACACCTTCGGAGCCCTCATTCCATGAATCCCGAAACAATTCGAAGGAGAACTCCTGGCCTATGACCCCGAGGAATTAAAATGAGAAATAGTAAGAAATATTTGTAATAAGTCGAGTATAATGAGAACTATTTCCTTAAATGAATAAAGATTAATAAATTTTTCTATTTATACGCTAGTCTCCCTATTAGCAACGAGTTACCACTAAATAGCAAGGGATGGGAAAATTCCCTTGTATATTGATAAGGACCAAGGTAGTACAAGGATTATAAGAGGAACCACCCGAGGGGGAAAGACTACATGCAAAACCTCCCTCGAAACAGAAGCTCCACGTAAATGGAAGGGTGGAAGGAATTAAAAAAATGAGTTAGTATTAACTAACAACCCTAGGATGCCCAACTTAATCCTGAGTAGTCTCAAATGGGATCAAGGAACTTCAAGCCCCAAAGGGACCCAACCTTTTTTCCTAAGTAGGAAAACTAGCAAGATAGAGAAAAGAACACCAAGGATGGTCTGTGAGATCTCTACATACGAGTGAAAGGGGAGGGGGGGGGGGGGGAACGAAGGCGACAAGTCGAGTTAAAGGCTAAGAAACCCCAAGGATGAATTCCAAGAAAACAAGGAGCCTACTAAGAAAAGGGAGTTGTAAGAAAGGACATATCCCAACAAAGGGCAAAGGACCCAAATGAATGGGAAAAGAAAAGATATGCTCGTAGGTGAAAAAGGGCTAAGTGCAAGGTAAGCACACTTCTACGGGTCCAAAGGATGAGATAAACTCGAGGAAGGGGTAAATGGGAAGGTAGCATCAAATGATGCAATAACATGTAGGAATGATAGGATTAGCATAAGAAAGAAACCTAATGACCAACAAGGATTTAGTGCACCTTCGTGCAGGAGTCAAGAAATTCTGAAACAAAGAAGATCTGAACTTCCCCCTAAGAAGGACAACTTGAGTGAAGGGCAACTAAGAACAAGGATAGGGTACATAGGATTTACCCACGGGATTTCCCCGGAAAGGGGTAACCATGGAAAATGGCATCAAGTTGTTCTAGGATCGGTATCTGTAGAAGCAAAGAAGGGGAGAAATGTATTAAGGAAAGGAGGCCTAGAAGGATGTATATGACTCAAGGTCACTCAAGGGAATCATGATTGGATGGTTGAGCATAAGTATGGAGCACACAAAAAAAACCTGATACTCAGGAACTCCTCGAAGGGGGAAAGAAGTACTCGGAAGTATTAATGACTATACCCTAAAAAGGGCGACAAGATGGGCATCAAGGACAAGTGAAGTCGAGAGACGACTATCTCAAAACAATTTAACAAGGAAAGTAGTAGGGATGAGGTAGTTAATGAACTGATTCTTGTGAGAATCATGGATGAAAACCTCGACAAAGAGAGGAGAAGTGGAAAGGCCAAATGTTAGGAAAGAAGGATAAAGGAAATCCTTAAAGAATCAATGGCCGAAAATGAATTGGTGACCACACTCAGTCCATGGGAAGGATTAAATAAGCCTCACACAAGGAGGTCAAGAAATCTTGGAACAAACAGTATTTGAACTCTTCCCAAGAAAGTAAACTTGTACAGGATGTAAGTAAGATTAAGGAAAGGGTACAAGGACGTAACCACAAGATTTTCAAAAAAGGGTAAAAAAGAAGGATGACAACAACAGATGGCATAAAGTTACTCAAAGGTCAGATACCTGTAAGGGTGAAGAAAGGAAGGAACTTAGTAAAGAAAGGAGTCTTGGGGAAGTGTATGTCCCAACAAAGAGATGATGGACCCAATGGAATTGGGAAAAGCATATAATCCCACAAATGAAATATGGGTATAGGTGAAAAGACTCAATGATTGGAAGTTCCCCACATAAGGGATAAGGGACAAAAAGGGAATTGGAGGACAATGAAGGATTAAGGGTGGACAACCATACTAATACTAAAAGGTGTAAGAAAGTGATGAAGGAAAAACCTTCAAGGAGCATTAGGGAGGTTGAACATGAAACTCCCAGAACGGAATTCCCTATGTAGAAGGATAAAGGTAGGAAGTGAGATCAAGCTAAGGAACCGACAGGTGAATCATAAGAGGCTTAACCTGAAATAAGAAACCTAAAAAGGGGCATAAGTGGTTAAGGATGTACTGGAAGGAGGGAAGTCCTCATGCAAGGATACCACAGGAGATTAGGAAGGAATAGAAGGGAGAGAAGACTACAAGTAAGTCAATAAGCCTAGAAGTGGATAGGAAACACAGTGGTCAGAACTTGGAAACCCAACAAGGGAGATGAGGAAGGACCAAAAATAAAGAGATAGTACCAAGCTGTGAGATGTAGGATGAAGTGCCCGAAAGGGCACCGAGCTAAGGAGCCCAACGACCATGGAAAATAGATAAAGATGGGGATGGTCGGACGATTAGGGGACAATCAACCCAAAGACATGATTAAAAACCTTCAAGAGTAAGGGTCTTACCCTGAGAAAAATAGGAAGTGGACCTAAAGGTATACTTTTGGACTAGTGGGTAATACATACCAAATCAGGATACCCTCCATGGAGTGAGTGATCAATGGAATGGAAGAGAAATTCCTTTAGTGCGTGGTTTTAAAAGGGGTAAGTAAGGGAACAACCTAGGGGTAGCATGTCAAGCTGACATCAAGGGAGATTATTCCCAATGCAAAAGGATGCGTAATTTAGTTTTGGGGACAAAACTCTTAAAAGGAGGGGAGAGTTGTGAAACTCGTCACCTCGGATCAAGGAAACCGGGAAAAAACCGGTCAATTTAAGGAGAAAACCGAACCACTTAATGAACTAAGAATGATAAAGAAGGATTGAAATGGGAAATTAGAAAATCCCAAGTGACCAAGATGTCACAAAAATCTTAGGGAAGGGTCATGAAGAAAATTGGATGAGAAAACTGGACTGGTTCAGGGTGAACTGGACATGATCCGAATTGAACCGGGTTGAACTATACATGAACCGATTTCTTAATTAATTTTTCTAGTGGCTTAAAAAGATCAATTTGGGAAATTGATGCCACCATTAAATAGAAAATTAATTTAGAAAAATTTAGAAATTTTTAATTTTGAGAAAACTGGTTGAATCGGGCATGAACCGACCAATTTTCATTTTCTAGTCATTAGACCCAGTTGGACTAGAACGGTCAATGGTCCAACCGATCAATGGACCTCTAGCTGGTCAGCGCCCAATCATCATGTGTGCGACCAATCAGAGCACGAGCTGTGGCAAGGAGCACTCTATCAGCCGGACAGCGGTCAACGGGTGCCTAGTCCGCAGCCATGTAGACACGACCAACCAATGAAAGGCTGCCACGTGTTCGATCAACCGGTCAATGGTTGACGTGGCGGTTGAGCTGGACCGACCAATCATGTGCTGCCACGTGGCCAACCCGCACGTGCGGAATAGTGTCATCTTCCTCCGTCTAATGACACTCTTCATCGAGGAAAATTTTTTCTTTCCTTTTCCAATGAAGGAAATATGCTTCGATTTGGGCAATTTCTGATTAGGATGAACACGACTAGTATGGAAATTGGTCGGGCAAAGGGTCCCTAAGCTCCCAATAGAAAGAGCTCCCATTCGTTCATCCTCCACATAGTACAATTCCTCTCCCTCTCTAAAGTTGTAAACCTAGTCCAATGGAGTTAAGGAAACCGGGAAAAGAACAGGTCAAACCGAGTGAGAAACACCGAACCTGTTCAAAAATCCAATCATCAAAGAATGGGAAATTTGGAAATTTACAACTCCTGAGTGACCCAAAGGGTTCATAAAACCTTGGAAAAGAACCATAGGATAAATTGGAAGAGAAAAACCAGACCGGTTCAGATGAACCGTATCCAATTGGATTGAACCGGTTTATGAACTGACTCGGTTCATAAATCGGAACCGATAGAGAAAGGGAAATTCGGGAAATTTATGAATCTCAAGTGACCTAAAGAGTCATAAAAGTCAAGAAAAAAGGACTTTAGGATGAATTGGAGATGGAAACCAAACTGGTTCAGGTGAACCGGATCCAAACCGGTGTGGACGGTTTAAACCACTATTGTACTAGATGCTAAATTCATTTTTCTAGGTGGCTTAGAAAATTCAAATTTGAGATTTGAGACCACCATTGGATAGAGAATGAATTTAGAAATTTTTAATTTTGAAAAACTCGGTTGAATTAGGCCTGAACTAGCCAGTTTAAGCTTTGAACCCGGTTCGGACCCGTACGGTCCGGTTCGGAACAGTGTCATCTTCTTCCTTCAGATGATAGCACTATTCACTCGTCGAAAAATCAAACAGCACCGACAAAGCTGAAAAGTCTTCAGCTAGGGAATTATAGGCAATGAATGACCGCCATTAAGGTGTCAATTGGATGGCAATCAAGTCTCTCAGCTTCCTATATAAAGAGCCTCTCCTCATTCATCCTCTTCACACCTGAAAACTCCATTCTATCTCAATTGCTCTAATTTCCAGTGAAGCTCGAATCAAACCTCCGATGTAGGGCCTTTTCTGAGCCAAAGAAGGTGTGGTCAGGTTCATTGGATTCAAGGAGAAGTTAGCTACACACCCGTAGTCTCCATTTTCTCCGAGAGTTGCTGGAGAAGCGCTAGCGTGATCGAACAGTAAAGAAGCACCGGTGGACCGAAGTTGCCCTATTTCAACTGAGCTGAAATTAGACAATTCGAGCCCTTCTCAGGCCAAACCAAGCCTTCCCAATACCTCCACAGTCCTCCTACGATTAAATTTGAGCTGAAAGGTACGCCAATTTGGCCCCCCTCTGTAATTTTCGACCGATGCTAGAGAGAGAACCGGTAGACTTCAATGATAAAATTCTCACTCAATTCGGCATCAATTGATTTAATTCTTAATCCTAGGAGGAACCTCAAGACAAGAGCTATCTACCCAAAGTGGAAACTTACACGAAGAAAGTGGAAAACCCGTTCATCGGTTATGAGCGGAGATGTCCCTATACTCGATTGGTATGATGGACAATTGAAAGATATTTTGTCGAAAGTGCTCTCCCCTAACTGAGTGCTACTGCTTAAACATTTTGGGAGACCTTCTTGATGGGAGCTCAAATAGCTCTATTAGGCCGAAGGCCTTCATTTTGGAACTTTGGGAATAATATGCCCAATTTTTAAAATCTCGAATAGTGGTCCTTAGGCCGGTTGGCATGAGCAAGCACTCGTAAACAAACATGATTTATATGCCATTAAAACTTAAGTAAATGAATTGTTTGGTCATGGTACTAAGATAGGACCGACATACTCACTCAACTAGCAACAGTGCGACATGACATGTCTCCGGACTAGTCAAGACAAACAGCTACATGTCAACTTGAGGGTCGAGGTCGTTGGACCAGTGACACCACATATTATATGGCATCATGTGAAATATGTTGATTGTGCATGCACTGTGTTTACAGGACCTTCAAGATGCCCTAGAGGCGTAGTGATGTATCCTAGAGCTCTAGATGACCTGGTGGATATAAGGGCAGTTAGTCGTACCAAAAGTCTTGCGAAGCTTGGAGTAGCTTCAAGTGCATGAGACTGGGGTGGGGTCAGGATGAGGTCTCTATCCTCATATGAACATTAAGATTTGTTATGGGATTGAGGGTCGGATGTCGCAAACATCCACTCATTCTCAGGGTAGAAGTTGACATACTTCTATCTAGGTGTTCGATAAGGTCGCTCCGATGCCACAAGTGGGTTCAGTGGACAGGCTGGCTTGCAATTGTGTGTTTTACCTTCATGATAAAGGATGTGTGTTGGGTGATGAAACGCCGTAGTTAATAAGAAATTGTGATAAAAATCAGAATTTGAAATAAAAGGTTTTTAAAAGAGAATAAGGAGTCTGGCACACTCCGAATCAAACATTATTCCTAAAAGATAAATTTTGAAACCCCATTCACTAAGTCGTTGTACTCACCCCCTTCCTTATATCCCTTTCAGGTAACCTCGGAAAGCCTACCTTAAAGATCACCAGCTAATACGCCTGTAAGACATGTATGATTAGTTTAAAATTGTATGCAATTTTGATTTATGTTATTCCAGGAAAGGTGCAGGTTTAAAGGATGCCTTACTCTTCATGGTTTATAAACAAGAGGCAACCCTTAGTAAACCGGGAGAGTGGCATGTTGATCACGGGGATTTGACCAAATCAGGTCGAGGCATGACAACTTAAGTGGTATCAGAGCCTATTTACTCAAATACATTATCAAGACTAGATAACATAGTAACTGATTTGAATACTTTTAAAATTTTCTAATGGCCCCAATAAAAGTAGCCAAACAAACCCACGCTACCTTAGCCACCCCGGAAGTCAGGAAGAACCCCATCTCAAGAGAGGAAATGAACTAGGAGTATAGAAGGACCCTTGGAGTAACCTCAGGTTGAGGAGGACTCAACAAGAAAACCTCCAAGGTGTTCAGGCTCAAGGATAGCAAGGCATCAAACCATTAGCAACCCCTTAGAAAGGCCCCACAAAGCTCAAAGTGTAGGAGGAACCATAAAGATTCACACAAGGAGATGACCTGTTATAAATGTGGGCAATGGGGACACTACAGTAGAAGATGCTCGACATTTCGAAGACAAGACCCGAGAGGATCTATTATGAGTGTAGGAAGGTGGGACACATAGCAAGGAATTGTCCCACACTACGAGGAATCCAAGCGATACCTTCTAATAAGGGCACCTCCACCCCTACAGAAGTTCAAAGGGATGACATTACAAGAACCACAATTGCGACTAGGGAACCTAATCTCACCTAGGAAGAAATCTCTCTAGACCATAGTTTAGTAGTGAGTACTCCCCAACCCATCATTATAACAATCTCCCTCAAGAGATGTTAAAACCCAAAACTGTATTTCACTTCAATAAACAAGATTCTAAGTTTTTTAAAATTTCTCTATTCCTTAATAATACGACAACATGCCTCAATTACTCGAGGAAGGATCACGTAAAGAAGATCAAGGGTAAAACCTTAAGAGAATCTAGAATATAGAAAAAAAAAGGGGGGGAATTTTCCCTTAAGGAGCACTACAAACCACCTAGGAGCAAAGAAGGTAACACCTCCTCCATAGAAGACAAGTTGAACGATGAAAGACAACTAAAATGCCTCGAGATAGTAAGGTATGATCTACTTTGGAAAAATAGAGAAGTCAAGTAGGGTTGTAGACTAACCTAGCGAGAAAGGGGGAAGTGGAAAGGCAAGAACAGTGGAAAGGAAGGATGAAGAAAACCCTTGAAGAAATAAATGTCCGAAAATGAAATGATGACTACACTCAAGCCATAAGAAGGATTTAGTAAGTTCCGCACAAAGAGGTCTTTGACTAAGGAAGGAGACCCTAAGAAGGCATTCATGTTCCAACTAAGAAATAATGGACCAAGTGACGAAGGATGAGGAGATGAAGTGCACGCCGAGGTGAAAGAACCAAGGGAAGCACATTAAGAGGACCCAAGGGGAAAGTTAAACCCAAGGAACGGGTAAGTAGGAAATAGCATCAAATGACGCAGTGACAAGTGAAAAGGTTTAGGCTACCCATCATAAGGAAATAGAGGAAAGAACATCCAAAAAACCTTGGAAAAGTAAGCCCTTCAATTCGGAAAAGGGTGAGGATAAAACAACCAATGATATCAAGACTGGTCGTGGCCCACACTCACTTAATAAAGCCCAAGGAGTGTATGGCTAGACATAAATGGTGCTAGGAACCAATCTATCATTAGGAGCTCTTTGAAGAGAGGATAAGGAACAAAAAGGAAATGGAGGACAATGAAGGATAAAGAGGAGGAAACAATACAGACCTTAGAAGGGTGTGTGAAGCGAAGACGGAAAAGCCTTCAAGAAGCATTAAGAAGTTGAACCAGGACAAGAATCCTTAGGTAAAGGATACAGGTAGGAAGTGAAACCTCAAAAAGGGAAGTCCCAAAGCTAAGGAACCACAAGATGGATCCTAAGAGGCTTAAACCGACATAAAGAACCTCATAAAAACCATAAGTGGTTAAGGGTATGTCGGGATGACCAAAGTATTACATAAATTGGATGACCAAAGAAGCCAATTAGAGATTTTTGATGAACCTAGAAAAGAAGGAAGCAACTAGTAGCAACAGGATGGTCAAGGAGAATAAACGAAACCATAGGAAGGACCACGGAATAGTGGAGACTACACTCTAAAGAAGGAGAATAGAGCAGGCATAGTGTTGAGTACACGAAATAAGACCCGATGATTGGCAAATGATTAAAGGTGGACAAAAGCCCAAATTTAAACGGGCATAAGAATACAAAGGAAGGAAACCTTCAAGGAGTAGTAAGAAATCCGAACATTTAGCACCTAAAAGGAAATCTCTACTTTAAAGGACATAGTAGAGAAAAAAATCATTAAATGAGAACACCCTAAAAACAACGGAATTGTGAAATGGTCACAAGTAAATGAGAGTGAGTTTAGGAAAAAGGGAAATCCTTGAGTAAAGGATGTCACCTGAAGTGAAGAAAGACATAAGAAGAGGAGAATCCTAGCGTGTCGTTAAGTCATTAGGAAATCTGATGACTTGCACCAGAAAGACACAAAAAAGAAGTTGGAAAAGGATGAGTGGGTAAGGAAAGTCGACACGGTTGTATAAGACATTTTGTCAAGGCATGAGGTACGATTGGAAAATGGTAAAGGTAGTCAAGGAATACTACCTGGTGAAAGAGGGATGACGTTATTCAATCCTTGAAATGATGGAAGGTTGGGAACACATAGTAAGGAAGTATTCTAAAATTTAAAATGGTCAAAGACATGTTCTAGAGTATGCCATACTATAAGAGGCATGTAAACCCAACAGTTTCAAGGAAAAATGTGACTCAAGTAAGGAAGAGTCGGTTGATAAGCATGATGAGATCAAACAAAAAATTTGATCGAAATGGAAATAAATGATGGACGAAGGAAGGGTCAAATTAGGACGAAGGAGTAATAACACTGAACCATGTGAAAAACAAGTACGTGAAGCTCGGAAGAACACTGAGCTAAGAGTTTCAATGATGCAAAGAATAACAAGACACAGTGACGATTGGAAATCCTAGAACTCACAATCCAGAAATTTTGAGTAAGAACTACAAAGGAAAGAATCTTGCCCTAAGCAAAGGAAGATGTGAACCTAGGGAAATACCTTTGAACTCACGGGCAAGACATACTAGTTATGATAAACTCCATGGAAGGAGTAAACAATGTAAAGGAAAGGAACTTTCTTAAGCGCGTGATTTAAAGTGGTCTAAGTGGAAGAATGACCGAAGTGTTAACAAGTTTAAGTTAACATTAAGGGAAGTTATCTCAGAGTGAAAAAAAAAAGATGATTTAGTTTTGGAGAAAAAACTAATAAAAGGAGGGGAGAATTGTAAACCCCACCCTTTGGAGTTAAGGAAAACTGGGAAAAAAACCGGTCAAACCGAGTGAAAAACACCGAACTATTTCCAAAACCCAATCATCAAATAACGAGCAATTTGGAAATTTACAACTCCCGAGTGACCCAAAGGGTTCATAAAACCTTGTAAAAGAACCATAGGACAAATTGGAAGAGAAAAACCAAACCGGTTCAGATGAACCGGATCCAACTAGATTGAACCGGTTTATAAACCAAGTCGGTTCATGAACCAGAACCGATAGAGAAAGGGTAAGCCGAGAAATTTATGAATCTAGAGTGACCTAAAGAGTCACAAAAGTCAAGAAAAAGAAATTTAGGATGAATTTGAGAAGGAATCCAAATCAGTTAGGTGAACCAGATCTGAACCAGATTGAACCGGTTTGAACCACTATTGAACCAGATGCTAAATTCATTTTTCTAGGTGACTTAGAAATTTCAAATTTGAGATTTGAGGCCACCATTGGATAGAGAATGAATTTAGATTAATTTAAAAAGTTTTAATTTTGAAAAACTCAGATGAATCAGGTCTGAACCGGTCAGTTTAAGCTTTGAACCCAATTCGTACCGGTCCGGTCTGGTTCAGAATAGTGTCGTATTCTTCCTTTAAATGATAACATTGTTCACTCATCGGAAAATCGAACAACGCCAGTGAAGTAGAAAAGTCTTTGGCTAGGGAATCTCAAGCAATGAATGACCGCCATTAAGGTGCCAATCAGACGGCCAAAAAGTCCCCGAGCTTCCTATATAAAGAGCCCCTCCTCATTCATCCTCTCCACACCTAAAAACCCCATTCTCTTTCAATTGCTCCAATTTTCAGTGAAGCTCGAACCAGAGCTCTAATATATGGTCTTTTCTGAGCTAAAGAAGGTGTGATCAGGTTCTTTGGATTGAGGGAGAAGTCAGCTACACGCCTGTAGTCTCCATTTGCTCCGAGGGTCGCTAGAGAAGCGCTAGCGTGATCGAACAATGAACTAGCTCTGGCAGACCGAAGGTGCCCTATTTTGGCCGAGTTGAAATTGGTCAATTCAAACCCTTCTCAAGCCAAACCAAGCCTTCCCAACATCTCCACAGTCCTCCTACAGCTGAATTAGAGATGAAAGGTAAGCCAATTCGGCTCCCCTCTGTAATTTTCGACCAGTGCTATAGAGAGAACGAGTAGAACTTCGATGATAAAATTCTTACTTAATTCAGTATCAATTGATACAATTCTTGATACTAAGAGAAACCTCAAGACAAGAGCTATCCACCCAGATTAAAAGCTCGGACTGTCGTACCCTCGACGGTAAGCTTTCTAAGCTTTCTCTCTCTAAGTCTAGTTTTTTGGCAAAGCTCTGTTTGAGCTCATTCTGGCACTTAATCATGCAATTCAAAGTACAATAGAATCATATGAAGGTGTAGAAACTCTAATTTAACATCAATTTCAACAATTAAACTTATTTATTGGTCAGTTTAATGAAATCAAATTCAGTAGAGTTAGAAAGTTGAAATTGGAGGAAAAATTGGGGAAATTTGGGGAATTTCAAAAATTTTGAGGGACTAATGTGAAATTTCATAAAATTGAGGACCAATTGGGCATGATAAAGATGTTAGAGGACCAATTGGGCAATTGTTGGAATTTTTGGGCAAAACTTACCATTTTTGTAAAGTAGGGGCAAAATGGTAATTTTGGAAAAGTTGGTGGACCAAATTGGAAATTTGGGAAATTAAACCCCTTTTTTTTAATTTGAATAAATTGTGATCCTAAGATGAATTTTAAAAGTGTCGGGACTCAATTTGAGGAAAAACCGACATTTGGGGACTTAGAGTTAAAGAAAAATAACTTTAGGGACCTAATTGCAAATAAAGAAAAAGTTGGGTTTCTCATTCATTTGGAGTGAATGAGGGCTATTAGGCCAAAGAATAATGAACAATAATGTTCATATCGTGTTGGAGCACGAAGTACTGAGAACGCCAGTTAAGACGAGTTTGAGTAAGGACAACAAGCCAGCTAAGAGTAATTTCACTACACAATCGGGTGTGTGGGATTTTTATATCATACTTGGTTGGGATGATAAGCACATCTGAAATGAAAACTCACTGCTAAGTGGTATTTTAAACATCACACCTGAGAGGAGTGATGTGAAAATCACGTGGAAAAACTACTTGCTGGTGTAAATAGATCATACCCAGTTGGTATGATGAAACTTATTCGAAGGAAGTGGAAAACCCGTTCATCGATTATGAGTGGAGATATCTCCATACTCGGTTGGTATCATGGACAATTGAATGATATTTTGTCGGAAGTGCTCTCCCCTAATTGTGTGCCATTGCTTAAGCATTTTGGGAGACCTTCTTGATAGGAACTCGAATAGCTCTCTTAGGCCGGAGGCCTCGGTTTTTGAACTTTGATGGCTAATATGCCCAATTTTGAAAATCTCAAACAGTGGGCCCTAGGCCGGTTGGCACAAGCAGGATCTCGTAAACAAACATGATTTGCATGCCATGAAAACTTAAGTAAATGAATTGTTTGGCTATGGTACCAAAATAGGACTGACATACTCAGTCAACTAGTGGCAGTGCGACATGACAAGTCTCTAGACTAGTCAAGACAAATAGTTGCAGGTCGAGTTGAGGGTCAGGGCCGTTGGACCAGTGCCAGCACAAATTATATGGCATCATGTGAAAATTATTGATTGTGCATGCACTATTTTTATGGGACCTTCAAGACGCCCAAGAGTGGTAGTGATGCGTCCTAGGTCTTTGGAGTAGCTTCAAGCGCATGAGACCGGGGTGGGGTCAAGATGAGGTCTTTGTCCTCATAAAGGCATGTAGATTTGTTACGGGATTGAGGATTAGATGTCGTGAACATCCACTCATTCTCAGGGTAGAAGTGGACATACTTCTATCTAGGTGGCCAATAAAGTCGCTTCAATGCCACAAGTAGGTTTAGTGGATGAGCTGGTCTGCGATTGTGTGTTTTACCTTCATGATAAAGGATGTGTGTTAGGTGATAACACACTGTGGTTAATAAGAAATTGTGATTAAAACCGAAATTTGAAATGAATGGTTTTTAAAAGAGAATAAGGAGTCTGGCACACTCCAAATCAAACATTTTTCCTAAAAGATAGATTTTGAAACCTACCACTCCCTTTGGTCCAAGATTGTTTCACCCCCTTCTAAACTGTGAGGAGTCATGCGTCCTTTTTACGCTATTTTTTCTAGAATAACATTATACAAAACTCAATATATTAAGAATTTACATACTTGTCTTAGGGTTCAACTGCAGGGGTGTCTTTAAGGTTGGTCTTTCTTTTTCCTCAAAAGGGTTAAAGGGAGAGGGTGAGTTTCTACAACTCAGTGAGCGGGTGTTGGGAGCGAGTTTTCAAAAATGTTTAGTTTATCAAAACCAAGCCAAGTTTTACCATTCCTTTTCAAGGATTTTCTCAAAACTCAAACCTCACGACTTTTTTCCATTTTCATATTAGTGTATTTAGCTCTTTTAGCACATCCCCTTGCCTCGAGAGGCATTTAGCACACAAACGCATGCCCTTCATCAAGAAGGATACACACATTCGCACGGCAGTCCCAAACTGCACTCACTTGGGGATCGGCGTGACTTTGATGTCCACCCTAATAGAAGTCTCAAACTTCTACCCTGAGTTTGAGTGGATGTCTCAGACGTCCAACCCTCATACCCAAATTCCACTTCATGTCTATATGATGATAGAGACCTCATCTTGACCCCACCCTAGTCTCATGCGCAAGAAGCTCCAAGAGCTTCATGACTAACTGGCACGATGAACTGCCCTTATCTCCACCATGTCGTCTAGCAGCCCTTGGAAACCATCACTACCCCTAGGGTGTCCTGATGATCCGGTACCATGAGTGCATGTACTAACAAGTATTTTTTTCATGATTAAGCCATTCTCTTTGGTGCAAACAGTCCAACGGCCACGACTCTCAACCCGACCTACAGCTGTTTGTCTAGGCCAGTCCGTCGACCGGGCCCTAATGCACTACGGCCAGCCCATCGAGCATTGTCGGTTCTGACTTGATACCATGGTGAATCATGTAGTCAATTCTTCCATTTAAAATAGTAGTTTTCATGGCTCTCCATAATCATGTTTGTTTACGGGCTCCAGCTTGTGCTCACTAGCCTTGGTCCCACTATACGTGTATTTCCAAGACTGGGCCATGAGCCCTATGAGTTCAAAAATTGAGGCCCCTGGCCTGTTAGAGCTGCTCTAGCTCCCATGAAAAAGGTATCCAAAATTGTTTAAGTAGTTGTCACACAGTTAGGGGAGAACACTTCTGACAAAATCTCTTTTAGTTCATCACATCAACCGGGTGTGATGAAGGATCCGCTTACAACCGTTATGTGGGTTTTTCCTTTCTTTAAGGAAGTTCATCATACCAACCAGGTATGATGTTGGTTTAATCCTACTCACATCCAGTAAGTAGGTTTTTAGCCTTTAAAATAGTGCTCATCATCCCAACCGATATGATGTGTAAAATTTCCCACTCATAGTAGATTTTTAGTTTAAAATGTGCTCATCACCCCAACCGAGTATTATGTTGGAAATTCCCACTTACCAGTTGAGTGTGACATGTTCATCCTTTGTTAGTTTCCAGTCCATGCTAGCTCTTTCTTGCTTGCATTCCTGTCTTACATCTCCGTACACACGTTGGGTATCATTATCAATAAGGGTTCGGCATAACAGCCTTCGTTTCTTCACATATGAGTGACTAGGACTAAATTCTTAGTTTATTGCACTTAGGTCACTAAAGTTCATTTTTCTTGACTTTAGGTCCCTAATGCTAACTTTTACACTAAATCGAGTCCCAAGGATTCCAATATTCTCTTTGGATCGTCAAATTAATTAAAATTGTGTAAGGGTCTCAAGTTTTCCAAATTTCCAATTTGGTCCCTAATTTTCAAAAATAACGGTTTTGCCTCTACTTTCCAAAAATAGCCAATTCATTCAAAAATTGACCAATTGGTCCCCAACATCTTTCTCATTTCCAATTGATCTTCAATTTTGAGAAATTGCATGGAGGTCCCTCAATTTTTCAAAATACCAATTTTTACCCCCTTTATTGACCGAATTTGATTTCTTCAAATTGGCTATTCAATTGGGGCTAAAATCTCCAATTGATGGCATGAATTAGTTTCTACACTTCCATACTATCAAATGGAGCTTTGAATTACAGAATTTGGTTCCGTAATGAGCTCAAACGTAGCTTCACTAGAAAACTGATCATAGAGAGAGAAAGCTTTGAAAGCTTACCATCGGAGGTGTGGCGGTCCAAGCTCTTGGTCTGGAGAGGTATTTTTCGTCCATAGGGTCCTCCTAGGACCAATAATCACTACAATTGATGTTCATTTCAATGGAAATTTCATTAGTAAAATTTAGGACTTTCTCTCTCTAGCACCGATCTACGACGATGGAGAAGGGACGAATTGGCTTACCTTTCGCCTCTGTAGAGGTTGTGTGATGGTCATGGGGACTTTTGGGAGGCTTGGTTTGGCTGAATGAGATCTGAATTGGCTAAATTCAACTCAGCCAAAAATAGGGTAGCTTCGAACCGATGGAGCTGCTTCACCGTTTGGTCCCGCCAGCACTTCTCTAGCGATCCTCGAGTCGAAGGGAGGTTACTGTCAGGTATTTGACTTCCCCCATAATCTGTAGGACCTGACTTTGCCTTCTGAGGCTGAGAAAAGTGCCCAAGTCGAAGCTCTAGTTTGAGTTTCACCAGAAAATGGAGCACTTAGGAGATGAGGACAATTTGAGTTGTGTGGATGATGAATGGATGGGAGCTTTTTATATTGGGAGCTCGGGGACCCTCTGTCCGACCAGTTTCCATTCCGGTCGACCTTATCATCGCTCGAAAATGCCCTGATCAGAGTAATATTCCTCTCATTGGAAATTGAAAGATTTTGAACCGATGAACAATGCTATTATCTCAAGAAGAAGACAACACTATTTCGGATTGGACCAATCTGGTCCGACCGAGTTCAATGGAGAAATTTGGTCGGTTCAAGCCCGATTCGATCAGTTTTCTCAAATCTAAAAATTCCTAAATTCGTCTAAAATCATTTCCTAT
Source organism: Trapa incisa (assembly GCA_030064435.1). NCBI lineage: Eukaryota > Viridiplantae > Streptophyta > Magnoliopsida > Myrtales > Lythraceae > Trapa > Trapa incisa. The sequence continues at coordinate 7,869,297 of CM057782.1, forward strand.
CCAATGATGGCCTCAATTTCCCAATTTGATCATCTTAAGCCACCAAGAAAAATAAATTTAGGGATCGATTCATGTATAGTTCAAACCGGTTCAATCCGGTTCAAGTCTGGTTCAGGTCTAGTTCACCTTGAACCGGTCCTGTTTTCCCATCCAATTTACTTCATGGTTCTTCCCCATGAATTTCATGACTTTTTAGTCACTTAGTATTGTCCAATTTCCCATTTGTTTACCCCTCTTTATCATTATCGGTTCCTTAAGGGGTTTGGTTTTCTCATTTAATTGACCAATTCTTTCCCGGTTTTCCTTAATCCGAGGTGATTAGTTTCATAACTCTCCCCTCTTTTTAGGAGTTTTGTTCCCAAAACTTAATTAGCATCCTTTGCATTGGGAATAATTTCCCTTGATGTCAACTTGCAGTTTGCTTGACATGTTGTCACTTCGGTTGTTCTTTCACTTAGCCCTTTAAACCACGCACTTAAGGAATTTCTTTTCCTTTCCATTGTTTACTTACTCCATGGAGTTTATCATAATTAGGCATGTCTTACTCACTAGTCCAAAGGTACATCCTTAGGTTCACTTCTTCCTCTACTTAGGGCAACACACTTTCTCATGAGGGTTCTTGCCTAGTATTTCATGATTGGGAGTTCCAAAATGCCCAATCATTCCCGTGTCTAGTTATTTTATTGATCATTGAAACCCTTAGCTTGGTGTTCTTTCTAGCATTATGTACTTTTTTCACTGATTTTGGTGTTATCACCTTTTCGTCCTATTTTAACCATTCCTCCATCGGTTGTTTATTACAACTCTGCTCCAAATTTTATGTTTGACCTTGTTGTGATTAAATAATTGACTCTTCCTTACTTGAGTCACATTTTTCCCAGGATTGTTGGGCTTACAGTCCCTTACAGCATGACATGTTCTAGAACTTGTCTTTGTCCATTAGAATTCTAGAACACTTCCTTGATGGTTGTTCACAACTTTCCAACCTTCCAAGTATCGTATAATTTCATCCCTCTCTTTGTCTGGTAGTATTCCTCGACTACCTTTACTGTTATCCAATCATCTTTCTTACCTTTGACATTATGTCTTACATAATTATGTCAGTTTTCCTTATCTACTCGTCCTTTCCCAACTTCCTTATTGGATTTTTTCAGCTCCAATTATGGGGCTTCCTAATTACTTCTTAACTTACCGACATGCTTTGAATTCTTCCTTAGGTCCTTCCACATCTCCAATGGCGTCCTTTACTCAAGGATTCTCTTTCTTCATTCCTTCCTTACTCACTCGTGACCATTTCATGGTTCCTTATTCTGAGTTGATCCCTTCTGGTCTACATGTCGATTCCTTTGTTTGAGAAGTTCCCTTTTGATGGTTTCATTCTCTACTAAATCCTTTAAAGTAGAGACTTCTGCCTTAGGAGCTACACGTTTGACCTTTTTACCATTCCTTTAAGGTTTCCTTCCTTTATATTCTTACACCCTTTGTATATTGGGGCATTTGCTCGCTTTTAATCCTTCATTGTCTTAGATTCCCATTTTGCCTCTTATTTCTTATGTGAGGAACTCTCGATCATTTGGGTTTTATTTCATATACTCCTCGTTATGCCCAATTGTCAAATCTCAAGCTCCATTAAACGAGTGTAGACCTCGATCAGTCTTGATGCCCACGGTTGTTTCCTTTATTGCTTTTGATTGAAGAGCGTACTCATCCAGGGTTCTTCGTATATCTTTCCCTTTATTTTCTTATAATAGGTACTCCTCCCATTTACACTTGTTACGACATCATTTGATACTATCTTACTACTTATTCATTGGGTTTAACTTACTCCCTATGCCTTCCTAGTACGCTTCCCCTGGTCTTTTCACCTCAGCATGCACTTCATTTGCAAGCTAATTTTCTTATCCACTTCAATTGGTTTCATTACCTTTTTGTTGGGATATGTCATACTCCGACCCGGTTTGGTTGGATCCCCATGAGCAACTCAACACTCCCTTTGATCTAAAAAGGATTTCACTTACTTCTAAACCACGAGTAGTCAGGCATCCTTTTTACCTGATTTTCCTTAAATAACATTATACAAAATTTAATATGTTAACAACTTTACATACATGTCTTAAGGGTTTGGCTTCGAGGTATTCCTTAAGGGTTCATCTTCCTTCCTAAAAAGGGGTTAAAGGGAGGGGGTGAGTTTCTACAACTCAGTGAGCGAATGTTGGGAAATGAGTTTTTAAAAAATACTCTTTCTTCACTAAAATCTTAGGGTTTCTCTTTATCTTAGAAAAAAAATCATCCTTTTTAAGCCTTTGTATGAGTTTAACTCTTCTTCCCCTTGCTCGGGAAGTGTTTTACGTAGTACCATCGTACGTGCTTTTAAAACATTTCACCATTTTTATTATGTGTGTTTAGCCCTTTTAGCACATCCCCTTACCTCGGAAGGCATTTAGCAAACAAACACATACCATTTATCATAAAGTGTTCAAGCATTCACGAGATGCAATTAATGTGACTACACCCACTTTGGATCAGTGCGTCTTTACCATCCAACCTGATAGAAGTCCCTAACTTCTATCTGGAGTCTAAGTGATGCCCTCGGCGCCAAGCTCTCAGACCCAAAATCTATTCTTGTCCGTATGAGGACAGAGACCTCATCTTGACCACACCCAGGTCTCATGCACATGAAGCCCAAACACATAAGCTTCATGAATAACTGGTATGACGAGAAGCCCAAACACAATACCTTCTCCTTCCCTTATTGTCACCATGCCGTTCAACGGTCCTTGGAACCCATCAATACCCCCTTGGGCATCTTGATGGACTCGAGTCAAAGTGCATGCACAAACAGTAGTTTTCATATATTTGGCCATTCTCTTTGGTGTCGATAGTTCAACGGCCCTAACACTCGACCTGACCTGCAATTGTTTGCCTGGTCGGTCTGTCGACCTTGCCCTCGCGCACTGCTACTAGCCCATCAAGCCTCGTCAGTCCTGACTTGAGTGGTTCTTTGCGTTCTCAATAATGTATAGTAACAATGGATTCAGTTCCACTTCTTACCCTTCTTAACTTTAACCCATAATGAATTCCATACGAATTTATGGTTTAGACCTTACGGGTCTAGGCTACCTGTGTAAACCCTGTACCTTAAGGACAAGAAAACCAGGGAAAGAATCGGACAACTCAAGAGAGAAAATTGAACCGGTTCATGAACCGTAATCGGTAGAGAAAGGGCAAAATGGGAAATCAACAAATACTAAGTGACTCAAATAGTCATAAAAATAATGGAAAAGGACTTTTTAATAAATTGGAAGAGAAAACCATACCGTGAACCGGACATGAACTCGTTTGAACCACCATTGAACCAGTTGTTAAATTCATTTTTCTAGTGGCTTAAAATATTCAAATTAAGGAATTGAAGCCACCATTGGATAGAGAATAAATTTAGATAAATTTAGAAATTATTAATTTTGAGAAAATTGATCGAATCGGGCTTGAACCGACCGATTTAAGCATTGAACCCATTTGGACCGGTCTGGTCTGGTTCGGAATAATGTTGTCTTCTTCCTTCATATGACAACAATATTCATTCAAACTAACAGCACCGACGAAGGAAAAAACGTCTTTGTTCAAGGCGTTTCAGGTCGAGGATAAGCTTGACCAAGATGCAAAATGGTCGGGTAGAGTGTCCTTGAGCTCCCTATATAAAGAGATTCTCTCCATTCATCCTCCTAACACCTAAAATCCTCATTCTCTCTCAACTACTCCGTTATCCTGTGAAGCTCAAACCAGAGCTCCAACATAGGTGTTTTTCTCAACCTTAGAAGGTGAGGTCAGGTTCTTTAGACTCTGGTGGAAGTCAGCTACCTGACAGCAACCTCCATTTGATCCGAGCACCGCCAGAGAAGCACCAACAGAATCAAACAGTGAAGTGGCTTCAAAGGACCGAAGCTGCTTATTTCGGCCAACCTGAAAATGGCCAAATTCAGCCCTCTCCGGCCAAACCAAGCCCTCCCAACATCCCCACAGCTCTCATACGACTACAATTGAGCTGAAAGGTAAGCCAATTCAGCCCTCCTTTGTCATTCCTGATTGGAGCTAGAGAGAAATGACGAAACTTCACTAATGAAATTCTCCCTCGATTTGATGCCAATTGTAGGAATTCTTGATCCTAGAATGTACCTCATCAAGAAAGCTACCTCTACCGATAGAAATCTCGGACCGCCACATCTCTGATGGTAAGCTTTCGAAGCTTTCTCTCTGTACGCACAGTTTTCCAGCAAAGCTTCGTTTGAGCTCGTTTCGGCCTCAATTCATGCAATTTAAAGCTCACTTGAATCGTATGGAAGTATAGGGACTAATTAACACCTCCAACTGAAGCAATTAACCCCGATTGAATGGTTAATTTGAAGAAATCAGATTCAACCAATTTAAATGGGGGAAATTGAGGGGGAGATTTTGGGGAAAATTGGGCATTTCGTAAAATTGAGAGACCATTTTTTAATTTCCCATAATTGAGGGCCAATTGGCCATGAAAAAGATGTTGGAGGATCAATTGGTTGAATTTTGAAACCTTTGAGGTCAAATTGCCATTTTTGGAAAGTAGGGGGAAAATGGTAATTTTATAAAAGTTGGGGACCAAATTGGAAATTTGGAAAACTTGAGTCCCTTAAACAATTTTAGTAAATTGATTACCCAAAAAGAATTTTTGGAAGTTCGAGACTCAATTTTGGGAAAAGTTAACACTAGGGGCCTAAAGTCAAGGAAAATGAACTTTAGGGACCTAAGTGCAATTAACTAATAATTTTAAGCCTAATCGCTCATGTGTGAGAAAAGAAGGCTGAGATGCCAAACTCTAATAGATAAGGGTGCCCAAATCGTGTAGGAACATAAAAAACCGGAATGCCAACACAGATAAGCTAGTGTGGAAGTGAAAACCGATTGGAGAAGAATACGCCACAGTTATCGGGTGAGTGGGCTTATTTACATCATTCCCAATTGAGATGATAAGCACCTTAGAAATGAAAAGCCACTTATAAGTGGGATTTTGACATCATACTTGGATGGGATGATGGGTGAACTAAGCTAAAACCTACTTACCTATTGTAAGTAGAGGAAATCATATCCGGTTGGTATGATGGACTTCCTTAAAGCAAGAAGAAACCCGCTTGCCAGTTATAAGCAGAGAGAGAACCGACATAATTTCAATGATGAAATTCTAACTCAATTCTGCATCAATTGATGCGATTCTTGATCCTAGGATCAACCTCAGGACGAAAGCAATCTGCTCAGATTAAAAGGTCAGACCGTCGTGCCCTCACCGAAACACAAAGTACCGGAAACGCCAGCAAGGACAAGCTCGCATGAATACAAAGAACCAGTCTAGTGGAATTCATGACATTAACATGTGAGTGGGTTTACTAATGTCATACCCGGTTGGGATGATGAGCACAACTTAAATTTAAAAACTACTTACCGGTTGTGAGTGAAATTTTATATCATACCCGATTGGGAATGATAATTATATCAAAATGAAAACCCATTACTATGTGGTATTTTAAACATCACAACTTAGAAGAGTGATGTGAAAACCATACGGAAAAACTACTTATCGGATATAAGTAGATCATACCTAGTTGGTATGATGAAACTTCCTCGAAGGAAGTTTCATTGGTTATGAGCAGAGATGTCCTTATACCCAGTCGGTATAATGGATAGTTGAAAATATATTTTGTCAGAAGTGCTCTCCCTTTACTATGTGCCAATGCTTTAACTATTTGGTAGACCTTCTTCGCGGGAGCTTGAATAGCTCTTATAGGCACGGGGCCTCAATTTTGGAACTTGGGTGCTAATATGCCAGATTTTGAAAATCTCGTACAATGGGCCCAAGGCTAGTTGGCACGAGCAGGAGCTAGTAAACAAACATGAATTATATGCCATAAAACTTTAAATAAAGGAATTGTTTGGCCATGGTACCAAGATAGGACTGACATACTCACTCAACTAGCGGCAGTGCGACATGACAGGTCAACGGACCAATCAAGACAAACAACTGCAGATTGAGTTGAGAGTCAGGGTCGTTGGACTAGTGGCACCACAGATTATATGGCATAATGAGAAAATATTGATTGTGCATGCATTGTGAGTACGGAACCATCAAGACCCCCAAGAGGGGTAGTGATGCGTCCTAAGGGCACTGGACGACCTAGTGAGTATAAGGGCAGTTCATCGTACCAAGTGACCGTACAAAATTTGGAGTAGCACTAAGCGCATGAGACCGAGGTGGGGAGGGCATGAGGTCTCTGTCCTCACACAAACATGAAGAATTTATTTCAGGATTGAGGGTTGGATGTCACGAACATCCACTCATTCTTAGGGTAGAAGTGAACGTACTTCTATATGGGTGGCCGATAAAGTCGCTCTGAAGCCACAAGTGGGTTCAGTGTATGGGCTGGCCTACGAATGTGTGTTTAACCTTCATGATAAAGGATGTATGTTGGGTGATGACACACTATGATTAAATAAGGAAATGGTGATAAAAACTGAGATTTAAAATAAAATGGTTTTGAAAGAAAGGAGTTTGTCACACTCCAATATAAATGTTTTTCTTGAAAGTCAAAAGATTTGAAAACCCATTCGATGAGTAGTCGTACTCACCCCCTCCCTTATATCCCTTTTAGGAGATTTCGGAAAGCCTACCATTAAAGGCCATCAACTAAGATGCATGTGAGACAGGTATGATAAATCTAAATTATTATACAGTTTTGATTTATGTTATTCTAGGAAAAGGTGCAGGTTAAAGGATGCCTTACTCTTTACGGTTTATAATAATGGGAAACACTTTAATAAAGCAGGAGAGTGGCAGGTTGATCAGGAGGATCCGACCAAACCGGGTCGTGGCGTGACACACCCACTCTTTTACATCCCTTTTCAGGAGAAGGGAAATATGACTAAGGAAAACACTCGAATCTATCATCTGTCAGGTTTGCTTAAAAGTTTTATTAAGCTTGCATTTTTATTGATTTATGTTATTACATGGAACAAGGTTTAAATTACGCATGGCTCCTCTTGATTAAAGGAAGGGGGAAGCCCCTCTTAAACCAAGGGAGCGACGGGTTGATCACGAGGATCCGACCAAACCGGATGGGGGCATGACAACCTAACTCACTAGTAAGTAAAAGGGCCCATATCCTTACCTTCTCTAAGGTTAATTGTCATGCCCTGACCCGATTTGGTCGGATCCCCGTGATCAACCTGCCACTCTCCCGGTTTATTAAAGGGTTTCCCCTTATTGTAAACCATAAAGAGTAAGGCGTCCTTTAACCTGCACCTTTTTCCTGAAATAGCATAATCAAAACTGCATGAAATTTAAAACTTTACATACCTGTCTTACAGGCATCATAGTTGACGGTCTTTAAGGGGAGGCTTTCCGAGATTTCCTGAAAGGGATATAAGGGAGGGGGTGAGTACGACTACTCAGTGAATGGGCTTTTAAAAGCTTTTGACTTTTAAGAAAAATATTTATATAGAGTGTGCCAGACTCCTTTGTTTTCAAAAATCCCTTCATTTAAAAATTTGGGTTTTTCCATTATTTCTTACTTACCACGATGTGTCATCACCCAACACACATCCTTCATCATGAAGGTTACACACATTCGCAAGTCAGTATCACTACTGAACCCGCTAGTGGTTTCAGAGCGACTTTTCCTGCCACCCGGATAGAAGTACAACCACTTCTACCCTGGGAATGAGTGGATGTACGTGACATCCGACCCACAATCCCAAAATCACTTCTTCGTGTCTGTATGAGGACAGAGACCTCATCCTATTCCCACCCCGGTCACATGCGCTTGGTGCTACTCCAGATTTCGCACAAACACCTAGAACGACAAATTGCCCTTATAGCCACCAGGTCGTCCAGTGCCCTTAGGACGCATCACAACCCGTCATAGGCATCTTGATGATCCCGTACTCACAGTGCATGCACAAACAATGTTTTCTTATATTTCCATGTAATCTATGGTGCTACTAGTCCAACGGCCCCGACTCTCAACTCAACTCGCAGCTGTTTGTCTTGACTAGTCCGTCGACCTGTCATGTCGCACTACCGCTAGTTGACTAAGCATGTCGGTCCTATCTTGGTACCATGGCTAAACAATTCACTTATTAAGTTTTATGGCACATATATCATGTTCGTTTACGAGCTCTTGCTCCTGCCAACTGGCCTTAGGCCCACTGTACGAGATTTTCAAAATCGAGCATTTAGCCCCCAAGTTCCAATACCGAGGCCCCTGGCCTATCAGAGCTATTCGAGCTCCCGTCGAGAAGGTCTCCCAAATAGTTTAAGCATTGACACACAGTCAGGGGAGAACACTTCTGACAAAATAGGTTTTCGCTGTCCATTATACCAACCGGTATAAGGACATCTTCGTTCATAACCGATGAACGGGTTTTCAATCCTTCGAGGAAGTCTCATCATACCAACCGGATATGATCTACTTACAACTGGTAAGTAGTTTTTTTCGAAAAATTTTCACATCACTTTCTCTAAGTGGTGATGATTAAAATACCACTAAATAGTGGGTTTTTATACTGAGATACTTATCATCCCTTACCGGGTATGATATAAAATTTCCACTAACAACCGGTAAGTGGTTTTTTTCTTTAAGTTGTGCTCATCATCCCAACCAAGTATGATGTTAGTAAACCCACTCACAACTGGTAAGTGGTTTTTATCTTTAAGTTGTGCTCATCATCCCAACCGGGTATGATGTTAGTAAATTCACTCACCCGTTAATGCCGTGAATTCCACTAGACCGGTTCTTGGTATTCACGCGAGTTTGTCCTTGCTGGCATTCCCGGTACTTCGTGTTCCTACATGATATGAACATCTTGGTTCATTATCCTTCGCCCTAATCGCCTTCATTCATTCCAAATGAATGAGAAAGTCAAACTTTCATTTATTTGCAATTAGGTCCCTAAAGTTATTTCTCTTTAACTTTAAGTCCCAAATGCTAGTTTTTCCTCAAATTGAGTCCCGAAACTTTTAAAATTTATCATATGACCTCAATTTATTCCATTTCACAAAAAGGGGTTTAATTTCCCTAATTTCTAATTTGGTCCCCCAACTTTTCCAAAATTACCATTTTGCCCTTCCTTTACAAAAATGGTAAATTTTGCCCCAAAAATTTTAAAATTCCTCAATTGGTCCTACAACATTATTTTCATGCCCAATTGACCCTCAATTTAATAAAATTTCATTTTGGTCCTTTGAATTTCAAAAATCCCCAATTTTCCCCCAATTCCAACTTCTTAACACAACCGAATTTGATTTCATCAAATTGACCCATCAAACGTTTCCAATTGTTGAAATTGAGTTTCTACATGTTCATAGAATTCTTCAGAAATGTGAATCACAAGTTTTAATGCCGAGACGAGCTCAAACGGAGCTTCGCCGAAAAATGAACTATAGAGAGAGAAAGCTTCGATTACTCACCGATGAAGGCACGGCGGTTCGAGCTTTTGATCTAGGCAGATAGCTCTCATCTTGAGGTTCATCCTATAATCAAGAATTTCATCAATTGATGTGGAATTAGATTAGAATTTTGTCATTAAAATTCGATCGATTCTCTCTCTAGCACCGATCAAAAATTGTAAAGGGGGGCCAAATTAGCTTACCTTTTAGTCTTAATTCGGCCGTGGAAAGGCTGAGGAAGTGTTGGGAGGGCTTGGTTTGGCCTAAGGAGGGCTTGAAATGGCTGATTTCAGCTTGGCCGAAATAGGGCAACTTCGGTCCGCTGGAGTTGCTTCACTATTCCATCATGTCGGCGCTTCTCTAATGATTCTCGAATTGACTAGAGTTTGCTATTAGATAGTTGTCTTCTCCCCGATTCTAAAGAGCCTGACCTTTGTTCAAGTCGAAGCTCTGGTTCGAGCTTTACCGGGAAATGGAGCAGTAGTGAGAGAGAGAGAGAAGTGTTCAGGTGTGAGAAGAATGAAATGGGGATGACCTCTTTATATAGGCGTAAAACCTGTGTATTAAATGGGCGAGAATTATTACTAGTATTAATATTGCCATAAATTATTGGTATTAATACCGAAATTTAATTTAGGTATTAATTCCAATAATTTAATTTCAATAAATTAAATTTCGGTATTAATTCCAATAATTTAATGTTAAGCGTGCTTGCTCGAGAGTAGTGTGATGATGGGTGACCTCCTAAGAAGTATGAATTATGGTTATTTATGATAAGGCATACATACAAATTTTTGACCGAAATTTTGAGTTACAAACAAATTTATACTTCCCAAGAGGTCACCCATCCTCACACTACTCTCGAGCAAGCACGCTTAACTTTAAAGTTCTTATGGAATCTAGTTCACCTGAACCACTTTGGTTTTTATTTTCTAATTTATCTTAAGTTTCTTTTCCAAGGTTTAATTAACCCTTTGGATCACCCAAGAGTTGTAAATTCCCAACTTGCCCATTCAGAAATAATCAGGTTTGTGAACTGATTCTGAATCCTCACTTGGTTTGACCGGTTCTTTTCCTAGTTTTTCTTAGCTCAAAAGGGCGGGTTTTACATTAATCCATGAGGCTTATGGTCATTCTCTTTCCACTTATCACTTATTGAAGTGACTATATTTCCTTTATTTACCACTTTGTGGTCCAACTTTCCTCAAATTACCATTTGGTCCTTAACTTGGGAAAAATTATAATTTTACCCTCATACTTTAAAACTTCCTCTTTTTGGACCTTAGACTTTCCCAAGACTTTCAACTAGGTCCCCCAAGTTTTCTCAAGTCCCATTCTGGTCCCAAATAGGCTTTGGAACAATTTCAAGCTCTATTTCTTGCTAATTGCTTAATGGACCCTAAGTTTAGGAAAAATTACCATTTTGCCCCTCTTCTTTATAACTTAGGTTTCAAGATTCTTTTTTCCCTCATTTATCTCATTTAGGTCCCTAAACTTCCTTTAATTGAGTTTAGGTCCTTGGACTATCCAAAAGTTGCCTTTTGGCCGCACAAATACTCTTATTTACACTTTATTTCTAAACTTTACATTTATTGCAATTAGGTCCCTAGACCTTCCAAAGTGTATCAACCTAGTCCTTGAACTTCACCAAACTTTCCAATTAGCCCAAAAATTTTATTTATCTCTTAGGAAGACCCCACAAAAAGCTCATTTGCAATTTGGTTCCCTAATTTTTAATTATTTATATTTTAGTCTCCGGCCTTTGACGTATGACAAAAGTTTCGCTAAAAATTACCAAATTAAGTGCCAATGTCCCTTTGGCCTCTCTCTAGGTTGATGTAAACTTAGTTTGGTCGGAGTCTACCAAAATTGCTCTGATCAGGCTTGATTGAAAACTTGAAAGCAAATGAGTAATAGTCAGGTCAAAGTTGAGAACTCACCATAAACGACATGTTGATCATCGGACTAGTGCGGTTTGAAAGATGACTACTCAAGGAGTTCGTGGCCACTTGAATCACCTTGATTGGTGGTTTGTAACTCATGAGTGTCCATTTTAGTTAGCTCGACCACTTAATCCAAGATCTGAAAATTAAAAGATTTAATTTACTCTCGAAATTGAATCAAATCAGGCAAGGTCATTGGCTATTGAAAGCTAGTGGTATGAGAGACTTAATGAATTTTTCCTAGCTCATGATGGCTATTGGAATTAACCTCTAAAATAGGTGCTCTATTTCTAATCATCGGATATTGTGTACTGTGTGATCTTTTCGGAAACTTTAGAGGTAGAGTGTAGGATCGAGAGAAATGGCAATGGAAAGTTAACATCCTCAACTTTCTAGAGTACCAAGATGGTCATTGGAGGTGGTCGGACAGAGGAGTTATGGTCTCTGGTAATCGAGTCACCAGAGTTGGGAGTAATCTAACTTTAAGAGAAAATTTAGAGTAATTTTTCGACAAATGAACATACAAATTTTATATGGATGTGTTCTAGACTTGCGTGGCTATCTATCAATAGTCTTCTTTCTTCATTCCATAGCATGTATGTGAATAAATTAAATTTGTGTTGGGACTCGGGCGAGGAAGACAACATGTGCATGTGTGGTTGCGCATGTGTGTGCCTGGTGCAACATGCTGACCAATCTACATTATAGCGAACTGGTTTTCGATGAATTTCTCAGTCGATTCGACAATTTTTGAATCGGTTCACCCTTTTTCTAATTGGTTCTTGGGAAAATAAAAATAACTAAAAATTTTACATTCAATTTCTTATTGAATGGACTCAACAACCGCTTAATTTCAATTTGTTTAGCACTCTGAAAATTTTGTGGGTTTTGTGACTCCCCTCAACCTGAACCTAATTCATGCCGGTTCTTTCATGGGTTTCTCACAATCTTTGACTTCATATCCTGAGACACTCCTACAGGTCCCTCATTACCCTTTTCACTTCTCTTGGCCTCTCCATCGATCCCTTCTCTCATCCTAGTTAGATTTAATTCCCCGGTTTAGATTTCATTTCCCTGTTTAATCCCATTTCTCGATTTAACCCAATCTGGTTATTGAATTGAGATTTTTCGGTGTTACAAAAACACCCGATTTTTCCACCAAATGGTCAGGCAAAGTAGAAAAAAATGAATCCTTAAAATAAAGAATGGAATGGAAGAGTGGATTGAGGATAATCGAGAGATCCATCAAAGTTTCAAGCAATTCTATATTAAGTTGTACATAGGAGAGGAAGTGGGTGGAATAAATGAGTTCCTACAAAAAAGTATTAAACCAGACATCTCAACATCATTTAATAGACATTTATGCCAAAAAGTCAATCAAAAAGAGATAGAAAAGGCAATCTTTGAGCTGGGGGAAAAGCGAGCGTCAGAGCCAAACGGTTTCAAACCTTTTATCAAAAGTGTTAGGATGTGGCAGGACCTGAGGTAACATAAATTGATTCTCTCCTTCTTTGAAATAAGTAGCCCACTCATGCCCCTAAATATGATAGATTTAGTGTTGATACCGAAGGTACCTACGACATTAGAAATGACACATTTTATGCCTATTTCATTATATAATTTCCTCTATAAAATTATATCAAGAGTTGTAGTTAATCCTTTAAAATCGCTGATGAACAAGATAACTCCTTATAATTATAGTGCTTTTATTCCAAGGAAAGTGATACATTATAATATTGGCATAGTACATAAGTGTCTCCACTTTTTAAATGGGAAAAGAATAGGGAGGAAAATGTGGTGCGGGATTAAAATAGATATGGCTAAGGTGTATGATAAAGTGGACTATGGCTATCTCCAAAAACTCTTAAGCATGCGGGGATTTAACAACACTTTTATTCTATGGATCATATCTTGTATTTCAACAGGATGTTGCTAAATGTGGAAAGGGAGGACCAACCACGACCAACCAGAGAGTACACCATTGAGATTGTTTGTTGCCTTACTTCTTTTTCTTGCTTGCCGACTCACTATCTAGGTTAATTAGTCTTGTGTGCAATTAAAAAGAGATTAGCATGTTGAGAATGGAGAAAGCATGCCCATATATATCACATATATTTTTCAATGATGATGCTAGACAAATATTGTATGGACTCGTTAAAGGATAAGCCTACCAAAATCGACATTGTATTTTAATGCTAATACGAGGAGTCTACTATAGGACCAAATATGTGCACAACTTTAGATACGTTGGGATAAAAGGGTTGGTATTTAGGACAATCAATGTTTTGGGATGCAACAAGAATAATGCATTGCAATTCCTCAAATATATAATCTCGCATAGATTATAAGGCTAGTAGAGCCATAGTTATCACAAGTAGGTAAATATGTCCTTTTAAAACATGTTATTAATGTCATATCTTATTCTGTCGTAAGGTTGGTATTAGGAAATAGCCAAGTGTGGAGCTAAGGGAATAGATAGGAGAATAAATTGGATTAAATGGAAGGAAATGACTTAACCAAAGGAAAATTAAGGAATGTGTTTCAACAAGTCAATGCTAATTAAGAGCGTTTAAGGGTATATTTGGATTAAGGGGTTTGATTAAGGGGTTTGATTAAGGGGTTTCGAGTTATTGAGAGGTGAAGTGTTATCACGGGAGTGAAGTGATGAATTTGAAGGTGTTAAAAATTTTTAAGGGAGGTGAAGTGAGAGGAAAGATTATTAATGAAAAAAATTAGAAATACAAATTTACTATTTTAATTAAATAAAATAATTTATTAGTTATTATATATAATTAAATTATATTAAAAATATTTTATACAATAATTTTTTTTATAATATTTGTATTATATATTTTTATAAAAAATGTTATTAATATATAAATCTATTTAAAATATATAAAAATAAAATAAAATAAATAAATAATAATATAAACAATAAATTAAAATATTAAAATAATTTAAGCAATTGTGCCCTTCCTCCAAATACATTCACTTTTAAATTAATTGTATTATAGTGTAAATTCATCCCCTCTAAATCCCTCTATTTCTTTTACCAAATAATTAATTTCTTCATTATTATAAAACAATTTCTTCCAAATCATTTCAATACAATTAATCCAAACACATTGTAAATATTTTTTTACATAAAGGAAGTTATAAAAGTTCAATACTACATAAACTCATATATGTTTTTCAACTTGACTAATCAATCACTATCAATGTTAGAAACAATTTGAGGAAAAATTAAATATAATTATTGGCAATAGAACAAGAATAACATATTAATAGTTAAATTTAGATATGCATTTATGAGTAATAAAATGGGTGAAGGATTTTCTACCGTTCACATCCCAGTGTGAACACGATTATAGACCTTTACTGCCATTCAAAAATTAAAATTTTGTATAATGCTAATATTTCTTTTAAAGGTACTGTCTACTGAATTTAGTTTATTAGGATTTTTTAAAATATATATGATGTATTGTTGTGTTATCCCTCAACCCACGGACTTGATTAGCTAGTTGTGCCTGACAGACACTTTTAATACTAATATATTTGCACAAGTGATGCAATTTTTTCTAGATGGCCGGGTGCTAAGAGCCAGTGACATGGACTAGAGGAGCTGAAAGGAATAGAGGAGACGGAGCTGACCCGAGCCTCTTCCAAACCAAGGGAAGCACCAACCCACCGGGTAAAGCGAGACACCCATCACCGGGCTAAAGAGGTCTCGGGATTGTGGCAAGAGACGAGGAACCTGAGTGGGGGCGAAAGCACGGATGGATCATTCTTTACCCATACTGGAGTTTCCTTTTATCTGGTACAAACCAATTAACCATATGGACCATCTAGTTGGGGAAGTTTGACTAGTCCAAAAATGCGGGAGTACAAGCCAATGGGGGACCACCCACATCCCGAGGTAGCCAATCACTGCTGAAGATCTTTGCCCGCTCGGATAGTGGACCGCTCCTCCGTTTACCTCAGTCCACTGCTTTCGCTATTGCTCTAGGCTAGCTGGCTCTTCCCTCTGATCACGGCAATCCGATTTTTTTGTCGTACTTTTTGCTTAACTTGCTGTCTTTCCAGTCATTCCTTTGCTGGTACCGAAGCTGAGCAATGTCCAACTTCTCCGGTCAGATCAGGGCGTTCTCCACCCTGATGAGGCATCTCAGGCAGCGTTTCAGCCATCCGGCTCGCCTGCTCCAAGTGCATTGCTACACTACTACCGAGGGCAACCGCCCCACGATTGTTCACAAGCGGAGTCTTGATATCCTCCACGATCCCTGGTTCAATAAGGTGACTAACTATTCACTGATTTTCGAGAATTTCAGTGTGTTAACCCTGATATTTTTAAGGAAATAACATCAGGATGAAATGTAGTATCCCCAGTTTTGTATTCTGTCGTTCTAATAAGACTGAATTGGGGGCATGAGTGCAAAACGAAGTTGGTTATATCATCTTGGCTTCCAACTACTATTAGCTTGTATATTCTGCGCTAGTTCTAGCTAAAGGACGCTTTGAGTTGGTCCGGTGTTTTATGATTTTGCTGGCCGTGTCCAGGATTGTGTTATTTCCTGTGTAGCTGACCAAGAAGATTAGGTGAGGTCTGAAAGATTTCTCCTTCATTTAGTAAAGATTTGTGCCCCTTGCATAGGCTTAGTTAATGAAGCACTTAAAGCTTACTCTGATATTATTGTCTTAGTGGAAAGAATAAGTTAGAGATGGAGAAGAAAAAATGATAATCCATTGTAGCTCTCCATCCACACAATGACATTGACAGTTCAAGTGATGGTCAGTAGATGAATCTGTTTTTTGGCTGTGTGGATGAAATTTCCATGATCAATTTCATGGATCCAAGTGCTGAGACTGAATTATAATAAGCTTAGATATTGAATTTGTAAAATGTCTTGGTCAGGAAATTTGTGTAGTCTGCATATTCATTCATTGTTCTTGTTAAGCAAAAAATGACATTTGTTGCACTTGGTAGGGAACAGCCTTTTCCATGACTGAAAGGGATCGTCTTGATCTTCGGGGGCTCCTTCCTCCTAATGTTATGTCTACAGAACAACAAATAGAGCGCTTCAGTAAGTTCTAGAACTCAAATTCATGCCAAGGCATATTGATGTTGCATGAAAATCCTCCCAATCTTATCTTCTCCGGCATAGGATGATAATGTTGAACCTTTTTCTCACTTCAACAGTTTCATCATTCTAACTAGAGAAATAGGGAACAGTAATGGATTTTTCATTACTTTCCATTTCATAAACATACTAATGGTGATGATATTAGTTTATGATGTTCAAACCTCTAATGACCATGGTAATTAAGGTAATATGGCCTTTGTTATATTTTCATATATGGATCTCCAATTTTATGTCAAAACAGTTTTCAATGTTGGAGTTATCTTTACACTCGTGGTCAATTCAACTGCTGCTTATGAAAAAAAATGGATATAGCTATAAATTATCTTGTCTAAAATTTTGAACTTTCAAATCAACAGTGGTGGATTTGAAGAGGCTTCAACAGCAAGCAAGAGATGGACCATCTGATCCATATGCCCTAGCTAAGTGGCGGATTCTCAACAGACTGCATGATAGAAATGAAACAATGTATTACAAAGTAAGCCTGTTTATGTAATGCATGTTATCAGAAGGAAACATTTTTTGTTCATTTTTTTTTGTTTTAGCTTCTAGAAGATTTAAATTGATCATTTAGCAACCAATGGTACAATCCTAAACATTTTAAATACAGATAAAAATGTTAGTTTTTTGCTTAAATTACAGAAGGAACATTATTACAACTGGCTTGTCGAATGAAGCTTGGCCACTCAGCAGCTATCATCCTAAAATTTTGTTCACTTGCACCAAAGAACACAATTTATGATTTATTAAATAACTCAAATATCTGTAATTGTTGTCTCAAGGTTACTATGGATGCCAGTCCTCTTCTTAGTTTTCTTTTCCAGAAGCTTAGATCTGTTGAGATAAAGTTAGTAATTTTACATAATTGTTAGAAAGAGATATATCACAGGATGTTCATTTCACCAAGGCATCCTTGAAATAATGATTTTCTATCTTGGGCAGGTTTTGATCGCTAACATCAAAGAATATGCTCCTATTGTATATACCCCAACTGTGGGTCTTGTATGCCAGAACTATGGTGGTCTGTTCAGAAGGCCAAGGGGAATGTACTTTAGTGCTGCTGATTGTGGTGAAATGATGTCTATGGTATACAACTGGCCAGCTGAGCAGGTCCTGTATTCACATTGTGATAATAATTTTAATTTTATGATATATTGCATATGGTACTGTATGCCAATTATCTGCTTAGAAGTGCTTTGTTGCTGTCTAATGCTTTACATTTTCTTCCAACTCTTAATCATGAGATGACATTGTTGAAAACAAGTGTTTTTATATAATCACTTTTATATTGAGTTAATTCAGTTGGGCATTTAAATTCTCTTTGATGCAGGTTGATATGATTGTTGTTACAGATGGAAGCAGAATTTTGGGGCTTGGAGATCTTGGAGTTCAGGGGATCGGTATTGCAATTGGGAAACTAGATTTGTATGTTGCTGCTGCTGGAATCAATCCACAAAGGGTACTGACATTGTTTAAATTTTTCTTGTCTATGGCACTTCTTTTTTTACCAGAAAACTAATGTGATTTATGTAATTACCTGTCATTTACAAATTTGTTAAATTCAAATTTTTTGAAGTTTGAGAGGTCAAAACATATTACTTAATGGATTGGTGACAGTGGTATATATTATTGGTCTAAGCTAATGTACATGCATTTGGTCGGTTATAGTAAAAAAATATTGTAGTGGCATTCTTGCTTCTGCAGTTACTTTAAGATCAATTATTTTGGTCTAGTAATATTTTGAAACTATCTGAAATTTGGTAGTGTCAAATATATATTTTGGTAACTGATTCATCGAAATTATGGAAAGTGGTAGAATATTTAATATTTTATCTGCTCACCAGTTTGCTTGTCTTCCTCATGCGGATAATCAAGAGAAACTAATTATTAAACAAATACCACTTATGCTCGTCCTGTTACATGTAAGAGCATGCTGGAGGTACCATCATTTACATGGAAATCCAAAGTCCTTACCTTTCACCATGATAAAATATATAGTTAGACCTGCATTGCAAATGATGATTCTTCTTGTCATAGATTCTCTACCATGTTAACTATTGTCTTTCATGTCTGCAGGTGTTACCTGTGATGATTGATGTTGGAACTAACAATGAAAAGCTTCTGAACGACCCTCTATGTACGTTATTAATAGGAAACCTTGTAATCTGGAAATGTTTGGGCTAAAAAATTAACTGATATGAACAAAAATTTGGATCTTATGTATATGTAGCTGTAAAATGGTAGTAATCAATGCAATTAAGATTTGTTGATTGATAACTGCAATGAGGATTTCATTTATACTTAATGTATAAAATAGTAGAGCTAATAGCCTTGGCTAGAAGGTGCAAATATTAGGCCCTATGGATTGTCTTCAGATGTATCTTGATTAATCAATTCTGATATGTTCCCATTATTTATTGACAATACTCTCTCTCTCCAGATTTGGGATTGCAACAGCATCGACTTGATGGTGACGAGTATATTGCTGTTATAGATGAATTCATGGAGGCAGTGTTTTCTCGTTGGCCCCATGTGATTGTGCAGGTATTTACATTCACCAGGTTTTTCATTAGGATATCGCAAAAGTCACATTACTTTTTGATGCACTAGGCTGCTAATTTCTGCAGTTTGAAGACTTCCAAAGCAAGTGGGCCTTCAAGTTATTGCAGCGATACAGAAACACCTACAGAATGTTTAATGATGATGTCCAGGTAACCTATCCTCGATCTTTAAACATGCTTTGGAAAGTTTAATTTATCACCTGTTATTGCTTAATGGACTTGACCTTTTTTCAATTTTTTGGACAGGGAACTGCTGGAGTTGCAATTGCAGGTCTCTTAGGAGCTGTACGAGCTCAAGGAAGGTCTATGATTGATTTTCCAAAACAAAAGATTGTTGTTGCTGGTGCAGGAAGGTAGGCACTTTTTCCTTGCAATCATGAGAACTGGATCTCTGAAAAAATGGGTTATTTTACTGATAGTTCAGTGTCTTATTGTTGTCATAATCTCCAGAGGAATGACTATTATCTTTCAACAGTACTTTATACGAATGATATTAGGACAAATTCCATACATGAAAAGTTACTGGCTTTGTATGCAATGTACCAATACAATGAGAAACTGAAACTGAAACTCTTATTAAAAGATAAAAAGGGAAAACAACTTAGATTTAAATTAAGGAAAATAACTAATATGCAGTGTCTTTCCATGATGTAATCATGCACAGCTAATTTATGCACTTCCTACCATATGAATAAATCAGTATAACATGTCCAAAAGGAATTGAAGCTAATTCAACTAACAATGGAACGGCACAAAATAAATCTTTTCTCTTGTTGGATCCATCAATGTTTGTTAATGAAAAATTGCAATATAAAGTTTTGTCATCAATAGCTGTATCTGTTTTACTAAATGGGTTGTACATTCTGAACTTATGTGTTGGTGCTCGTGCTTGCTGATTCTACTTTTGTTTGAACCCATTGACAAAAATTGTGCCTGGCTTGCTTCGCTTTGTAAGCATTGGCTATGTACAATTTAATGAGACCATCTAAGCTGTACCTTTTGGAAAGACGAAACTCCGTTGTGTCACATGCTCTTTTATGTAAGTATTAGCTTTCAAGCATGGCTGCTAAATTCATGAATTGTTGCAGTGCGGGAATAGGTGTCTTGAATGCTGCAAGGAAAACAATGGCAAGAATGTTAGGTGATACTGAAACTGCCTTTGACAGTGCACGAAGTCAATTTTGGGTAGTTGATGCTAAGGTTAGTTATTGTATCAGTGAAATTTCAGGCAGAAGGAAAAATATTATTTCATTATGGTAAATGTGCTGTGGAAATTCTGTTTATCATGTTGAGTATATACTATGTGGACATGAATGATTAATTCAGAAAAAATAATCAAGTTCTGCAGGAAATGAAAGTGGTCGTTTTACAGAGTCATTTATTTTCCTGGTCTAAATAAAAGATGTTGGAAGTTTTTGGTAGTTTTGGTAAAATATCTATCTTTTCTGGAAGAAATTATCTTTTTTCTTCAACATTATGTATGGTAATGGCTTCAGACACAGCAATGTGTTTCTCCCCAACTTTACTAATCACACCTTCCAATGCTTCAGATTTAAAAATCACCTCAAATTGATAAGGATTCTTGGAAATTCATTACTTAGCATGCCTGTTTCTGGCTTTATTTTTTCCTTGTGGTTAAATAAGAGATTAAGGAGTTTCATAACACTGTATTGTTGATTACAATCCCCTCCTGATCTGATGTAATCATTTTCTGTCTGTTCTTTGTTATAAATAGGGCCTAATCACAGAGGAGCGGCAGAATACTGATCTGGAAGCTCAACCATTTGCAAGGAAAGTTAAAGAAGTTAATCGTCAAGGACTTGGGGAGGGTGCAAATCTAGTGGAAGTGGTTAGTTTGTATGTTTATGACAAATATGATGTTTAATTCGTCATGAATAAACGATGATTTTGTTCTTGGGGTTCAGAAAAATGTTGGTTCCAAAAGTTGCAGTTTTCGAAGCTTGCAATATGTTTTCTTCCGCACATGGGTTAATTAGTGATTTCAACTATAGTTAATCAAATTCCCATTCAAACTTGATACTTGATGAAACTTTCTACTTGGCCTGCTTATATACAAATATAATCCCCAGTAAAGGTGTTGAATCCTATTTCCTGTTAGGTGCGTGAAGTGAAGCCTGATGTGCTCCTTGGTTTATCTGCAGTTGGAGGATTGTTTTCAAAAGAGGTACTGAATGCCTTATACACAAATTATTATCATGGCTATCTTTTCCATAAAATTATGACAAATATTTTAGTGATATTAGGGCTTCTTCACAGATAATTTTTTGACAAACAGTGGCCACTTTAACTCGTTTGCTAAATTAGCCCATGTTTACCTTTCGAGTTAAGTCTGTTTAATAAAATTTGAAGTCTGCACATTACAAAAAAGTTAATAAATTTGGGAAATGATTGAATTTGTATATGTTGAAATATATGCTTCACTGAAGCCTGGGTTTATTTGTACTCAATTGGGTGTAGGAGTTTGGAAAAAGGGGCACTTTCCATTGTTCCAGCACTTGGATTCTTCTTCTAATATACCCTTGTAGTGGGTTCTCCCCATTTTATATTAATAAATAATTACTGTTCATTAGCATACTCCATAAAAATGAGGACTTGATGTGTACAAAATGCAGATCAGTATCTTTTGGACTCCTAGTTGTCACACATCATGAGCCATTGCATTTTACTCCCTAGACATCCATTGACGAAGTCAATAATTAAAATATGTAATATAAGGCTGCAGATTCACTATTTGAGTATTCATTTAGATCAAATATACTATCTTAATGTATTTGTAAATAACTCATTGTTATAATTAGTCAATGTAGATCAACTGGCCTAGCAATGCAATTCCCAATGTTGGTAGACATCTTATATCATTTATGAAGTAAAATAACCTGATTTTGCTTTCTAGGAACTCTGGTCATGCACATCAGCTTACTGAATTGTAGATGTTAACAAGGTGTTCCTTGAATCTTACTAAATGAATCTAACATGTAACGATTTTATAGGTACTTGAGGCCATGAAAAGTTCAACTTCAACTAGACCAGCTATTTTTGCAATGTCAAATCCCACCAAAAATGGTATGCTGGTTCTCTTTTTATTTCCTCTAGTTTTCTACCTTATGTCTTAGAAGATGTATGCGATTTATTTCTTCTCTACTTTGTACTTTGTCTCTTGTAGCGGAATGTACTCCTGAAGAAGCATTTTCCATTGTTGGTGAAAATGTTATCTTTGCAAGTGGAAGCCCATTTAAAGATGTAGATCTTGGTATGTTGAATTGAAAGAATTTCTTTTTTCAGAATAATTAATTTAACCTTATTTTGATTATGCTTCACTTGCTATCTGCTAAAGTAGCAATTCCTGCCTATCTTGTTTTTGCTATTTGACTATCAATGCAGGCCATGCTACAAGATTATAGTTTTCTTTTGCCCTTGGTGCAGGTCATGTATTCTCAAATTTAACTGATTAAAATGCTTAAAATATTGGAACTCTTGTTTGTACCTCCCTATCCTGCTGCTTCTTCCCTTGTCTCATTTATTCCCCAATTAGAAACTCTTCAAAAAATGGCTGACTAACATATGATATCTTCTTTAAATAAATTTTGTTGAGCATGGTATTATTCGTTTGTGCTGGATTCCATATAGTTTTTAGATATGATCCAAGCACTGACTTTTTTCCTCTAGTACGTTTTTATTTTAGTATATTCTGAAAGTTCATGCTCTATTGACTTTCTTCCATTGCACAAGTCTTATTGATGTTGCTGGGACAAGTGGATCTACAAATGCATTTGTTTGATGTATTTGTTTATTGGCTAATACTTGATATATGCATCAAACTTAGAACTTCCTACAACTACTATTACATTGAGATTTAGTTCCAAATTTGAAGTCAATGATTAGGATTTGGAACTGCTAGTCTGCTTTTGTAAATTGATTAGGACTCTTCTACGGAATCCTTTACATTTCTTCTATATCAGTCAGACAGCTGACTTATTTGTTGGAAAAATGTGATTTTGCAATGATTTCACAAGCAGTTCATTAGATTCCATAAAATAAAATATTAATGAACAGGGAATGGTCATATTGGGCACTGCAACCAGGGAAACAATATGTATCTCTTTCCAGGGTTAGTTTCTCTTCTGTGTACCTTTGAGGAGTGAATTTTTTATCTGTAGCTGCCTCATTTACCATTGATAAATTCTTCTTTTGTTGCAGGATTGGACTTGGTACTCTTTTGTCAGGCTCAAGGATCATATCTGATGGGATGCTCCAGGCTGCAGCTGAATGGTACATTTCATTATTCACTGAACTTCAAACTTTTCTTGGACCATTTTTAAATGAAGACTGGGAAGTCTTTTTTTGTAATAGATTTCATGGGAAAGAAATATACATGCTAAAAGAGAATAGGTTTCAGTTGTGACCTTCGGACTAGTGCCCAAGAGAAGGTACACTTAAAACATGATAAAATATTTTCACCATTGCTTGATTATATTGACAATTTTAAATGGAAAATGTACAATAAATGCAGAATATCATTTACTCGTGTCTCTAAATGGAATCTTCTCAGTTTTTGGCTGATTTTGATTATTGTGATTGTAGCTTAGCTGCTTATATGACTGAAGAGGAGGTCTTTAAAGGGGTAATTTATCCTTCAATTTCTAGGTAATATACACTGCATTACTCCTTGATATTAACTTGCCCTTTCAGATCTCATGATATTTCTATCCATCAAAAAAAGATCTTAGGATATGTTTTGGCCAAAGATCTTAGCGCATTTTCCATCTTTTCGTTTTGTAGCATCCGAGACATAACAAAGGAGGTAGCTGCAGCTGTTGTAAAGGAAGCAATTGAAGAAGATCTCGCTGAAGGATACCGTGACATGGATGCTCGAGAACTTGGAAGGCTTAGTCAGGCATGCTCCCTAACCTTGTCTATTAATGCCATTGTTGATTACCAAATTGTTAATTTTGTAATTAACCCTTTTTCAGTTTTAGCTTGTATGAGTTCCAAGTTATGGTCAATTGTTGGAATAGAGAAATTTGTATTACTTATCTGTTTATAAATGTTACTCAATCCTAATTTATTGATTATGGAAACCTAAAATTGCAGGCCATACATGTTAGCTAGCACCATGTTCTCATAGATAAGAAAAGATACACTTCCACAGAATTGATTATTTTCTGGGAAATCCAAATTGTAGCTTGTGTTTAAAAGTTAACCTGTCAAATGAACGTTTTTGGCAGCACTAGTGGCAGCATTGTATTATCTTCCCCTGAGAAAGTTCAGGTATATATTTTCATTATAACCGTCCTAACATGGGAGAAGTCTATTATTTGCAGGATGAAATTGTGGAGTACGTGGAAAAGAATATGTGGACTCCAGAATACCCAACTTTAGTCTACAAGGACCATTGACTAGTCTCCTCCTGAACGTCACACCATGTCAAAATCGAGGAAAAAACTCAGGCCTAGAATAAGGAAGGTGCTCAAGGAAAGTAGTAGGGTAACTTCCACTTTAGTCCTTTTTCATAATTCATCACACTTCCATTGTTTTCTTGTGCAATGGCAAACACTTCAGTGGGGATGTGTTTCTTAAGAGCTTGATTGTCCATTTTCCATTAGCTGTCGTCTGTTCTGATGGATCCCATGGCCAATCTTAATCATCCTGGCATGGGTAGTGTCGAACGTATTAAGGAGTGTATTATGAAATATGTAATAATAGTATTATGAAATCAACCTGTTCCTCTTATTCTGGTGTGTCTGACCCGTGACTTAGATTATAGTGGCACATTATCCCTCCAGCCTTATTCATCAAGAGTGATGCCATGATAAGCATCCTCTTTCGCTATAATAGGCAGCCACCGGATGGAGCGTGGTTTGTAGGACGCTATTTGCTTGTTATATATATAATTTAATTTATAATAAATATTTTATTGATAATTCAATTTAGGTATGTTTTTTAATTGAACTGCCAATAAAATATTTATACTTAAATTAAAATGAATACAAATTTGCATATAAATTAACTCAATCACATGATTATTAAATGCTACACATGGAAGAATAAGAGAGGCTAACATCTCAATCAATGGTGAACAGTTAATGTGCACAGCAAGCCCCTTCACTCCCAATATGCGAATCCACGTTTAAGCATCCCATCCCATGTCTGAAGTGGAATCCTGTGCACCAGGATACAAATCCTTATTTAAACCCTCCACCATGATGTGTTGTGTGCGCACTATATCCATGCATAGAGCTTAAAGTGACATGTCCTTAAATATATATATATATATATCACTGTGTGCCCCGTCACTTTTATAGTGCACGGGAACATAGTTCTATCAAAATTGAAAAGATTATCTAATGATTATGGAATGATTAATCGTCACAGGCAATGTAATAAATAATAAACACGAGGCAGCACAGCTGTCGAAGACGCAACTAACGGCAATGGGGTGGTCAACATTCCCCCTATCGTTGACCGTTGTCCTTCTTCTCCTAAGGTCACCGACAGTTTTTTCTTCTTCCGGCGACGATGATTTCACGGCGTCCCTCTACGCCGACTTCCTCCACTGCCTCGAGAACCGGACCCAATCCTCTTCCCCCGATCTCTCTCAGTTGCTCTACTCCCAGTCCAACTCCTCCTATGCTGCCGCTCTCCAGTCCTACGCCCGCAACCGCCGCTTCACATCCTCCTCTTCCGTCACTGCCTCCTCGAAGCCCCTTCTCATCCTCGCCCCCATGCACCACTCTCACGTCTCCGCCGCTGTCCTCTGCTCCCGCGACCTCGGCCTCCACCTCAGAACCCGCAGCGGTGGCCACGACTACGAGGGCGTCTCCTATGCCTCCCAATCCAACGAGCCCTTCATCGTCCTCGACACCTTCAATTTCCGCTCCATCGATGTCGACGTTGCCGGTGAGTCTGCGTGGGTCGAATCCGGCGCCATTCTCGGGGAGCTCTACTACCGGATCTCGGAGAAGAGCAGTGTCCTCGGCTTCCCCGCCGGGATATGCCCCACCGTCGGCGTTGGAGGCCACTTCAGCGGCGGAGGCTACGGGAACATGATCCGGAAGTTCGGGTTGTCGGTGGACCATATAACCGACGCGAGGATAGTCGACGTGGAGGGTAGGGTTCTCGATAGGGCTTCCATGGGGGAAGACCTCTTCTGGGCCATCCGCGGCGGCGGCGGCGCTAGCTTTGGCGTGATCCTGGCCTACAAGGTCAACCTCGTCTCCGTTCCGTCGACGGTGACCGTCTTCCGGGTCGAGAAGACACTCGAACAGAACGCCACCGATCTGGTCTACCGGTGGCAGCACGTTGCTCCTGCAACTGATAATGGCCTCTTCATGAGGCTCCTCTTGCAGCCCATCACCTCCAGGACCCGAAAGGGAGAGAAGACCATCAGGGCATCTGTCCTAGCCCAGTTCCTTGGCGATGCCGATCGGCTAGTCTCGATCATGGCCGGAGAGTTCCCGGAGCTCGGCCTGAGGAAGGAGGACTGCATGGAGATGAGCTGGATTGAATCGGCCGTCTGGTGGGGCTTCAAGAACAGGACCACCAGGGAAGCTCTTCTCGATAGAACCCCTGAATCCCTGAACTTTCTCAAGAGGAAGTCGGATTACGTGCAGGTCCCCATCACCAGGCCGGGCCTCGAGTCCCTTTGGGCCAAGATGATCGAGCTGGGGAAGGTCGGACTGGTGTTCAATGCCTACGGAGGTGCCATGGCCGAGGTCCCTTCGTCAGAGACTCCATTTCCTCACCGCGCCGGCAACTTGTTCAAGATACAGTATTCCATAAGCTGGGGCCAGGAAAGTCCTGAAATGGAGACAAATTACCTGAATCAGATCAGGAGCCTCCACAGCTTCATGACTCCCTTTGTTTCAAAGGATCCCAGGAGGGCCTACTTAAACTATAGGGACCTTGACATTGGGGTAGCTCAGAATGGAAAGGATATCTATGGCAATGACAGTGTCTACGGGGTCAAGTATTTTGTGGGTAACTTTGAGAGGCTGGTTGGGGTGAAGACAGTAGTGGATCCGATGAATTTCTTCCGGAATGAGCAGAGTATCCCTACACTCCCACGTAAGCCAAGTAAGTGATATTGGGGAATTCATGGGTGGTGATTGGTTAGATGTGAAGGCTGAGTGTTATGTTGTTTGTATGCATGAATTGAATCCATTGATGATTATGTTTTGTGTTGATTTATCCCGTTGTTTCACGAGCTTAATTGGAATTGTACCTATTTTCACATTTTCAGTGTAAAGCAGAAACAAGAAGCCACTGAGAGTGCAATCTGAAGTATTATTAAGATTACATTTTTCTTGCATGAAAAAAAAATGCTTCATAACTTTAACTCCATAGCCATGTGCTCGTATTGGTTGAAGTTTTTCATGTATTTCACTGATTCAACATCTTATCTAGCCATGCATAACCCAGAAACTGAGTCTCCAACACAGTTTCTGACCCCTCAATGAGTATATAACTCATATGCCTGCCTATCCAAATCTGCATTAGAGCTGTCATAATATATAGTTCCAACTCGCATGTCAGCTCTCCATATGTTCAAGATCTCTTTGTTGAGAAAGTAATAACTTTTCATTCATGAACTCAAAGCACTGTTAACTTGTGATAGTTGCTCATACGAGCAAGATTCTCATCATCGAGCATGGCAGGATTCTTGAAGACTGGCCTGATAGGAATTGGTATCCTTCTCTCCTAACTCATTTCACATAACTCTCTTGGTCTAATGGATCTTTCTATTATGGGTACAACATATCATTTGATAAAATAAAATATAACAAAATTACATTGACATAATATTACAAGGTTATTTGGCAGGTAGTGGAAGTAATATTACAAAGCATTTTTAGTTTGGAAATGATTTTCTTTAAAAGTATTTATCCTATCCTAACCCCTTTCTATCTACCTTGATTGTTTCCCTATACAACATCATTAGACTTTGTACCTTATTTTTCTTATTTATTTTTATTATAATAATAAAAATAATGACGAGTAAATTACACAATTACATCTACTACTAATTGAGGTAGGCTGTATATTATATGCAAGCATTTCACAAAGTTATTTCCAAATAATTAAATTATAAAACTAAAGGTAATCTATAAAACTATAAGATATTACATGTTTGACTAATACAAAAATATTGAATGAATTTTGAGTTTAGTGATACTATAGATCATACCCTTCCCCATTAGAATTTTGACAAGTCTTCCTTTTATCTTATATTTGTTTTTCAATGAATAATACTTGAACGTATCTTCTCACACAAAGTAGACAAACTTTATTTGCGAGCTAAAATACTGAAAAAATTTTAATTTACGTCTCATATACCATATTTAAAATTTTATGTTAAATATAATATAACTGAATTTATAAATGTAATTAAATTTATTTAACATTCAAATATATTATGTTAATATTTTCCATTAAATTTATAAATGTAATTAAATAAAATCATCCCACTAAATTAAATTTCCATTAAAATTTGAAGTGATAATGTCCAACTAACCACTAAAAATCAATAAATAAAATCAGTTCGTTATATAAATTAAATAAATATTTTATTCATAAAATCATATATGCATTATGCCTATATAATTTATAATATATATAATAATTAATAAGATTTTATTTAGCAAGTAAATTTATAAATTTATGTAAAAAAATGAGTGAACTATTTTATTTAAATTTATAAATTTTATACGTAAATAATTGTAAATTGAACATTTTGAATTGTACTTTTATGAGTTTTTTATGTACCAAAATTTATAAATTTTATATAAATAAATATAAACGGATAATGATAAATGCACAAAATTTTATGAATTTTTGAACAATTTATTTTATTTGTATATAATTTATAATAGTTTAAGCATTGGTACACAGTTAGGGGATCTCCATTATACCAATCGATATAAGAACATCTCCGTTCATAACCAATGAACGGGTTTTCAACTTCCTTCGAGTAAGTCTAATTATAACAACCGAGTATGATCTACTTACAACTGGTAATTAGTTTTTCCGGATAATTCTCACATCACTTTCTCTAAGTGGTGATGATTAAAATACCACTAAATAGTGGGTTTTTGTACCGAGCCACTTATCATTCCCAACCGAGTATGATATATAATCCCACTCACAACCGGTAAGTAGTTTTTAACTTTAAGTTGTGCTCATCATTCCAACAGGGTATGATGTTAGTAAACCCACTTACCCGTTAACGCAGTGAATTCTACTAGACCGGTTCTTTGTATTCACGCGAGATTGTCCATGCTGGCGTTCCCGGTACTTCGTGTTCCTACACGATATGAACATCCTTGTTCACTATTACTCGACTTAACAACCTTTATTCATTTACAATGAATGAGAAAACCCAAACTTTTTAGTTATTTGCACTTTGTATTCACGCGAGCTCGTCCATGCTGATGTTCCCGGTACTTCGTGTTCCTACACGATATGAACATTCTTTTTCACTATTACTCGACTTAACAACCTTCATTCATTTCCAATAAATGAGAAAACCCAAACTTTTTAGTTATTTGCAATTAGGTCCCTAAAGTTATTTCTCTTTAACTTTAAGTCCCCAAATGCAGGTTTTCCTCAAATTGAGTCTCGAAACTTTTAAAATTTATCTTGGTACCTCAATTTATTTAATTTCATAAAAGGGATTTAATTTCCCAAATTTCCAATTTGATCCCCCAACTTTTCTAAAATTACCATTTTGCCCTTCCTTTACAAAAATGGTAAGTTTTACCCCAAAAATTCCAAAATTCCTCAATTGGTCCTCCAACATTATTTTCATGCCTATTTGACCCTCAATTTCATAAAATTGCATTTTGGTCCTTTGAATTTAAAAAATCCCCAATTTCCCTCTAATTTAAACTCCTTAGCATAGTCGAATTCGATTTCATTAAATTGACCGATCAAACACCTCAAATTGTTGAAATTGAAGTTAAAATTGAGTTCCTCCATCCTCTTATGATTCAATAGCACTTTAAATCGCAAGTTTTGACGTCAGAACGAGCTCAAATGGAGCTTCACCGGAAAACATACTGTAGAGAGAGAAAGCTTCGATTACTCACCGGTTAGGACACAACGGTCCGAGCTTTCGATCTGGGTAGATAGCTCTCATGCTGAGGTTCATCCTAGAATCAAGAATCACATCAATTGATGCCGAATTGAGTTAGAATTTCATCATTGAAATTCTGTCGGTTCTCTCTCTAACACCGACAGAAAATTACAAAGAGGAGCCGAATTGTCTTACCTTTCAGTCCTAATTCGGTTGTGGGAGTGCTGAGAAAGTGTTGAGAGGGCTTGGTTTGGTCTGAGGAGGGCTCGAAATGGTCGATTTTAGCTTGGCCGAAATAGGGCAGATTCGGTCCGCCATAGCTACTTCACTGTTCCATCATGTCGGCGCTTCTTCAGCGATTCTCGGATTGACTAGAGTTTGCTGATCGACCTCTCCTTCTAAGGTTAAGAAAAATGTTTAAGTCGAACCTTTGGTTTGAGCTTCACCAAGAAATGGAGTAGTAGAGAGAGAGAGAGAGGTGTTCAGGTGTGAGGAGAATGAATGGGGATGACCTCTTTATATAGGTGTAAAAATCGTGTATTAAATGGGAGAGATTTATTACTAGTATTAATATTACGATAAATTATTGGTATTAATTCTAATAATTTAATTTAGGTATTAAATTATTGGTATTAATTACAATAATTAATATAAATAGCCATCAATTAATATAAATAGCCATCAATGATTTACGTAATGCGAACGTACGGCTTATCATAAATAGCCATCAATTAATATATATTTAATTATTGAAATTAATACCAATAATTTAATACCTAAATTAAATTATTGGAATTAATACAAATAATTTAATACAGAAATTAAATTATTGGAATTAATACCAATAATTTATGGCAATATTAATACTAGTAATAAATCTCGCCCATTTAATACACGGGTTTTACGACTATATAAAGAGGTCATCCCCATTTCATTATCCTCACACCTGAACACTTTTCTCTCTCTCTCTCTACTACTCCATTTCCCGGTAAAGCTCGAACCAGAGCTTCGACTTGAACAAAGGTCGGGCTCTTTAGAACTGGGGAGAAGACAACTATTTGATAGCAAACTCCATTAAATCCGAGAATAGTTGGAGAAGCGCCGACATGATGGAATAGTGAAGCAACTTCGGCGGACCGAAGCTGCCCTATTTCGGCCAAGTTGGAATCGGCCATTTCAAGCCCTCCTCAGGCCAAACCAAGCCCTCCTAACACTTCCTCAGCCTTTCTACAGCCGAATTAGGACTGAAAGGTAAGCCAATTCGGCTCCCCTTTATAATTTTCAATCGGTGCTAGCGAGAGAATCGACCGAATTTCAATGACGAAATTCTAATCCAATTCCACATCAATTGATACAATACTTGATTTTAGGATGAACCTCAGGGCGAGACCTATCTGCCCAGATCGAAAGCTCGGACTGTCGTGCCTTCACCGGTGAGTAATCGAAGCTTTCTCTCTCTACAGTCTGTTTTCCGGCAAGAGTTGAAATTGGGGGAAAATTTGGGGATTTTCGAAATTCAAAGGGGCCAAAATACAATTTTATGAAATTGAGGGTCAATTGGGCATGAAAATAATGTTGGAAGACCAATTGAGGAATTTTGGAAAATTTGGGGAAAAACTTACCATTTTTGTGAAAGAAGGGCAAAATGGTAATTTTGGAAAAATTGGGGAACCAAATTGGAAATTTGAAAAATTAAACCCCTTTTTGGTGAAATTGAATAAATTGAGGTCCCACAATAAATTTTAAAAGTTATGGGACTCAATTTGAGTAAAAACAGACATTAGAGACTTAAAGTTAAAGAGAAATAACTTTAGAGACCTAATTATAATAACTAAAAGTTTGGGTTTTCTCATTCATTAATGAATGAAGGCTGTTATGCCGAGTAATAATGAACAAGGTCGTTCATATCGTGTAGGAACGTTAAATACTGGGAACGCCAGCAAGGACAAGCTCGCATGAATACAAAGAATCAGTCTAGTGGAATTCACAATATTAATGGGTGAGTGGGTTATTCACATCATACCCAGTTGGGATGATGAGCACAGTTTAAAGTTAAAAACCACTTACCGATTGTGAGTGGGTTTACTAACATCATACCCGGTTGGGGATGATAAGTGTCTCGATATAAAAGCCCATTGTTTAGTGGTATTTTAATCATCACTACTTAGAGAAAGTGATGTGAAAGTTATGCGAAAAAAAAACTACTTACCGATTGTAAGTAGATCATACCCGGTTGGTATGATGAGAATTTCTCGAAGGAAGTTGAAAACCCGTTCATCGGTTATGAACGGAGATGTTCTTATATCGGTTGGTATAATGGACAGTGAAAATCTATTTTGTCGGAAGTGTTCTCCCCTGACTGTATGCCAATGCTTAAACTATTTGGGAGACCTTCTCGACGGGAGCTTGAATAGCTCTGATAGGCCAGGGGCCTCGGTTTTGGAACTTGGGGGCTAAATGCCCAATTTTGAAAATCTCATACAGTGGGCCCAAGGCCAGTTGGCACGAGCAGGAGCTCGTAAACGAACATGATATATGTGCAATAAAACTTAATAAGTGAATTTTTTGGCCATGGTACCAAGATAGGACCGACATGCTCAGTTAACTAGCGGCAGTGCGACATGACAGGTCAACGAACTAGTCAAGACAAACAGCTGCGGGTTGAGTTGAGAGTCGGGGCCGTTGGACTAATGGCACCACAGATTACATGGCAATGTAAGAAAATATTGTTTGTGCATGCATTGTGAGTACGAGATCATCAAGACGCCCATGAAGGGTAGTGATGCGTTCTAAGGGCACTCGATGACCTGGTGGCTATAAGGACAGTTTGTCGTTCCAGGTGTCTGTGCGAAATCTGGAGTAGCACGAAGTGCATGAGACCGGGGTGGGGACATGATGAGGTCTTTGTCCTCATACGGACATGAAGAAGTGATTTCGGGATTGTGGGTAGGATGTCACGTACATCCACTCATTCCCAGGGTAGAAGTGGTCGTACTTCTATCCGGGTGGTAGGAAAAGTCGCTCCGAAGACACTAGTGGGTTTAGTAGTGATATTGACTTGCGAATGTGTGTAACCTTCATGATGAAGGATGTGTGTTGGGTGATAACACACCGTGGTAACTAAGAAATAATGGAAAAATCCAAATTTTTAAATGATGGGATTTTTGAAAACAAAGGAATTTGGCGCACTCCATATAAATATTTTTCTTAAAAGTCAAAAGCTTTTAAAAACCCATTCACTGAGTAGTCGTACTCACCCCGTCCCTTATATCCCTTTCAGAAAATTCCAGAAAGCCTCCCCTTAAAGACTGTCAACTAAGATGCCTGTAAGATGGGTATGTAAAGTTTTAAATTTCATACAGTTTTGATTATGCTATTCCAGGAAAAAGGTGCAAGTTAAAGGATGCCTTACTCTTTACGGTTTACGATAAGAGGAAACCCTTTAATAAACCGGGAGAGTGGCGGGTTGATCACGGGGATCCGACCAAACCGGGTCGGGGCATGACATTAATGGCTGCCATTCATTTCGTAAAACTCCCTAGCTAAAGACTTTTCTGCTTCACCGGTGTTGTGCGATTTTTAGGCAAGTGAACAGTGCTATAATCTGAAGGAAGAAGACGACACTGTTCTGAACTGGTCCGAACTAGGTTAAAAGATTAAACTAGCTAGTTCATGCCCAATTCAATCGAATTTTTCAAAATTAAAAATTTCTAAATTCATCTAAATTCATTTTCTATCCAATGGTGGCCTCAAATCTCAAATTTAAATTTTCTAAGCCACCTAGAAAAATGAATATAGCATCTAGTTTAATAGTGGTTCAAATTGGTTCAATCTAGTTAGGATTCGATTTAATTGAACCAGTTTGGTTTTCATCCCCCATTCATCCTAAAATCCTTCTTCATGAATTATGTGACTCTTTAGGTCACTTGGGATCCATCAATTTCCCAGTTTGCCCTCTCTCTTTGGGTTCCAGGTCATAAATTGGTTCAATCCAGTTCGGATTTGGTTCACCCGAATCGGTCTGGTTTTTTTTCTTCCAATTTGTTCTAAGATTCTTTTCCAAGGTTTATGAACCCTTTTAGGTCACTTGGCTGTTGTAAATTCCTCAATTTTTTCATTCCCCTATGATTGTGTTTGTGAACCAGTTTGATTTTTCTCACTCGATTTGATCAGTTCTTTTCCCAGTTTTCCTTAACTCCATAGGGTGGGGTTTACAACTCTCCCCTCCTTTTAGGAATTTTGTCCCCAAAACTTTATTTAACATCCTTCATATTGAAAAGAACTTATCTTGGTATCAGCCTGTTATTTATTACATACAACCTTCTTGGCTATTTCCATTTAGCCCTAGTATAACACATACTCATAAATTTCCTTCCTTTACATTGTTTACTCCCTCCATGGAGTTTATCATATCTAGTATGCCTTGCCCGTGAGTCCAGAGGTATTTTCCTAGGTTTACATCTTCCTTTTCTTAAGGAAAAATTCTTTCCCTTGAGGTTCTTACTCAAGATTTCAGGGTTAGAGTTCCAAGATGCCTAATGATTCTTATGTCTAGTTATTCTCGTTATCATTGAAACCCTCAACTTGGTGTTCTTCCAAGCATTATGTACTTGTTTTCACAGGCTTCAATGTTATTATCCCTTTGTCCTATTTTAACCCTCCCTCTCTCCATTATTTATTCCAGCTTTGATCCAAATTATGTCTGAACTTGTCATGCTTACCAACTGGCTCTTATCTTACTTGAAACTCTTTGGACTATTGGGCTTACCTATCCCTTACTGCATGTTATATTCTAGAACCTGTCTTTGACCATATTAAATTTTTGAACACTTCTATAATGGTTGTTCACAACCTTACAACCTTTTGAGGATTGTATAGCTTCATCTCTCTCTTCATCTGGTAGTATTTCTCGACTACCTTTAACCATTCACCGACCTTAATTTCTTAGTTCACCCTTGACTTTCCTATCTGAAGTATCCTTGATTACCGGGTCCTATTTCATATACTCCTCACCATGCCTGCTCTATTACTCTTCTTTAGAGTGTAATCTCCACTACTTCCCGATCCTTCATAGGGTTTCGTTTATTCTCCTTGACCATCCTGTTGCTTCCAATTACTTTCTTGTTTATCTAGGTTCGTCGAAAATCTCTAATTGGCTTCTTTGCTCTCCCCAATTAGTTAATACCTTGGCTATCCTGACATATCCTTAACCACTTATGGTTCTTTTATAAGGTTCTTTATGTCAATTTAAGCCTCTTAGGATCCATCTGGTGGTTCCTTAGCTTTGGAACTTCCCTTTTTGAGGTCAGTTCCTACTTGTATCCTCTACTTAAGGATTCCCATCTTGATTCAACCTCTCTAATGCTTCTTGGGGGTTTTTCCTTCTTTCCTTTTTATGAGTAGTCCACTTGTCACGGTGTCCCTTGATGCCATCTTCCTACTTACCTGCTCCTTGGGTTTAGCTTACTCCTTGGGTCTTCCTAGTATGCTTCCTTAGGGTTTCTTTCTTTAGAAGAATCTTTTTCCTTCTTTCTTGAAATTCCTTTTTATTCGTCCTTAAGGGTATCCAACTTTAACTTTCCTCATATCCTCAGATGCCATCCTTCTTGCTTTACCTCTAAGGTTTGGTGGATACATCCATAAAGAGCCCCTCCTCATACATCCTCCACACTCCTGAAAACTCCACTCTCTCCCCACTGCTCTATTTTCTGGTGAAGCTCGAACCAGAGACCTGACTTGGGCATTTTTCTGAGTCAAAGAAGGAGAGGTCGGGTTCATTAGATTTGGGGAGAAGTCAGCAACCCAATGGTAGTCTCCATTTGCTCAGAGGGTCGTCGGAGAAATGCAGGTGTGATAGAATAATGAAGCACCCCCGACGGTTATAAACCGTAAAGAGTAAGACGTCTTTTAAACTTGCACCTTTCCTTGAATAACATAAATCAAAACTGCATAAAATTTTAAATTTATCATACCTGTCTCACAGGTATATTAGTTAGTGGTCCTTGAGGGTAGTCTTTCCGGGATTTTCTGAAAGGCATATAAGGGAGGGGGTAAGTACAACTACTCAATGAATGGGTTTTCGAAATTTAACTTTTAGGAATAGATTTGTATTGGAGTGTGCCAGACTCCTTATTTTCTTTAAAAAATCCTTTTTATTTCAAATCTTATTTTTATCATCATTTCTTTATTAATCACGATGTATCATCACCCAACACACATCCTTTATCATGAAAGTCAATCACACAATCGCAGGCCAGCCCATCCACTGAACCCACTTGTGGCGTCGTAGCAACTTTACTGGCCACCTAGATAGAAGCACGTCCACTTCTACCCTAAGAATGAGTGGATGTACGCGACATTCGAACCTCAATATAAAAATCAACTTTCAATGTCCGTATGAGGAAAAATACCTCATCTTGACCCCACCCCGGTCTCCTGCGCTTGAAGGTACGTTGAGCTTCGCAAGGTCACCTGGTTCGATGAACTGCCCTTATACCCACCAGGTCATCAAGGGCCCTAGGACACATCACTACTCCTCTTGGACATCTTAAAGGTCTCGTTCACATAGTGCATGCACAATCAGTATTTTCACACTATGCCATATAATCTGTGGTGCCACTGTTCCAACGGCCCCGACCCTTAACTCAACATACAACTATTTGTCTTAACTAGTTCAGAGACCGGTCATGTCGCACTGCCACTAGTTGACTGAATATTTCGGTCTTGTCTTGGTATCATGGCCAAACAATTCATTTATTTAAAGTTTTATGGCATATATCTCATGTTTGTTTACAAGCTTTTGCTCGTGCCAACTGGCCTATGGCCCACTATTCGACATTTTCAAAACTGGGCATACTAGCCCCCAAGTTCCAAAACAAAGGCCTCCGACCTATAAGAGCTATTTGAGCTCCCATCAAGAAGGTCTTACGCAGGATGATCAAGAGATGGGGAGGAGCTAAGGGAACGTGAACTTCAGAGAAATAAATGAAGTACTGGAAAAAGGGGTAAGAATGAGGACGATACACAAGAAGTATCTGTGGGGTTGCAAGGGTAAAGGTGAGCAAGAGAGAATTGTATTAAGGGATGTCATTTAAGGTTAGACATCCACAATGATAAAACTCAAAGAAAATTTTGGGAGAAAAGAAGTGCAAAATTTACTAAGGAAGGAAACCTTGGGAGGACACAAATGTACCAATTAAGAGGAAATGGAACAAATGAAATTGAGAAGAAGATAAGCTCCTCAAGGACAGGTTACTGGAGATGAATTGATCAAGTGTAAAGGAGAAGTAACTGTGAAGGTCCAAGGGACAAGTTAAATCCCAAGTAATAGGTAAGTAGGCAAACAACATCAAAAGATGTCATACGTAGATTGATCACGAGTGAGTAAGAATGGATTAAGAAAGAGAAGAGCCCTTAAAAGAAAGGACATCAGTGGGAATGAGGAATGACGTAAGGAGGAAGAATTTATGATTTGAACAGGACAAAGTTAGACATTATATGTAGAACGAATTTGTAATTACCACGAATGGAAGAAGGATCAATGTAGGATGAAAAAGTGACAACACCAACATCTGGGGAAGTATGTACGTAATGCAGGAACAAACACTAAGCTAAGAAGGTCAACAATAAAGGAAATAACCAAATGCAAGAAGGATTGAGTATTTTGGAACTCCAAATCCTGAAATCTAAAGTAAAAGATTTTGGATGGAAAAATAGTGCTTTAGGAAAACAAAGGATGTAATTTAAGGATATGACCTTAAGCCCTATAGTGAGATATGTTTAGCTAAAGTGAGCTTTGTGGAATGAGAAAAGAATAAGAATGAAAAGAAAATCTTAAGTATGAGATATAAAGGATAAACGGGAACAACTAGGAAGGTCGTAGATTGATAAACTATGAAATTTATATCAATGAAGGTTCATTCTAGTACAAAGGATGTGGAATAAGTTTTGGGGACAAAACTCCTAAAATGAGGGGAGAGTTGTAAACCCCGCCCTTTGGAGTTAAGGAAAACTGGGAAAATAACCAACCAAACCAAGTGAGAAAAAAACTAAACCGGTTCACAAACCCAATCATCAAAAAACGTGCAATTTGGGAAAAATACAACTCCCGAGTGACCTAAAGGGTTCATAAAAACCTTAGGACAATTTTGGAGAGAAAATTAGTCCGGTTCAGGTGAACCAGATCCAAGCTGGATTGAACCGGATTATGAACCGAGTAAGTTTATGAACCAGAATCAATAGAGAAAGGGCAAACAGGGAAATTTATGGATATCGAGTGACTTGAAGAGTCACAAAAGACATGAAAAAGGACTTTAGGATGAATTGGAGATGAAAACCAAACCGGTTCAGGTGAACCAAATCCGAACAAGATTAAACCGGTATGGAACGGTTTCAACCACTATTGAATCGAATGCAAAATTCATTTTTCTAGGTGGCTTAGAAAATTTAAATTGGAGAATTAATTTAGAAATTTTTAATTTTGAAAAATTCGGTCGAATCAGGCCTAAACTGGCCAGTTTAATCTTTGAACCCCATTCAGAATAGTGTCGTCTTCTTCCTTCAGATGACAATACTGTTCACTCACCGGAAAATCAAACCAACTCCAATGAAGAGGAAACATTTTCGTTCAGTATGTTTCAAGCCATCAATGATTGTTATAAAGGTGCAAAATGGATGGGCAACGAGTCCCCGAGCTCCCTATATAAAGAGCCCCTCTCCATTCATACTCTCTACACCTGAAAACCTCACTCTCGCTCAGCTACTCAGTTTTCCGTTGAAGCTCAAACTAGAGCTCCGATATAGGGTCTTTTCTAAGCCAATGAAGGCGTGGTCGGGTTCCTTAGACTCAGAACTATAGTTGAATCATATGAATATTGATGAATTACAATTTAACTTAAATTTCAACAATTAAACTCATTTGATATGTCAATTTGATGAAATCAAATTTGAATGTGTTAGAAAGTTGAAATTGGGGGAAAAATTAGAGATTTCAAAAATTCGAGGGACTAAAATGCAATTTCATAAAATTGAGGGCCAATTGGGCATGATAAAGATGTTGGAGGACCAATTGGGCAATTTTTGGAATTTTTTGGGTAAAACTTACCATTTTTGTAAAGGAGGGGCAAAATGCTAATTTTGGAAAAATAGAACCAAATTGGGAATTTGGGAAACTTGAACCCCTTTATTTTAATTTTGAATAAATTGAGGTCTTAAAGTATAATTTTGAATTTTCGAGACTCAATTTGGGGGAAATCGGTATTTGGGACCTAAAGTAAAGGAAAAAGAAGTTTAGGTACCAAATTGCAAATATTTGAAAAGTTAGAAATTTTTATTCATTCATAATGAGTGAAGGCTATCAAGCGAGGGGATAATAAATAAAAATGTTCATACTGTGTAGGAACAAGAGATATCGGGATTGCTAGCAAGTACAAGCTCGTGTGGAGGCAAAGAGACAAATAAGAGGAATTTAATGCCTACTCCGGTGAGTGAGATTTTATATCATACTTGGTTGGGATGATAAGCACCTCGAAAATGAATATCTACTATTAAGTGGTATTTTATCCATCACACTTGAGAGGAGTGATGTGGAAATTATGTTGAAAATCTACTTGACAGTTGTAAGTAGATCATACTCGGTTGGTATGATAAAACATCCTAGAAGGAAGTAGAAAACCCGCTTATCTGTTATAAGCAGAGATCTCCTCACACCCGGTTAGTGTGATGGACGGCTAAAAGTTTATTTTTGTTGGAAGTGCTCTCACCTTACTGTGTGCCACTACTTAAACTTATTGGGAGACCTTTTTAACGGAAGCTCAAATAGTTCAGATAGGCCTTAGGCCTCGGTTTTGGAACTTGGGGGCTAATATGCCCAATTTTGAAAATCTCGTACAGTGGGCCTAAGGCCTGTTAGCATGAGCAGGAGCTCATAAACAAACAAGAGTTTAAGCCTTGAAAACATTAAATAAATAATTTTTTTGGCCATGGTATCAAGACAGGACCAACAAACTGATGGACTGGTAGCACGGTGACATGATCGGTCAACGAACCAGTCTAGACAAACAACTGCAAGTCGAGTTGAGGGTTGGGGCCGTTGGACTAGTGTCACCATAAATTATATGGCTTATGTGGAAAATTATTGATTTGTGCATGCATTATGTTACGAGACCTTTAAGACGTCCAAGTCAGCTACACAGTAGTAGTAATATGTCCTAGAGCTACTTGACGACATGGTGGAGATAAGGGCAGTTTGTCATGCTAGTGGTCTTGGAAGCTCGACGTAGCTTCATGCACATGAGACCGGGGTGGGGTTCGGATGAGGTCTCTGTCCTCATACGGACACAGAGAATTGTTACGGGATTGAGGGTCGGATGTCATGAACATCCACTCATTCTCAGGGTAGAAGTGGACGTGCTTCTATCTAGGTGGCCGGTAAAGTCGCTCTCATGCCACAAGTGGGTTCAGTGGACATACTGGCCTGCAAATGTGTATTTGACCTTCATGATGAAGGATGTGTGTTGGGTGATAACACACCATGATTAATAAGAAATGGTGATAAAAACTGAAATTTGAAATAAAAGGATTTTTGAAAGAAAATAAGAAGTCTGGCATACTCCAATACAAATCTTTTTCCTAAAAGTTAAAATTTTGAAAACCCATTTACTGAGTTGGGATGAGGTCTCTATCCTTATACGGACACAGGGAATTGTTACGGGATTGAGGGTTGGATGTCATGAACATCCACTCATTCTTAGGGTAGAAGTGGACGTGCTTCTATCTAGGTGGCCGGTAAAGTCGCTCTCACGCCACAAGTGGGTTCAGTGGACGTACTGGCCTGCAAATGTGTATTTGACCTTCATGATGAAGGCTGTGTGTTGGGTGATAACACACCATGATTAATAAAAAATGGTGATAAAAACTGAAATTTGAAATAAAAGGATTTTTGAAAGAAAATAAGAAGTCTGGCATACTCCAATACAAATCTTTTTCCTAAAAGTTAAAATTTTGAAAACCCATTTACTGAGTAGTTGTACTCACCCCCTCCCTTATATCCCTTTAAGTAAATCCCGGAAAGCCTACCCTCTAGGGCCACTAACTAATACACCTATGAGACATGTATGATTAATTTAAAATTTTATACAGTTTTGATTTATGTTATTCTAGGAAAGGTACAGGTTTAAAAGACACTTTACTCTTTACAGTTTATAACAAGAAAAACCCTTAAATAAATTGGGAGAGTGACGGGTTGTTTACGGGGATCTGACCAAACCGGGTTGGGGCGTGACACTTCTTAAGGAAGAAAACTTGTGCGAGCTACAAGTAGAATTAAGGAAATGGTACAAGGATGGACCGCCATATTTCGCAGGAAGGGTACATGAGAAGGACCACATCAAAGGATGTCATTTAATGATTAGATACTTCCAAATGATGAATGAAAAAGGAATTCTAGGAGGAACGGAAAGAATCCTACCAAGGATGGAAGCCCCATAAAGGCATACATATCCCAACTAAGAGGTAATGGAACACACTGAAGTGGAAAGAAAGATAAGCTCATCAATAAAATGCTAGTTGAGATGGAAAGATCAAGTACAAAGGAAAAGTACTCATGAGGGGCCCAAGATGTAAATTAAACCTAATGAACAGGTAAATAGGATGGTAGCATCAAAAGATGTTGTAACAAGTAGGATCGGGTGGATTATAATAATAAGGGAATAAAGGAAAGAACGTATGAGAAACCTTGGAGAAGTAAGCCCTCAAATAAGAAGTGAATTAGAGAAACGACCATTGACATTAGGACGGGTCGTGGTCCACGCTCACTTAATGAAGCCTAAAGAGTGGGCGGATGGACATAAAGTGAAGTACACAAAATAAGACCAATAATCAGAAATTGCTCAGATAAGGAATAATGGATGAAATGGAATTTTAAGACTAGTAAAGATTCAAAGTAGGCAAATACTTCAATATAGAAGGAGGTGTAAGGAAATGGAGAGAGAAACCTTAAAGGAATGGTAAGAAGGTTGAACATGTAGCTCCTAAAGTTAAAAATCTCTACTTTGAGGGATGTAGTAGAGAATGAAATCGTAAGAAAGGAACTCTCCAAACAAAACAATCAACACATAGACCAAAAGGGGTCAACTCGAAATAATGAATCATGAAATGGTCACGAGCGAGTAAGAGTGGATTAAGGAAAAAAGAAAGTCCTTGAATAAAGGATGCCGCTAAAGAAGAGGAAAGACATAAGAAGGGATGAATCCTCACATGTCGGTAAGTCATCGGGAAACCCGATGATTGGAAGTGGAAAGACCCAATAAATAAGTTGGGAAAGGACGAGTAGGTAAGAGAAAACGACATGATTATGTGAGACAAGACATCAAATGCAAGATGGATGAGGGGATAATAGTACAGGTAGTCGAGGAATACTACCAAACGAAAATAGGGATAAAGTTATACGATCCTTGAAAGATTGGAAAGATTAAAATGACCCTCAAGGAAGTATTCTAGAAATCTAATGGACAAAGAGAGATTCGAGAAAATTTTCATGACTGTGAGGGGCATGTAAGCCTAACGGTCCTGAGGAAAATGTGACTCGAGTAAGAAAAAGTCAGTTAGTAAGCATGATAAAGTCAAATATAAAAATTTGGACCGAAGTTGTAATAAACAACAAATGAGGGAAGGGTTAAAATAAGACAAAAAGATGATAACAACGAAACCTGTGAAAGCAAGTATGTAGCACTCGAGAGAACACAAAGTTAAGGGTTTCAATGACCAAGAGAATAACTAGATAAGGGAACGATTAGGCAGCTTGGAACTCTCAATCTTGAAATTATGAGCAAGAACCCTCAAAAGGAAGAATCTTGCCTTAAGTAGAGGAGAAAGTGAACTTAAGGATGTACCTTGGAGTAGTAGGTAAGACATGCCTAATTATGATAAACTCAATAAAGTGAGTAAACAATGGAAAGGAAAAGAAATTCCTTAAGTGAATGATATAAAAAGGGGCAAACTAAAAGAACATCCGAAGAGTTAGCATGTCAAGCAAACCCTAAGTTGACACCAAAGGAAATTATTCCTTATGCAAAGGTTGCTAATTAAGTATTAGGAAAAAAAACTCCTAAAAGGAGGGGAGAGTTGTAAACCTTGTCCCTTAAAGACAAGGAAACCGGAGAAAGAACCGGTCAACCCGGGTGAGAAAATCGAATCGGTTCACGAACCCCAACCGTTAGAGAAAGGCCAAAATGAGAAATTTACAAATCTCGAGTAACTTAGAGAGTCATAAAAGTCATGAAAAAGGACTTTGGGATTAATTGAAAGTGAAAATCAGACCGGTTCATGTGAGTTAGACCTGAACCAGTTTAAACCACTATTGAATCGGTTACTAAATTCATTTTTCTAGGTGTCTTAAAATATTCAAATTGGAGAATTGAAGCCATCATTGGATAGAGAATGAATTTAGATGAATTTAGAAATTTTTAATTTTGAAAAACTTGGTTGAATTGGGCCTAAACTGGCCAGTTTAATCAATGAACCCAGTTCAGACCAGAATAGTCCAATTTGGAACAGTGTCATCTTCTTCCTTTAAATGACAACACTGTTCACTTTCTGAAAAAGTGAGCAGCGCCGGCGAAGATGAAAAGTCTTAATTCAGGGCATTTTAGGACATGAATGATTACCATAAAGGTGCCAATCGAATGACCAGAGAGTCCCCAAGGTCCCTATATAAGGAGCTACTCTCCGTTCCTTCTCCTTCAACCTAAAAACTCATCTCTCTCTATAGCTCCATTTTTCGGTGAATCTTAAAACAAAGCTCTGACTTGGGCATTTTTTTAGCCTTAGAAGGTGAGGTTGGGTTCCTTAGATTCGAGGAGAAGTTAACTATCCAATGGTAGTCTTCGTTCGATTTGAGGATTGTCGGAGAAGCACCAACGTAATCAAACAATGAAGCAGCTTCGGCTGACTAAAGTTACCCTGATTCAGCCGAGCTGAAATGACAGAATTGAGCTCTCCTCCAGTCAAACCAATCTCTCCCAACATCCCTACAGCCCTTAGATGACCTCAATAGAGCTGAAAGGTAAGCCAATTCGGCCCTCCTCAGTCGTTGCAAGTCGGAGTTAGAGAGAGAAACTACAGAATTTCA
The DNA here is from genome assembly GCA_030064435.1 of Trapa incisa. Classification (NCBI taxonomy): domain Eukaryota; kingdom Viridiplantae; phylum Streptophyta; class Magnoliopsida; order Myrtales; family Lythraceae; genus Trapa; species Trapa incisa. The sequence goes on from CM057782.1 coordinate 7,913,625, forward strand.
CTAATGAAATTCTCCCACAATTTGAGATCAATTGTAGAATTATTTATACTAGAAGATACCTCAGGAAGATAGCTATCTTCCCCGATAAAGAGATCGAATCGGTTCACCTTCAGCGGTAAGCTTTCAAAGCTTTCCTTCTCTAAGTTTAATTTTCTAGCAAAGCTCCGTTTGAGCTCAATTCAGACACAAATGACGCAGTTCAAAACTCAATTGAATTGTATAGAAGTATAGGAACTGATCCATACCTTCAATTGGAGCAATTAACCCCGATTGAATGGTCAATTTGATGAAATCAAATTCGACCAATTTGAAAGGGGGAAAATTGGGGAAAATTTTGGGAATTTCGTAAAATTGAGGGACCAAATTGCAATTTCCTAAAATTGAGGGTCAATTGGCCATGAAAAGGATGTTGGAAGACCAATTGGATGATTTTTTAAAATAATTGGGGTCAAATTGCCATTTTTCTAAAGTAGGGGCAAAATAGTAATTTTTGAAAAGTTGGGGACCAAACTGGAAATTTGGGAAACTTGAACCCCTTAAGTGATTTTTAGTAAATTGAGGACCCAAAGTGAATTTTGGAAGTTTTGGGAATCAATTTGGGGAAAAGTTTGCATTAGGGACCTAAAGTCAAGGATAATGAACTTTAGGGACCTAAGTACAATTAACTAGAAGTTTTGAGTTTAGTCATTCATACATGAGGAACGAAGGTTGTTATGCCAAGTATTAATAGATAAGGTTGTCCAAATCGTGTAGGAGCACAAAGGACCGGAACGCCAGTAAGAGAAGCTCGCGTAAACTTGGGAAAAATCAACCGAAGACTAACACGTCACGGTTAATGGGTGAGTGGGTTTAATTACATCATACTCAGTTGGGATGATGAGCACATCAGAAATGAAAAACCACTACCATGTGGAATTTTAACATCACACCTGGTTGGAGTGATGTGAGGAATACGCGAAAAAACTAATTACCGGTTGGTATGATGAACTTCTTGGAAGGAAGTAGAAAACTCTTACAACCGGTTGGTGTGAGAGACGAGTTAAAAAGTTATTTTATTAGAAGTGTTCTCCCCTGATTGTCTGCCAAATCTTAAAAATTTTGAGAGACCTTCTTGACGAGAGCTCAAATAGCTCAGATAGGCTAGAGGCCTCAATTTTGGAACATGGGGGCTAGAATGCTCGATTTTGGAAAATCACATGCAATGGACCCAAGGCCAGTTGGCACGCGCAAGAGCTCATAAACAAACACGTTGATGAGCCATGAAAATTCTTATGAATGAATGATGTTATTTGGCAATGGTACCAAGACAGGACTAACATACTCAATGGACTGGAGATAGTGCGACAAGACCAAGTCGACGGACCAGTCTAGACAAACAGTTGCAGGTCGAGTTGAGGGTCAGGGCCGTTGGACGAGTGGCACCAAATATTAATGGCTGTATGAAAAACTTTGTTTGTGCATGCACTTGAGGTTCAGGACCATTAAGATGCCCAAGAGAGGTAGTGATGCATCATAGGGGCTACTGGACGACATGGTGGAGACAAGGGTAGTTTGTCATGTCAGCAGTCATGGAAGCTCATCGTAGCTTCATGCACATGAGACCAGGGTGGGTCGGGATGAGGTCTCCACCCTCAGGGACACGAATTATTTTGGGTCTGAGGGTTGAACATAGGAGATGTTCACTCAAACTCTGAGTAGAAGTGAGAGACTTCTATCAGGGTGGATGGTAAAGACGCTCTTATCCACAAGTGGGTGCAATTGATGTAACTGCATCTCACGAATATATGTGTACCATTCCTGATGATGTGTGTGTGTTGTATGTGAAACACACCTAATATGAAAATGGGAAAAAGGTTATGCAAACCTTGGAAAGGATTTGAGAATCCTTGGAAAAGAATTGGTAAACTTTGGAAAAACGTTTTGAAAACCATAACTTGAGAAAATACTGTTTTTAAAGGAAATAATGAGTTTGACACACTCCAATTAATGTTATTTTTATAAAAACTCTCACCCAACACCTATTCATTGAGTTGTCAAACTCACCCCCTCCCTTTACCTCTTTTTAGGTAACCGATGGAAAATTTACTTAAAGACCTACCTGTAGTTGAACCTGCAAGACATGTATGTAAGGTCCTTTTCCATGACTTTTATGACTTTCTAGGTTACTTGGGATTTGTAAATTTCCCATTTTCCCCTTTCTCTAATGGTTAGAGTTCATGAACTGGTTTGGTTTTCTCACTCGGGTTGATCAATTCTTTCCTTGATTTCCTTGTCTTTAAGGGACGAGGTTTACACTACATGCTTCAAGAACCTCGTGTCGTGCTAGTGCCTCTCCTAGTGGCATAAGGATGTTGAGGGGTGGTGTGAGAGGAGCGAGTTTCCTAGGAAGGTTGGGAACCAAGACTTCCTTAATGAAAGATCACTCTAACCCTGAATTGAAGAGGGCATACATCTCCTTTTTGTAGTGCCCGAGCTGTCCACACCCAAAGCACGTTAGGCATGCCCCATCATGATTCTTCTAGCACCTAGTGTAGTAGGGGCCCTTCCTCTGAAGAGGTGTGTTCACCTCCCTTTAGGCTCGGTAACCCTCCTCTCTTCTTGGGAACCTTGGCATGTTCCCCCACTATGGTCTACCTAGTTCCCTCTAGCCTCCTTTGCTACCTTGGCCATTTTCTTCCCTTCGTCCCTTTTGCTCTATCAGTGGCATCTTTTTTGGACTAGTTGTTCGCACTTGTGGGCCATACTGACAATGGTAGCCAAATCGGTGGGGCGTCCTAACACCTCCATCCGGTCTCTCACATCCATATTGAGACCATCGATAAACTTTTGGCAGATGTTTATCGATCCCACCAAGTCGGGGGCGAAGGGTCTCAATTCATTAAATTTGGTCTCATATTTTGAGACCATGCTTGCTCCTTATCGAAGCCTGAAGAACTCCATCTTCTTTTTGTTTATTAAGTGAGGAGTCAAGTACTCTTCCGAGAACCTCTCTTCGAACTCCTCCCAAGTGGGGGTGACGGGGGAGAGGCTCCTCACGTTGTCCCACCATCTCTTGGCACTGGACTCCAAGAAGAACTCATCTAGCGTTACCATCTCCTCCAGGGGTGTCCTTATGATCCCCATGAATTTCTTGAGGTTGGCTAGCCAATCCATGGCTGCCCCAACATCCTTCTCTCCTTGGAAGGGCTTGCACCCCAGTTGTCGGAATGTCTTTAGGTACTTATGGATGTCGAAGAGGGCGAGGCAAGGGTAGAAGTGGACTTAGATTGTACCTCCTCAGGTTGGGTTTGGGACTCAGAGTCTAGGTGGGGTTCTCTGAACACCCTAGTAAATTCTTCATACAACTGTTGTTGTTCGGAGCTAAGGCCTTGGGGGCCGATTGTGCCCTCGGGGATTCTTCCTCTCGGAGCTAAGGCCTTTGGGTCTTAGCGTAAGAAGGCTTTCGTGTAGTTTCTCCTTTCCTGAAAAATGTTTAGGGGAGGGGGTGAGTTCCACGACTTAGTGTGTGGGAGAAATATTAGGGATGTATTTAATTATGTGTCATCAATTTTGTAGCATTTCACATTCAACCCCTTCTCGGGTTTGCACACAATCACATGCCCTTTCTATCATAGAAAGTGATCACACATTCGTAGAATAGTCCCCGGCTGTTCCACTTATAGACCAAAGCGCATTTGCCATCTACCCTAAAAGAGGTCAACAACCTCTACTCCGAGTTTGAGTGAACCTTGCTCGTCCGACCCTCAAACCACAATCACACTTCATGTCCGCTTTGTGGGACAATACCTCTTTCCTCCTACTACATCGATCTTACTATACATGAAGCTCCCAAAGCTTCTTGACATACTAGACAACATATCAACCTTATGCTTCCTAGGTCATCCAGCAGCCCTTGGGACCACCACTACCTCGTAGCAGGTGTCCTAATGGTCCCGCACCACAGTTGCATGCACAATCAAGAGTATTTTCATTTATAGCATCATCTTTGGCCCTCCAGCTCAAGGGTTTGTTGGCTTGGCTTCAACCCATGCGTACCAGCCTAGCAATTTCGATAATCTGGCTTTGGCTTAGTGGCTATGCGGCCCAACAAGCCCAACATCCCAACCTTGGTTCGGTGGGTATCACACACAATTACCCGTTATTAGGACTTTTAGCAGTTCATAACATGCTTATTCTAAATGGGTCCATATCCATGTCCATCAGCCTTGGACCCACTTGTATCACTGAGCCTAAGCCTCGAAATTAGCTACCAAATATTTTAAGCAGAGTCACCAAGTCATGGAAGGCTAATTCCGAGAAAATCGTTTTTAAGGCAAAGCCATCGTTCCAATCAAAACCGATGTTGTAAAGTTCACAATTACCCAGTAACAGCAACGGGTCATCCCGGGGAGACCTTGATCCGTGGCATGCTTCTTTGCACTAGTATTTGGGCAACCCGTTCCTACATGGTACGAGTATCCTCATAATGAGGATTGGCATAAGAGGTCATATATTTTTTAGTATTTTACGCATATGTCCTTACATTATGCCTTGATTGCATTTAGGTCCCTAAGGTTTAAAATTTTACATTTTGGTCCTTATTCATCTCTTAATTTCCATTAAGCCCCTAGGATTTCCAATTATTCTTCTTGGGTCCTTAATTTTTCTTCCAAAACCACCAATTGGCCCTTAATTTTTCCAAAATTGCCATCTGATCCTTAATCTCCTACAAATTGACAATTGACCCTTAATTTCCCAAAAATTACCAATTGATCTTCCATTTCATTCAATTTTCCCAATTGGACCTCAATTGGGAGTTAATTTCATGAAAATCCCTAGAATTTCCTTAAATTACAACTCGACCTCCAAATTTTCCAAAATTCACAAATTGCCCAATTTCTCAAATTTTGCAATTTGGTCCCCGAATCAAATTTTCATTTAATTGATCCCCAAAACTTGGTTAATTGCCCCCATTCATAATCTGAATCATCTTCCATATGTTTCCCTCTTCATTTCAAGCCTTGAACTACTTCATTTGGCTCAGAAATGAGTTCAAATGAAGCTTCATTAGAAAATACAATTTAGAGAGAGAAAGCTTCGATATCTTATCGGTGAGGGTCCAGTGATCGGAGCTCTTGCCATCACTAAGTTGCTCTCTTTGTGGGGATCCTTCCTGGATCAAACCGCACCTCAATTGTTGGCATGAGCAGTGCAAATTTCTTATTTTAAGTTTTTACAGAAATGCACTATCATTAGTGTTTTCCAGTGAGGGGCGGTGGAGGGGACTTACTTTCTTAGCTCGAGGGAAGGTCGAGGCACCTCTAGGTGGAGTTTGGGGAGCTTGGTTTGGCCGGAATTGGCCTCAGTGACGGCTCGACTTGAGCTTTAGTGGTTCGAGCTGTTGCCTGGTCAAGTAGTAACAACACTGTTTAAGCTTCCTTGCTCTTCTTCGGTGGTCCTCAGGCTAAAAGGAGGGTACAACTAGGTAGAGGACTTCCCACCAGTTTTAATGACACTAAATGTGACTTCGGAGGTTGAGAAAAGTCTAATTGTTGGAGCTCTAGTTTGCTGCTCGCCGAAAATTGGGACACTTCACCTTTTTCGCTCAATTGTGGGTTGCTGAGAATGAATGGAGGGGATGTTTTTTATATAGGGAGCTCGGCAACTGACCGAGCTACCGGCCGGTGTAGGACTCGGCCGCCGGCAGTCATACCAGAGCTCTTCCCGGGTCGCCGGAGGAATTAGCCCCCCTCTCTCTCTCTAACCCTTCTATTAACGAACTAAGGAAGACGATGATGACGTGGCAAGCATGCCACATGGCATGCTATGATTGGTTTCTTTTTCTGACATGGCCTTCCAATTCAACCGCCACGTTAGTCATTGACCAGTTGACCGACATGCTATGATTGGTTTCTTTTTCTGACATGGCCTTCCAATTCAGCCGCCACGTTAGTCATTGACCAGTTGACCGGATGATCAGACACGTGGCAGCCTCCCATTGGCTGCTCATGTCTGTGTGACAAGTTGACCAGTCGTCCACTGACCATTGACCAGACACGTGACAACCTCCTATTGGTTGCCCGTGTCTGCATGGCTACTGATTGGGTGCCGTTGACTGTTGACCGGTCTAGTTTGTTAATCGATTGGACTGTTGACCAATTGGATCGTTGACTGGTTCGATCCGACCGGGTTCGGTGACCCGAATTCGAAAATCAGCTAGTTTAAGCCTGATTCGACCGATTTTCTAAAATTTAAAATTTTCTAAATTCATTTTTTATCAATGGTGGCCTCAATTTCCCAAATTGACATTTTTAAGTCACCTAGAAAAATGAATCATTGAACCGGTTTACTATGGTTCAATTCGATTAAGTTTGGTTCGGGTTCGGTTCACCCCGAATCGGTCCAGTTTTCCCATCCAATTCATTTCATGGTTCTTCCTCATGTTTTTTTGTGAATTTTTGGTCACTTTGGATTTTTCAATCTCCCATATTAACTCTTATTTACTATTTTTAGTTCATTAATTGACTCGGTTTTTTTCATATGAAAATTGGCTGTCGAATAAGTTCCAATTAAAATAATGACTGAGATTATTGATAACAAATTTGATTGAACAAACCACTGTACTTTCAAACTTTCTTTGAAGTCCTTAAATGTGCGCATGATTTGGAAAAGTAGTGTTTGAACTTGAGGAAAATGACAGATAGTTATATTTTATGATAGAGAAAGTATATATATCATGATATACCTGAAAAATGAAATTTTAAAGTCATGATCGTGAATTTTAAAAAAAGGGAAGTACCGAGTTGAATTATGAAGGATTATAGCGTTTTATAAAAGAAACACATGAGAATACTATTTACAATATCTATTGAATTGTCATTTAATGTGTTATGCATATATGTCATGCTTGTTTTGAGAGAGGACGTTATGAGAAGTTCGGTTAGATTGCGAACTGATCTTTAAATAAAGAACACTTACTCTGTTTATTACGATTATGTTTGGTCTTTCTATGCATATGTACTATGCTTGTTATTGAGTATGTTGTGGATGATCAACGACATACCTTTGGGAGAGTGTCGGCGTCGGGGATTGACTAGAAATGGTGAATAAGGGTAATATATTTTTGTTATGCTTTTAGGTCACTCGGGGCCCAAGGGACACATGCATCATGGTCCGAGCATACTATTGGACACAGATGATGTATTATACGTATGTTTGATTGAGAATAGTATCAATCATCCTTATAATAGGTGTTGAAAATATAATTATATATTGGATAAAATAGAGAAGTGTTGTGAGTTTATAAGGTTGGAAGTGTTACACTACTTACAAGTTATGACTTTTAAGTAGATATGGGTCTGATTACTTATCGGTCCACAATACCTTCTCACAATGGGGATAACTCTTATATAGGGCTTTACGAGTGTAAGATGCGCACATACCTTAATAGAAATCGATTGAGGTGACAACTCTTATGTAGTGTTTTGCGAATGCGCAATTTTGCAAATATGCTCGTTGAACTCGAATGATCTATGAATGACATTCGAGGATATGATAGAACTATACTATTTGTTAGCATATTATTGCTTGCATACATTAGTGTCGTGATTATAAAACATTGTGATATAATAAAATAATAAAATTATTCGTGATATTTGTATTTTGAGTAGAGTTTATGGTTACAGGTATTGGATTAATCTTAATAAACTTATTCACTAAATTATGAGCTTACTACACTAATTTAATAAATTTTAGGTAAAAGTAGAAATTTATGTAGAAAATAGAATCGAAAATCAATTACTTTATTTAGATATATATATATATCTTTAAATACACGTGATTATATTATTATTATTTTGTATTTTCAAGAATTTTTATATTCAAAATTTGGGACTATTTATTTATAAATTAAAATTAAAAATTTTAATATAAATTATGAATATTTTTATTGTGAGAATTAGTATTATCAATTTTATCTTTATAAATATATCCATTATTTTAGTATTAATAGGATTTAATGATTTATTATCAATTTTTAATTCTAAGATCAAAGTGAGTGTGTATTATCACTCTTACATGATTTTTCGTTACCATCATCCTTCTTTTCTTTTTCAAATGTCCTTTGACGTGAGGTGAGGGCGGAGGGAAAACTCATTAGAGGAATCCACTCAATCGTCATTCACACCATTGATGAAGATACTTTACACTTTACTAGAGCAAACCATCATTCATGGGTCATCACCTTACAAGACTAATTATGAGATTATGAGATTTGGATAAAGCGACTAGTGTGGGTCAATCCCCCACATTTAAAGTAAAATCGGGCTAGCCTCTCTTACTTGGAGGTCACCCAAGTCTTTGCCATCATCTTCATATATTCAATTTGCGTGGGGCAAGCAATTCTGCAATATTTATTTTCACTCGCACCTTTAGAATAAATTATTGCTCAAATAAAAGGAATTTTGATATATCACTTCAACTTGGCTATTAAACTTCCCATCTTCTGGGCATTAGAGACTAAGAGTTGTGACGGGGAGGCCATGCCACACTGCCCCTCAATAGACAAGGACCTCCTACGGACTTAACTAGCCGCCCCGGATGTGCCCTTAATAGACTAAGGGCTTAACTCCTCCACCGTCACCATGTGTCACTCCACTTGAAACACAAATGAGAACAAACAACAATCTTAACTTCCCTAAATTCCTTCCAAACAAATTTGATCACTCCAAAAAAGCATGCCCCGTGGGATCTTCTTGTCAACATTTATTTTTTCCAACGAAGATAGCCTACCTATGATTAATAGGCTGGGAGTCCACATGGAGTACCTAGTGGCTGCTCTTCCATTCCTGTGGAGGTGTGAAGGGCATGCGTGTATCCCTCCGGGTGTCCCCCATTTCAATTCAGTTGTCAAGCCAACCCTAGCAAAATACCCACGTTACTAGTCCGGTGGAGTACTGTTGACCAGTTTTCTAAACAAAAGGAATGGAGATATAGGAAGGCGGAGACAGTTTTGCCCTTTAGTGTCAAGAAGCAAGCTTGCAGTCAGGAAACTGTGGATGGGGTGCCTCGAGATACCAATGAAGGGAGGTAACCTTCCCGAGTCACTAGCGCTGAGAGTTCTGTAACGTGCTTGATGGGCTGATTGTCTCATAGAGCTATGTGCAAATTCTCTAGGGCCAGTGCTCACAGATGCAAATAATTCACCCAGACCAGTCTAGTAGATAGCCACAAAGGATAGGCATAAGGAAATAGTAACCAGTTACAATGGACAATGGTTCACTTGACGAGTATCCGCTAACGCCGACAGGGAATATACCTACCCTACAAGGAGAGAGAATCGATTAGGTAAAATCAATAAACCCTATATTGAGGTAACATTGCTACAGAGGAATGCGTATTTTTTTTTATAAATTACTAATTCAATGAAATGTGAAAATTAAAAGAAAGTGAAAATCTGAGGGTAAAAAAAAGAAAGTGAAAATCTAAAATATAGGAAAATTGCGAGGTTTAAAGGGATGGTATTACTTTTGACGGTGAGAGATCTCAAAACGTAGGACTTGGATTCTCTTCGGGCGGAGTAACCCTAAAAATCCAAAAATCGGCGTTTCCAGACTGGGAGTTCTTAGGCGACACGCCCTTGCTCGTCCTTGGCGCTTCGTCCTCTCTCTCATCTCTGGTTCCCATAGGACTCAGCCTCCTTGTTGTTGTTCCCCTGCTCTTCTCATCGATTCTGCTGTTACTGTTGTCCCGCCCATCATAGCTCGTGTCTAGATTGAATCGCGTGCTGGTATACTTTCTCTTTTCGTCTCTCTTAACTCTTTTTTTGTTATGTTTTGCTGTCTGGTGTTGCGATGAGATTTAGTCATGCTTTTACTCTCTTAACAGCTTGGTTATGTTCAATGCTTCCTTTAATGATTGTTGTAGCTGCATCGAGTCTGATAGCCGTCTGTGCAACTGATTCATGGTGCTATTCCCCTTTTTGGTTCCTTCTGTAGTGCAGTTTTAATCTGTAATTTCAGCTCATTGTTTCATGTGTTAGCTCCGCCATTTATTGACTAAGGTTCTGGTTTTACAGCCTGATATTTGTGGTTGGGTTCTTTGACAATCTCGTGAAATAGTCTTTGTAAATTGAGATCAGATTCTCGAAGGTTTTTGAATGAGGATCCCATGGTTTGACTATATCTATTTTGAAATTGTTATTTTGGTTGATTTGAGGACTGAACTTCAGTTAATTTGTACCCTAAATGCTTCTCTGAATCGTGATATTTTGGCCAAGGATTTTGGAAATGGATAAATGTTGAATCTAAAATCGGTTTTTGGGAGGCATTAGTTCCTAGTATGTTAATCTGCTATTTTAATTTAGTCTTCAATGACTTTGGTTGAGTTGTTGGTAGGTTTTGGGTCATACCCATGGTTGATTTGAGCTGTTTTTCTGAGTATTTTTTATGCTAGATTATGCTTATATTTGGTTTATTTTCAAATGTTATTGGGTGCTGATTGGTAATCAATAATTTTGCTGGCTGGTTAAAATTTATTGACTTGAGTTGCATTTAAAATTGGTTTGAAGATATTTAAAGGAGAAATATTAACCTGCTTTTTGGCTGAATCGGAAAATGTCTCCAACTGCTTTTGGGTGGCTGTCAATTTATTTTTGTTGATTGTTTTAAACTGATTATCAGTTGTTGAATGGGAACTGATTCAAATCAAGTTTAGAATCTTAGCTTAGCTTATGGAGGAGTGGTGCCATGTTTCATTGAGTGTTTTCTGGGGTAAATATGTGGATTGCTTTTGGTATCATTCATAGTTTTTTCTTAACATTATCGGTATAAAATGCATAACCTTTCTGCTTGGCATGCCTTCTCTGCTACATTGGGGTGTATTTGAATCAGAGGTTCTATTAAATTATGGAGCTTCTCTGATTATCACCATTATATTCCTTCTTCAACCTAGCATTTTGAGTATAACAAGGCAGGACCCCTGGGCCCGTACATTGGTTCAAGATTGACTTACAAAGATCTAGTTTGTAGTGTCATGATACCCTAGGTTGTAATAGGTTCTAATCCTTAGAACCTGGTTCTTAAATGATTAGTTGCATTTCTGTAATCCTGCATTTACTCATAGCATTTGTGCTATAGCAAAAAGGGGAAGGGACACATGTATCTCTGCATTTGTTAAGAACAAGGAATTTTATTTGATCTTCCTACTCGTGGACCATGCTGGGTTGCGTCAATCAAGTTTGTTTGTTTGTTTTCCCTCTTTTTTGAGTAGGGTACCTAATTGTGGGTCTCATTTTTCTCCAGTAGCCATGGCGGATGAGAATGATGTTGTTGAGGTGCCAGAGGTAAGCTTATTCTTGTGATTTCCCTTTGTTGAAGATTTTGTTGTTTTATGTCAAAGAAGCTTAGGCTCTAGTGCCATAGTTCTAATCTTGTGCCATTTGGATGATAGGCCTTGTTTACATCTTAACGAATTTGTGTTAATTAGAATTTGTATATAGAGGCAATCCACCTGCATCTGTGAGATAGGCTGCTACCAAGGTGTTGCACTAATTGGTTTATTATTACTCTTTAGCTTGCACCATTTGATCCAACCAAGAAGAAGAAGAAGAAGAAGAATGTCATGACTGACCTGACTGATGATTCTGTGGATAAAATAGCTGAAAAAACAGAAGCACTTTCTGGTGAGAGAATCTTTTCCTTTTTGTTTTGATTCTTTGCTGTCATGTTTTTACATTCATTTAATTCATGTTCGTGTATTGATGTGTTGTCATTGCAGTTACTGATGGAATAGATAGTACGTTTTCTGGTTTAAAGAAGAAGAAAAAGAAACCCGTAAGCATGATTTTGTAATTATCTACTTTTTTGGATTGATATATTTTCCCCTTGGTAAAAATATCGAGTAATTTGTAAATTAGTATATTAATTAAATGTATGTTTTTGTAGGTTGAAGCTATTCTGATTGATGAAAATGAGGATCTAAGAGAGGATTTGGATGGTAAGGAATATTCTTTGCACTTTTCAAAATTATATTTGGGAGCTAATTTGTATTCTTCTGTTTAGATCATGCTGGTGATGATGAAGTGGGGGATGGTTCTGTTGCACAGCAAATTTATCCATGGGAAGGAAGTGAACGTGATTACCAATATGAGGAGGTATTTGCATATTTTGGGGTCTGAACTTCTATATTTCTCATATAGGCTTATTTCACCTAAAATTACCCATTGTTCTTTATCTTATGTTTGGTTTGACTTTTTTTCTTTAATCTTGTGCCAGCATATGTGAAGCCTTGCTAAAATTAGTGTCTTTTCTGCAGCTACTTGGCAGGGTCTTCAATATTCTTCGTGAGAATAATCCAGAGCTTGCAGGTGATAGGCGTAGGACAGTTATGAGGCCTCCACAGGTACTCCGTGAGGGCACCAAGAAAACTGTTTTTGTGAACTTCATGGATTATTGCAAAACGTGAGTGATTCCTCTAATTCTCAATTGATTTCACTGAATTTCAAACCTCCACTTTTTGGTGGGCAATTAGTTGACACTTTTGTATTCTGATATGCTTGGTCTTGATTATATCCTTCTATTTAAAATGAATAGGATGCATCGGCAGCCTGATCACCTTCAGGCCTTCTTGCTGGCAGAATTGGGGACCAGTGGATCACTTGATGGTCAACAACGTTTAGTTGTCAAAGGGAGGTTTGCTCCTAAGAATTTTGAAGGAATTCTGCGACGATATATCAGTGAGTTACATTTTTGTCAGTTGGTTTCAATAATACAATATCTTTGATATGTTGTAACTTAGCTACAGTCCAATGATATTATTCTTTCTGATGTATGCTAATCTCTTGATGGTTTGACATTTGTTGGAAAATGTAGCTTCAGAGGTGTGGTAGTTTTACTTTAGAAGGATTTAGCAACTGTTGGTAATAAAATAAAGAAACGGATCTCTGTTGTATTGTACAATATTCAAAACACCAGCTTCATTTGTATGCGTTTCTCTTGTGCTTGATGTTCTAGTATTTATGTGGAATTTGTGTTTCTATACATTTTTGGCCTATGATTACATTTTTTCTAGTGGATTTTATCTTCAGCATATCATGCTTCTTTTCCTTGATAGTGGCTACTTTTTATTGCTTGCAGATGAGTATGTCATCTGTCTTGGCTGCAAAAGTCCAGACACTATACTCTCAAAGGAGAATAGACTGTTCTTCCTCAGGTGTGAAAAGGTAATATCAAAATCTAGTTAGCCTTTACCATCCTTTGTCCCGAGCATTTCATGTGTTTCTGCACGGCAGCTTTCAACTAGAACTCTGTTTCTCTTAATAAATTTTTTTATGTGGTTTATGTGTTGCTACTCATTTGGGCACACCAAATCTTTGTTCTGATATTTCCTGTCTCTTCTTCCTGTTTGAAGTGTGGTTCTGGACGATCTGTTGCCCCAATCAAAGCTGGGTTCGTTGCTCGTGTGGGTCGTAGAAACGCTGGGACATAGTGCTCGGCCACATATATACATTGTTACAAGTTTCATGAGTCTTCTCCTGGCTATCTTTAGGGATTAAAGATTTGCTTTGTGATTTCACTATGAGAATTTACTGGTATGAGATTTTGAGATTTCTGGTGCTAGTTTAAGTTTGCAGGCCCTTCATGTTATTTGGGTTTAATAATGGAAATCCCATAAGTTATCTCAAAGGTGGACTTGCTAAGTATGAAACTCGGAGAATAGGTACTGACTTTCTAACCCTGAAATCGATCAACCATCTAGAGGGTGTTTCTGTAATCCAGGTATTATTAAAGGGAATATTAGGAAATGAGAAAAGAATGTGTCTCAACTTTACAGTTTTCCCTTTATTGAAGGATCAGGTTTTTAACGAGGAATTACTGGAAGAAGCAATGCTACGCTAATACCGTACCTTTGATGGTTTATTCAACGTGATGTTCCGATGAAAAAAAACGTGATGTAGAGGGACCATCGGTACTTCTTCGGCTTCCATCCATCATGGCAAGTAAGTCCACTTCGTTTAGTTTAATTAAAAATTTTACCTTCCCCACGTCACTTTTGTTTACCGTCTTGGATTTCCATGCCTCCGCCCCAGATTGGCATCTTCGGACTTTATACTCGACCGTCCACCCTAATCAACAGGAGCATGAGTTGGCTCTCAACTTCTCCTTCACCCTTAATTGAATCAGGGCCTCCACATCTTTCGACCTTCGTCGATGCCCCTGCGGTTTCCCTCCACTATTTTCCTCGCCGAAACTGAGGCAGTGGGGATTACCGTCTGGTGGAGTCGTGTAGCGGCAAATGCTGAGTGGTGGAGGAATTAACAAGCTGACGGTGGAAACATTATTGGGCCCGGGTTGGACCCGTGGGTGACCACTTGAGGCAGTTAAAATGAGCATGGTGGGGGTAACTGCTGACCAGATCAATGCACTGATTATGACGGAAATGATGACAGAAACACCCTAAATTTGATAGGTTTAATATTATATACTTTAATTGTTATAAGATTGAACATTTTTTATCTAAATGTCGCAAAAGGCGATGGAGGGTGAGTTTGTCTGCAAAAGTAACCAAATGGTGAACCTTACTACTAACTGAAGTTTGTGAGATGGCAGTATCAGTGTGATGAAAAAAGTCGTGATAAATGAAAAGTAATCAACACTCAAATTTGATGAAAATAATGATTATACATAATATGAAGTAATTGTGGATTGATAAATTTAACAAAATTAATTTATCGATAAAAGAGAAATATCAAATTTCATAATACCACGATAATGTACTTATTAGTTATTGTTGAGGTTAATGTGCACCGTAAATTTATGAACTTATTAATTACATATTTTATTTCAATTATTTAAGAAAATGAAAAAAAAATCTAAGTTGGATGCAACTCATTATAGAATAAAGATTAGAGTTTAATTTAATTAAATTTAAGAATTAGATATTATATACTGATAAAATATCAAACCCATATTTATTTAAAAGTAATAACTTGTAATTAGTAGAATGTTTCTAATTTTATAAATATACAACCGTTTTCTATTTTATTCAATATTGAATGGTATTTTCAACCGTGATGATAATAGTATATCCACTCAACTAGATTTTACAAAATGTTCTCTATATTATCTAATGTTTAATGGTATTCACTCAATTAATTTTTATATTCACTTATGTGACATGAAATATTATTTATGTATATTTAATTGTGTGACATAGGTAAAGAATGGGGGAACATATCTAACCAAATTGATAGATAGAAGCTCGACCATAGTATTATTGGCTATAAACTCATGTTCAAAACTTAAATAAATATACTATCATGTAGTAAAAAGATAGGTCAGGTATGTAATGTTCAATAAAATAAGGTGTATTATGGTATTTTGATAAAGAAAAATAAAGTAATTTAAAAAATATTATGTTAATATTGTAAATTATTTTTATTACGCCCCAACCCAATTATTCAATCTACTATACGTTATGTGCACTCGATACTAAAATAATAGGTACTTTTTATTAAAATAATACCGATAACATTAATTCTAATAATAAAATTTAAACGATTTTTTTAGTGAAAGTATATACTTTTCTTTCATAAAAATAGTATTAAAAAAATTATTACAAAAATTTTCGAGATTATAATAACTGATAAGTATAAAATTAAACTAAGCTTGTACTTTTAATAGCTCCCGCTTTTACCTATAATTATTTTGGGATGTGAGTGAATTTACTCAGTTAAGTCCTTAACCTTTTCCAAGTTACCACCTTAGGTACTTAATATTTCTCAAACTTCATTTTAGGTCCTTAAATTTTTATTTAGTCTCATTCTCATTTTCATGAAATTACATTTGACCTGTATACATTTTAAAAATTATATTTTAGTTCCCCGAACTTTCTTTTTTCTTAAAACACCTCAATAAACTTTACAAAAATCCTTAATATGTATCTTATCATGTTCCCCAAGTCCCATGGTCGCTTTCCAACCATCCTCGATTGGAACAATTATGTTTCGACCTTGTTTGGCTCTTTGTCAAGAAAACAAACACAATTTGGAAAAATGATAGGAACTCACGAGGGAAAGTGAGTCAGTCATCGGTGTGGATGGGGTTGAAAAGTTGACTGACTTGTGTATTCGTGACCTATTTAATCATCCCAAATGGTGGTCTGAGTCGCCTAAAAAATTTGATTTAAGAGAAGGTTTAGAACTATGATGTCATCATAACTTTCCCTAATTTTCACAACCACGAGTTTTATATTTAGTTCGAATGGCTCATGGTGTTTGCTAGAGGGGTTTGAGAGGCATCTTTGAAATTAATTTGAGTCATGGTTGGGCATTAGGGAGGTTGGGGTTGGCTAAAAAAAAGGATGCTCTATTTTTCACCAAGGGAGCCAAATTACTATTACATCGTGTAGTGCTAGTAGATGACACATCAATGTTAAGGAGAGGTGAGGTTTGACAACTAACTTCCATGTGGTTTAGAGAGACTTCTAGGGGTCGACAGGTAGGAGCGAGGTCGGGTCTTATATGGACAACTCAAGGGACCAACAATCCATCAACCCATGTGTACACTATATTGAACCTATTTATGATGACTTAATTGGTTAGTTTGGCCAATTTTAGCATTTTCTTGGACAATTCACCTCCAATTTACCTGGCTGTCGGCCCAATTTATTTTTCTAAATTTTTTTCATCCCATTCTCTATAATTTGAGCACCTCATGTTGTTGCATGGTCTCCGCGATATACAACTTGGCAAACTTCTCGATGGAGTTTGTTAATTTGATGGGTAGGAAATGGTCGACCTTTGTGAGTCGTCCATAATTAACCATATTGCATCATGTCCCCTAATTGAAGGGGGTAAGGTAGCCACGAAGTCCATCATGATTTTCTCTTACTTTAATTCTAGAATAAGTAGTGATTGTAGCATTCTTGTTGGATTTTGATGCTCCACCTTGATATGTTGGTAAGACAGGCAACACTTTACATATTAGACTATTTCTCTCTTCATCCACTATCACCAATATCCCTCTTTTAGGTTACGGTATATTTTGGTACTACTAGGGTGCATCACATACATCGAGTTGTGTGCCTCCTCTAGTATAGCATTCTTCATCGATGCGTCATTTAGCACCACCCTATGAACCTTATAATTCAGTACCCCATCACTCCTTATCATAAAATCGATTGTTGTGACATTGATGATTTTGTCCAAATACTTCTTCATCCCTATGTTCACTTTTGCTTCTCTTTGATTTGTTATACTAGAGTGGATCGGTCTGTTATATTTGCTAGTAACAATGCTAACCTAGTGTCTGTATCCAACATGATCCTCAATTTCCCAAGTTGTTCTAATAAGGGTAATTATGTTAATTTGATACGTGCAAGGCTAACCTTATGTTTGCGGCTCAAAGCATCTGTCACAACATTCGCCTTCCCAGGATGATACTTGATCATGAGGTCATAGTGCACAATTAACTCTTGTCAATGCCGCTGTCTCAAGTTCAATTCTTTCTAGGTCATGATTGTCATGCCCGACCCGGTTTGGTCAGATCCCCATAATCAACCCATCACTCTCCTGGTTTATTAAGGGTTTCCCTTTCTTTTAAACCATGAGGAGTAAGGCGTCCTTTTAAACCTTCACTTTTCCTAGAATAACATAAATTAAAACTGCATATAATTTTAAACTTTTCATACCTACCTTACAGGTGCATTAGCTGATGGTCTTTGGGTAAGTTTTTCGAGATGACCTAAAAGGGATATGGGGGGGGGGGTTCAACGACTCAGTAAATGAGTATTTTCAAAAATGAAGTTTCGATAAACAAATAGTTTTCAAATTGGAGTGTGCCAGACTCCTTAATTCCTTTTAAATTTTCTCATTTTCAAATCTCAGTTTTCATAATCATTTCTCATCACAACATTGTGTTTATCAACCAACACACACCCTTCATCATGAAGGAACACACATTTGCAGGCCATCCCATCCACTATACCCACTTGTGGCATCGGAGCGACTTTATCAGTCACGTAGATAGATGCACATCCCCTTCTACCCTAAGAATGAATGGATGTATGTGACATCCGACCCTCAATCCTGTAACAAAAATCCATGTCTGTATGAGGACAGAGATCTCATCCCGTCACCATCCTGGTCTCATGCACATGAAGCTACGTCGAGCTTCACAAGACTTCTGGTACGACTAACTGCCCTTATCTCCACCAGGTCCTCTAGAGCCCTAGGACGCATCACTACCACTCTTGGGCATCTTGAAGGTCTCGTAACACAATGCATGCACAAATTAGTACTTTTCCACATAAGCCATATAATTTGTGGTGCCACTGGTCCAACAATCCCGACTCTCAACTCGACCTGCAGCTGTGTGTCTTCACTAGTATGAATACCTGTCATGTCGCACTACCGCCAGTCTATCGAGTATGTTAGTCCTGTCTCGGTACCATGGCAAAACAATTCATTCACTTAAGTTTTCATGGCTTAAATCATGTTTATTTACGAGCACCTCCTCGTGCCAACTGGCCAAGGGCCCACTGTTCAAGATTTTCAAAATCGGGCATAATAGCCCCCAAGTTCCAAAATTGAGGCATCCGACCTATCTTAGCTATTCAAGCTCCCATCAAGAAGGTCTCCCAAAAAGTTTAAGCAGTGGCACACAGTCAGGGGAGAGCACTTTTGACAAAATAAACTTTTCATTTGTCTATCATACCAACTGGGTATGAAGACATCTTCGCTTATAACCGATAAGCAGGTTTTCTACTTCCTTCCAGGAAGTTCATCATACTAACCGGGTATGATCTACTTATAACTGGTAAGTAGTTTTTTCGCATAATTTCCACATCACTCCTCTAAGGTGTGATGGTTAAAATACCACTTAATATTGGGTTTTCATTTCTGAGGTGCTTATCATCCCAATCGGGTATGATATTACATATCACACTCACTCGATAGTGTAGTGAATTTTCTCTTAGCCGACTTGTTGCTTTTACGCGAACTTGTCTTAGCTGGCGTTCCCGATACTTCGTGTTCCTACATGATATGAACATCATTGTTCATTATCCTTTGTCCTAATAACTTTCATTCATCCCAAATAAATGAGAAAACTAAACTTTTCATTTATTTGTAATTAGGTCCCTAAAATTATTTTTCTTTAACTTTAAGTCCTTAATACTAGTTTTTCCTCAAATTGAGCCCTGAAACTTTTAAAATTCAACTTGGGACCTCAATTTATTCAAATTCACAAAAAGGGGTTCAATTTCCCAAATTTCCAATTTGGTCCCCAACTTTTCCAAAATTACCATTTTGCCCATACTTTACAAAAATGGTTAGTTTTGCCCAAAATTTTTAAAATTTGCCCAATTGGTCCTCCAACATCTTTATCACTCCCAATTGACCCTCAATTTTATGAAATTGCACTTTAATCCCTCGAATTTTTGAAATCCCCAAATTTCCCCCACAATTTCAACCTTCTAACTTAGCCAAATTTAATTTCATCAAATTGAGCTTTGAATCACATGAATTGACGCTGGAACGAGCTCAAACGGAGCTTTGCCGGAAAATTGGACTTAGAGAGAGAAAGGTTACAGTTGGGGTGCGTCAATCTGAGCTTTCAATCAAGGCGGATAGCTCTCATCCTAAGGTTTCTCCTAGGATCAAGAATCACATCAGTTCTCTCTCTAACATTGATCATAAATTAAAAAGGGGAGCCAAATTGGCTTACCTTCTAGCTCTAATTCGATCGTATGAGGGTTGAGGGAGTGTTGGGAAAGCTTGGTTTGATTTGAGGAGGGCTCAAATTGGCCGGTTTCAGCTCGATAGAAACAGGGCAGCTTCGGTCCGTCGGAGCTGCTTCACTATTTAATTACGCTAGTGATCCTCGGACCGAATGGTGACCACCGTCGGGTAGCTGACTTCTCACCGAGTCTAAGGAACCCGACCATGCCTTCTTGGGCTCAGAAAAACCCATATGTTAGAGCTCTGGTTCGAGCTTTGTTAGAAAATTGAGTAGTTGAGAGAGAGTGAAGTTTTTAGGTGTGTGGAGGTTGAATGCAGAGTGGCTCTTTATATAGATAGCTCGGGGACTCTCCGACCATCCATTTGGCACCTTAATGACATCATTGATGGCATGAAACATCCTGAATGAAAACGTTTCCTTTCTATTGGCGCTGTTCGATTTTCTGACGAGTGAACAGTGCTATCATCTGAAAGAAGATAATGACACTCTTCTGAACCAGTCTGAACTGGATTCAACGCTTAAACTGGCTAGTTTAGGCCTGATTCGACTGAGCTTTTCAAAATTAAAAATTTCTAAATTCATTCTCTATCCAATGGTGTCCTCAATTCTCCAATTTTAAATTTCTAAGCCACCTAGAAAAATGAATTTACCATCCAGTTCAATGATGGTTCAAACCAGTTCAATCCAGTTTGGATCTAGTTCACCTAAATCGGTTTAGTTTTCTCTCCCAATTTTTCCTAAAGTTCTTTTCCAAGGTTTATCTGACTATTTATTTCATCCGAGAGTTGTAGATTTCCCAATCTACCCATTCTCAAATGGTTGGGGTTCGTGAACCAGTTCGATTTTCTCACTCAGGTTGACCAATTCTTTCTCGATTTTCCTGAACTCCAAAGGGTGGGGTTTACAACTCTCCCCCCTTTTAGGATTTTTGTCCCCAAAAATTATACAACATCCTTCACACTGGAAAGAACTTCCCTTGATATCAACTTGTAGTTTATTGACATACAACCTTTTCGGTTATTTCCATTTAGCCCCAGTATAACACACACATATAAATTTCTTTTCCTTCTCATTATCCATTCCATGGAGCTTACTTTAGCTAACCATACCTTACTTGAAAGTTTAAGGTTATATCAATAAATTCACTTCCCTCTTTCCTTAAAGCATAATTCTTTCTCTTGAGGTTCTTTACTCAAGATTTCAGGATTGGGAGTTCCAAGATACCCACTCATTCTTGTGTGTTGTCACTTCCTTTGTCATTAAAAACCTTAGTTTAGGGTCCTATCGAGCACCATCTACTCACTTCATAGATTTCGATGTTAACTTCTTTTATCTAGTCTTGACCCTTCCTATGTCCTTTCTTAGTTTCAGTAGTGTCATTTTCTCAAGAACTTTCTCTTCTTTTAGTCAA
Organism: Trapa incisa; assembly: GCA_030064435.1. Classification (NCBI taxonomy): domain Eukaryota; kingdom Viridiplantae; phylum Streptophyta; class Magnoliopsida; order Myrtales; family Lythraceae; genus Trapa; species Trapa incisa. The sequence goes on from CM057782.1 coordinate 7,934,754, forward strand.
CCCTTATTCTTTCGTGATCACTTCAAAATTCTTATACGCGTTAATCTCCTTCGATATTATGTATCGATTGCTTACTTGTGATAGCTCAATTATTTTGGTTTTTCTCTTTACCCTGTCTCTTACACCAGAGATGTTTACCTTGGGAACTACACGTTTAACCCCTCTTCATTTCTTTGAAATTTTCATTCCTAACTTTCTTTACACCCCTTCCTATAATAGGGCATTTGTCCTTTTAAATCCTTCTCTATCTGAAATTTCACTCTCTTTCCTTATTCTTTACCCATGACATTTTCAGTTCTTGATCCCATTCCAGGTACTCCACACTATTTCTAGTTGTTCTCTCCTTAGGTTCTATCAACTTGAGCATTGATCACTACTAGTACTGACATTAGTGATCCCTTACTTAAATCCCTTCCTAACTAAGGGGTTAACTTTTCCAAGGGTTCTTAGATGTGTTTTTCTCTGTTTCCTCTTTTATGGGCCATCCACCCCCTCCTTACTCGCACGACCTCCTTTGATGTGTTTTTCTTACTTACACATTATTTGGACTTAACTTGTTCCTTGGGTCCTCCTCAGTACCTTTCCTTTGTACTTGATCTTTCCATCTCAACTAGTATATCTTGGACGAATTTATCTCGTCTTCATTTTTGTTAATCCCATTACCTTTTAATTGGAACACTTTTGTCCTTCTAAGATTTCCTTCCTTGGTAGTTTATACTCTTTTCTCTCGAGTTCTCCTCCCATTTTGCCATTTAGAATATCAAATATAAAAAGGTATTCCCTAATGCCATCTTTTCCTACTTACATTACTCTTGAGAACTTACATGTATCTTGTCTTCATTCTCCTTTCTTTCCTGTATTCATCTATAGCTTTTAGATAGGAATCACATCTTCTTTACTTTAAGATCTCACGTTCATCCTGTGAGAGGCTTACTTAATTTTTCTCCTGTCTTGAGTTTAGTCACTAATCTGACCTTGGCAGTTGATCTCTTTAAAGATTTTGCCTTCAACTTTAATACTAAATGTTTGACCTTTCCATCTCTCCATTCTTTACTAGATTTTAAATTTATAATCCTCCCGAGGGTCAGTTCATTAATTACATAGATCATATTATTCTCCTTGTAATATGATCTTGAGATCGTCATCTCTTGAGTTGTATTGCCCTTAATACCCATCTCATTCCCTTTTCAGGGTGTAGTCCTCACTACCTTCTGATCCATCCTAAGGCGTATTTTATTCTTCCGGATTGTAAACCCCGCCCTTTTGAGCCAAGGAAAATCGGGAAGGGAACCGATCAAATCGACTGAGAAAACCGAACCGGTTCACAAACCCGATCAATTGTTAATGGGCAATTTAGGAATTTACAACTCCCAGGTGATCCAAAGGGTTCAAAATACTATGGAAAAGAACCTTAGGATGAATTGGAAGAGGAAAATTAGTCCAGTTTGGATGAACTGGGCCCAACAGGATTGAACCGGTTTATGAATCGGAACCGATAGAGATCAGGCAACACAAAGGAATTCAACTCTATTGTACTCCAAGGAAATTCATAAACCTTAGTAAGGAACCTTAGAACAAACTGGGAGAGAAAAACCAGTCCGATTACGGTGAATCGAACCCGAATTGGATTGAACCAGTTTAAGGACCAAGCCAGTTTATGAACCAGAATCGATAAAAAGATGGTAAACTGGGAATTTTATGGATCTTAAGTGGCCCAAGGAGTCACAAAAGACATGGAAATGGACTTTTGAAGTAATTGGGAATGAAAACCAAACCGGTTCAGGTGTACCGGATCTAAACCAGTTTGGACCGGTTTGAACCACTATTGAACCGAATCATAAATTCATTTTTGTAGGTAGCTTAAATAATTCATTTTTAGATTTGAAAAACTCGGTTAAATGGGGGGTGAACCAGCCAGTTTAAGCTTTGAACTTGATTCGGACCGGTCCGGTCCAGTTCAGAACATTGTCATCTTCTTCCTCAGAATGATAGCACTGTTCACTCACCAAGAAACTGAAGAAATGCTTCAGTTTGGGGCATTTCAGGTCATTAATGTCAGTTATAATGGTGCCAAACAGATGGCCAATGGATCCCCGAGCTCCCCATATAAAGAGCCCTTTTCCATTCATCTTCTCCACACCTAAAAACTCTATTCTCTTTCAACTGCTCCATTTTCTGATTAAGCTTGAACTAGAGCTCTAACATGGGATCTTTTCTGATCCAAACAAGGCAAGGTTAGGTTGTTTAGAACCGGAGAGAAGTCAGCTACATATCTATAGTCTCTGTTTGCTCCGAGGGTCGCCGGGGAGACGCCGACGTGATGAAACAGTGAAGCAGCTCCGGCGGACCGAAGCTGCCCTGTTTCGGCCGAGTTGAAATTGGCCAATTCGAGCCCTTCTTAGGCCAAACCAAGCCTTCCCAACACTTTCTTAGCCCTCCCACGGCCGAATTAGGATTGAAAGGTAAGCCAATTCGGCTCCACTCTGCAATTTCCGGCCGGTGCTAGAGAGAGAACCAACAGAATTTCAATGATGAAATTCTAACTCAATTCGGAATCAATTGATGCAATTCTTGATTCTAGGATGAACCTCAGGATGAGAGCTATCTGCCCAGATTGAAAGCTCGGACCGTCGTGCACTCACTGGTGAGTAATCGAAGCTTTCTCTCTCTACAGTCCATTTTCCGGCGAAGCTCCGTTTGAGCTCGTTCCGATGTCAAAACTCACAATTCAAAGTTCTATGGAATTATATGAACATGGAGGAACTCAATTTCAACTTCAATTTCAACAGTTAGAGGGGGGTCAATTTGATGAAAACAAATTCGACTGTGTTAAAGAGTTGGAATTGGGGAAAATTGGGGATTTTTTAAATTCAAATGACCAAAATGCAATTTTATGAAATTAAGGGTGGGCATGAAAATAATGTTGGAGGACCAATTGAGGTATTTTAGAATTTTTGGGGTAAAACTTATCATTTTTGTAAAGGAAGGGCAAAATGGTAATTTTGGAAAAGTTGGAGGACCAAATTGGAAATTTGGGAAATTAATCCCCCTTTGTGAAATGGAATAAATTGAGGTTTTATGATAAATTTTAGAAGTTTCAGGACTCGATTTGAGGAAAAACCAACATTAGGGACTTAAAGTTAAAGAGAAATAACTTTAGGGACCTAATTTCAAATAAATGAAAGTTTGACTTTCTCATTCATTTGGAATGAATGAAGGTGATTAGATCGAAGGATAATGAACTGAGATGTTCATATTGTAAAACCCGCCCTTTTGAGCTAAGGAAAATCGGGAAAAGAACCGGTCAAACCAAGTGAGGATTTAGAACCGGTTCACAAACCCGATTATTTCTGAACGGGCAAGTTGAGAATTTACAACTCTCGGGTGATCCAAAGGGTTCATTAAACCTTGGAAAAGAAACTTAAGACAAATTAGAAAATAAAAACCAAAGTGGTTCAAGTGAACTACATTCCATAAGAACTTTAAAGTTAAGCGTGCTTACTTGAGAGTAATGTGAGGATGGGTGACCTCCTAGTAAGTATGAATTTTTTTTGTAACCCGAAATTTCGGTCAAAAATTTGTATGTACGCCTTATCATAAATTAATATATAATTAATAGCAATAATTTAATACCTAAATTAAATTATTGGAATTAATACAAATAATTTAATACCGAAATTAAATTATTAGAATTAATACTGAAATTTAATTTATTAGAATTAATACCGAAATTAAATTATTGGAATTAATACCAATAATTTATGGCAATATTAATACCAGTAATAAATCTCGCCCATTTAATACACGGGTTTTACAACTATATAAAGAGTTTATCCCCATTTCATTCTCCTCACACCTGAACACTTCTCTCTCTCTCTACTGCTCCATTTCCCGGTAAAGCTCAAACGAGAGCTTCGACTTGAACAAAGGTCGGGCTCTTTAGAACCGGGGGGAAGACAGCTATCTGATAGCAAACTCCAATCAATCCGAGTATCGTTGGAGAAACGCCGATATGATGGAATAGTGAAGCAACTCCGGCGGACCGAAGCTGCCCTATTTCGGCCAAGCTGAAATCGGCCATTTCAAGCCCTCCCAACACTTTCTCAGCCTTTCCACGACCGAATTAGGACCGAAAGGATGAACCTCAGGATGAGATCTATCTGCCCAGATCGAAAGCTCGGACCGCCGTGCCTTCACCGGAACACGAAGTACCGGGAACGCCAGCAAGGACAAGCTTGCGTGAATACCAAGAACCGGTCTAGTGGAATTCACGACATTAACGGGTGAGTGGGTTTACTAACGTCATACCCGGTTGGGATGATGAGCACAACTTAAAATTTAAAACCACTTACCGGTTGTGAGTGGGTTATTCAGATCATACCCGGTTAGTATGATGAGACTTCCTCGAAGGAAGTTGAAAACCCGTTCATCGGTTATGAACGGAGATGTCCTTATACCGATTGGTATAATGGACAGTGAAAACCTATTTTGTCGAAAGTGTTCTCCCCTGACTGTGTGCCAATGCTTAAACTATTTGGGAGACCTTCTCGACGGGAGCTCGAATAGCTCTGATAGGCCAAGGGCCTCGGTTTTGGAACTTGGGGGCTAAATGCCTGATTTTGAAAATCTCGTACAGTGGGCCCAAGGCCAGTTGGCACGAGCAGGAGCTTGTAAACGAATATGATATATGTGCCATAAAACTTAATAAGTGAATTGTTTGGCCATGGTACCAAGATGGGACCGACATGCTCAGTCAACTAGCGGTAGTGCGACATGACAGGTCGACGGACTAGTCAAGACAAACAGCTGCGGGTTGAGTTGAGAGTCGGGGCCGTTGGACTAATGGCACCACATATTACATGGCAATATAAGAAAACATTGTTTGTGCATGCACTATGAGTACAGGATCATCAAGACGCCCATGAGGGGTAGTGATGCATCCTAAGGGCACTGGACGACCTGGTGGCTATAAGGGCAGTTCGTCGTTCCAGGTGTCTGTGCGAAATCTGGAGTAGCACTAAGCGCATGAGACCGGGGTGGGGACAGGATGAGGTCTCTGTCCTCATACGTACACGAAGAAGTGATTTCGGGATTGTGGGTCGGATGTTTCGTACATCCACTCATTCCCAGGGTAGAAGTGGTCGTACTTCTATCCGGGTGGCAGGAAAAGTCGCTCCGAAGCCACTAGCGGGTTCAGTAGTGATACTGACTTGCGAATGTGTGTAACCTTCATTATGAAGGATGTGTGTTGGGTGATGACACATCGATAACTAAGAAATAATGGAAAAAGATGAATTTTTAAATGAAATGATTTTTTTTGAAAACAAAGGAGTCTGGCACACTCCATATAAATGTTTTTCTTGAAAGTTAAAAGATTTGAATCCCACTCACTGAGTAGTTGTACTCACCCCCTCCCTTATACCTCTTTGAGGAAGTCCCGGAAAGCCGAACCTTAAAGGACTTGCACAATTAAACGCCTGTAAGATTGGTACAACTAATTTAAATTACTATGCAGTTTTGATTTATGATATTCCTGGAAAAAGGTGCAGGTTAACGCCTTACTCTTTACGATTTATAATATAAGGGAAAACCCTTTAGTAAATCGGGAGAGTGGCGGGTTGATCATGGGGATCCGACCAAACCGGGTCGGGGCGTGACACATATCATGTAGGGACACGAAGTATCGGGAACGCCAGTAGGGATAAGCTCGCGTGAATACAAAGAACTGGTCTAGTGGAATTCACGGCGTTAACGACTGAGTGGGTTTACTAACATCATACCCGGTTGGGATGATGAGCACAACTTAAAATTAAAAACTACTTAACGGTTGTGAGTGGGATTATGTATCATACCCGGTTGGGGATGATAAGTACTTCGGTATAAAAACCCACTACTTAGCGATATTTTTAATTATCAATACTTAGAGAAAGTGATGTGAAACTTATACGGAAAAACTAATTATGGGTTGTAAATAGATCATACCTAGTTGGTATGATGAGACTTCCTCGAAGGAAGTTGAAAACCTGTTCATCGGTTATGAACAGAGATGTCCTTACCGGTCGGTATAATGGACAGTAAAAACCTATTTTTGTCAGAAGTGTTCTCCCCTTACTGTGTGCAAATGCTTAAATTATTTGGGAGACTTTCTTGATGAGAGCTCGAATAGCTCTTATAGGCTGGGGGCCTCGGTTTTGGAAGTTGAGGGCTAAAATGCCTATTTTTGAAAAACTCAAACAGTGGGCCATAGGCCAATGGACACGAGCAGGAGCTCGTAAAAGGACATGATATATATATATGTGTGTGTGTGTGTGTGTACCATTAAAACTTAATAAGTAAATTGTTTGGTCATGGTACCAAGGTAGGTCCGACATACTCAATCAGTAGTAGTAGTGCGACATGACATGTCTCCTGACCAGTCGAGACAAACAACTACATGTTGACTTGAAGGTCAGGACCATTGGGACAAATGGCACCACATATTATATGGCAAACTTAAGAAAACTTTGCTTGTGCATGCACTATGAGTACGAGATTATCAAGACGCCCATGAGGGGTAGTGATGTGTCTTAAGGATCCTGGACGATCTGGTGAGTATAAGGGCATATCGTCGTTCCAGGTGTTTGTGCGAAATTTGGAGTAGCACCAAGCGCATGAGTCCGAGGTGGGGACAGGATGAGGTCTCTGTCCTCATACAAACGAAGAAGTGATTTCGGGATTGTAGGTCGGATGTCGCGTACATCCACTCATTCCCAGGGTAGAAGTGGTCGTACTTCTATCCGAGTGGCAGGAAAAGTCGATCCGAAGCCACTAGCGGGTTTAGTAGTGATACTGACTTGCGAATGTGTGTAACCTTCATGATGAAGGATGTGTGTTGGGTGATGACACACTGGTAACTATGAAATAATGGAAAACCCGAGAGAAATTTTAAATGAAGGGATTTTTGAAAAGAAAGGAGTTTGGCACATTCCATATAAATATTTTTCTTAAAAGTTAAAAGTAGACCTTTGAAAACCCATTCACTGAGTAGTCATACTTACCCCCTCCCTTATATCCCTTCCAGGAAATCTCGGAAAGCCTACCATGAAAGTCCATCAACTAAGATGCCTATAAGACAGGTATGTAAATTTTAAAATTTCATGCAGTTTTAATTATGCTAGTCTAGGAAATGGTGCAAGTTTAAAGGACGCCTTACTCTTTACGGTTTATAATAAGGGGAAACCCTTTAATAAACCGAGAGAGTGGTAGGTTGTTCACGGGGATCCAACCAAACCGGGTCGGGGCGTGACACGGATGATCTAGTTGTTATGGGTTATTTTCATCAAATGGGTCTGTCTAAAACCCCTATTCGGTTTCTCTGCTTTCTTGCAAGTAGATCACACTTGGCCCCTCCAAGTATTTACTTAGCCACCTATTTCTTTTAATGGGGTCCTTATTCCAAGTTTAGTTCTATGATGGTTTATTTGTTGGTTACTTGAGCTCAGGATTTCCTCCTTCCCCGGTCTCACTTCCTATACTTATCCTTCTTCTAAGAACTTCCGTTCTGGGATTTTCACGTCATTCTCTCTACTATTCCTTGAAAGTTCTTCCTTTGTTCTTTTCTTATACTTACTGACCTTTGTATGGTTATTCCCTCTGGATTTCTCCCTTTTTGTTCCATATCCTTGTTTCTAAAAAGTCCCATTATTATTATTATATTACTAAGAACTTGTATCCTAACTCTTTCCAAATACATGTATCATTCCTAGGGCTTTCTTCTTATCGTACTTCTTTCCTTTCTCCTTGTCTTATCTCGATTGACTTAACATTTTCAGTGCTCCCATTTTATTCTTAATTTCTTCCTGGTCTGCTTCCATTCCTTTGGTTTTCCCTTGGTATAGTCTAATCCTTCTTGTTTCCTTACTTTTATCCATAGAGTCTTTCCTTAACTCCTTAGGCTTTCACCAGTCCCATTCATTTTTATGCTCACTTTCCTTGCTCTAGACTTATCCTTCCTTTCTTTTGTTAGGATTTGTCTTCCTTGGGTGAACTCTAGTAGTCTCTTCTTTACCAAGTCTTATTGTCTTATTTTTCATTTCTCTCGATGGTAAACTTTAAAGGTTTGGGTCAACTAGAAATGATCCGTTTGTTTTTCCTTCCTTAGGTGATTTCTACCCTTTACTCTGATCCTCATTAACATACTCTTATTGAGTTCATCAAAGAGACCTAAAACTTTATCAGGAAATTTAGGCTTTCATTCATTCAAGAAATAGTTTCTTGCCATACTTGGCTTATTATAGAGATTTTATGTCCCCTAGTCTCTTAGGGTCATAGGCCGAGAGTTGGATTTAGAATGGTTGTGGGATTCTTGATCAAATGGCTCTGAGGAACTAGTTGGAGTCCATCCATATTCCCTTGTGGGTTGAACTTCATGTATGGCCTCTAGTCCGCATCGCCTGAATACCGTAGCCTCACACTCATGTATCCACTTCATCCATTGAGAGGGATTGAAGCTGGACTGAGTAGGTGGGGGTACTTAGTGGACTTTCATGAAGGTGGCATACACATCCCAATAGTTGTCCCAAGCCTCCTTCTTAGTGAGATTTCTCTCCAATTGTTATGGGGCTAGAGGAGGGGTTGGGCTGCTAGGAGAAGGAATAGGTTCCTCTAGCCTTGAAGGAGGGTATGTAATGCCTTTTGGTTCTAGTAAGGCTCCCACGTGTTTTCGATAATCCTCCACCGTATCTTTGGGTACTCTTTTTTCACCCTTTAGGAACCATTGAATAGCTGCCTCCCTGGGGGTAGGCGTCTTTTTTAGGGTCAGGTGTGGAGGATTGGATTTCACAGCGAACTTTCTAGGGACTCTCTTTCCTACACGATAGTTAAAGTTTTATTAGTGTCAGAGCATAATATTGATAATCTTTCAAGGGAACTTAGCTCTGATACCACTCAAGTTGTCATGCCCCGACCAAGTTTGCTCGGATCCCCATGATCAACCTGACGCTCCCTTAGTTCAAGAAGGGTTCCCCCCTTTCGTTAATCAAGTGGAGCCAGGCAAAATTTCAACTGTGTTCCTTGGAAAAACATATATCAATAAAAATGCAAACATAAGAAAAAATAAGCATACCTAACAGAGGGTAAATCCTGTTGTTATCCCTAGTCATTTCTCTACTCCTGAAAAAAAAATAGAAAAGGTGGGTGAGTTTCTACAGCTTAATGAATGGGTGTTTAAAAAATTTTCAATAAAATAATTTGGAGTGTGTGTGACTCCTTAATTCCTTTAGAATTATTTCTTCTTCATATTCCTGGTTTTCTAAAACGTTTTTACATTATCCACAATCGGTGTGTCTAACAATTAACACACGACCTTCATCATGAAGTGATCACACATTTGCAAGGTATCCCATCCATTGCACCGACTTGTGACGTTGAAGCGACTTTACCGACCACTTAGATAGAAGTTCATTCACTTCTACTCTTGGAATGAGTGGATGTTTGAGACATCCGACACTCAAACCCAAAAAGCAATTCTGTGTTCGTATGAGGAAATAGACCACATCCCGACCCCACCCCGATCTCATGTGCATGAAGCTATGTCAAGCTTCCCTGATTGCTGGCATAACAATCTGCCCTTATCTCCACTATGTCGTCCAATAGCCCTTTGGACGTATCACTACCCCTCTTGGGTGTCTTCATAGTCATGAACCTCAGTGCATGCACAAACAAAGTTTTTCCATAAGCCATTAATATGTGGTGCCATTGGTCCAACTACCCCGATTCTCAACACGATTTGCAGCTGTTTGCCTAGACAGGTCCGTCGACCTGGTCTTGTCGCGCTGTCGCTAGTCTAGCGAGTATGCCGGTCCTGTCTTGGTACCATGGCCTAATCACATCATTAATTCATTAAAAGTTTTCATGGCTTAATCATCATGTTTGTCTACGAGCTTCTGCTCATGCCAACTGGCCTTGGGCCCACTGTACGATATTTTCAAAAAAATCGGGCATTTTAGCCCCCAAGTTCCAAAACCGAGGCCTCTGGCCTTTCTGTGCTATTCGAGCTCTTGTTAAGAATGTTTCCCAAAATTTTTAAGCAAGCACACAATTAGGTGAGAGCACTTTTGACAAAATAACTTTTTCACTTATCCATCATACTAATCGGGTGTGATGACATCTTCGCTTACAACCAGTAAGTAGGTTTTCCGCTTCCTTCTAGGAAGTTCATCATACAACCCGGTATGATCTACTTACAACCGATAAGTAGTTTTTTCTGCATATTTCTCGCAACACCCCAACTAGGTATGTTGTGAAATTCCCACTCACCCGATAAGTGCAGTGTATTCCTCTTAAATCGACTTCTTGCCTCCACACGAGCTTATCATTATTGGCACCCCAATCCTTCGTGTCCCCTACATGTTCTTGGACATCCTTGTTTATTACTATTTGGCATAATAGCCTTCGTACCTCACTTATGAACAAAATGCTCAAATTTTTTATTATTTGCATTTAGGTTCCTAAAGTTCTTTTTCTTTAACTTTAGGTCCCAAATGACAAGTTTTCCCCAAATTGAGTCCCGAAACTTTCAAGAATTCACTTTGGGTCCTCAATTTATCCAAAATCCCCAAAAGGGTTCAAGTTTCCCAATTTTCCAATTTGGTCCCCAACTTTTCAAAAATTACCATTTGCCCCTACTTTACAAAAATGGCAATTTGACCCCAATAAAATTAAAAAATTGACCAATTGGTCCTACATCTTTTTCATGGACAATTGGCCCTCAATTTTGGGAAATTACACTTTGGTCCCTCAATTTTACGAAATCCCCAATTTCCCCCCAATTTCCCCATTTCAAACTGGCCAAATTTGATTTTATCAAATTGACCGATCAATCGAGGTTAATTGTTAAAATTGAAGGTAAAATTGAGTTCCTACACATACATACGATTCAATTGAGATTTGAATCACATGAATTGACGTAAGAACGAGCTCAAATGGTGCTTCACTAGAAAATTGGACTTAGAGAGAGAAAGCTTCGAAAGCTTACCGTCGGGGGTGCAGCGGTCCAAGCTTTCAATCAGAGCGGATAGCTCTCATCCAAAGGTTTCTCCTAGAATCAAGAATCGCGTCAATTCATGTTGAATTGAAGGAGAATTTGACCAATGAAGTTTCGTTGATTCTCTCTCTAACACTGATAAAAAATTACAAAGGGGAACCAAATTGGCTTACCTTTCCACTCTAATTTGGTCGTATGAGGGCTGAGGGAGTGTTGAAAGTGCTTGGTTTGGCTTGAGGAGGGCCTAAATTGGCCAGTTTCAGCTCAACAGAAATAGGGCAGCTTCGGTCCATCGGAGCTACTTCATTGTTTGATTACGCCGGCGCTTCTCTAACGATTCTCGGACTAAATGGTGACCACTGTCAGGTAGTTAACTTCTCCTCGAGTCTAAGGAACCCGACCATGCCTTCTTTGTCTCAAAAAAACCCCTATGTCAGAGCTCTAGTTCAAGCTCCATCGAAAAACTGAGTAGCTGAGAGAGAGTGAAGTTTTCAGGTATGTGGAGGATGAATGGAGAGGGGCTCTTTATATAGGGAGCTCAAGGACTCTTCGGCCGTCTGCTTGGCACATTAATGACACTCACTGATGGCCTGAAACGTCCTAAACAAAAATGTTTCCTTTACACTGGCGCTATTCAATTTTTCGCCAAGTGAACAATGCCATCATTTGAAGAAGAAGACGACACTGTTCAGAACCAGACCGGACCAGTCTGAACCGGGTTCAATGCTTAAATCGGCTAATTTCGACTCGATTCGACTGAGTTTTTCAAAATTAAAAATTTCTAAATTCATCTAAATTTATTCTCTTTCTAATGGTGCCTCAATTCTCCAATTTGTATTTTCTAAGCCACCTAGAAAAATGAATTTAACATCTAGTTCAATGATGGTTCAAACTGGTCTACAATGGTTCAATCTAATTCAGATCCGATTCACCTTAACTGGTCTGGTTTTCTCCCCCAATTCATCCTAAAGTCCTTTTCCAAGATTTTTATGGCTCTTTGGGTCACTCGGGTAAATTTCCCAATTTACCCATTCTCAAATGGTCGGGGTTCGTGAACTAGTTCAATTTTCTCACTTGGGTTGACAAGTTCTTTCTCGATTTTCCTTAACTCCAAAGGGCGGGGTTTACAATTTAAATTGAGAATAAAATTTTAAAGCTCCTAAAATTCCTACTTGTTATGCCCTGACCTGGTTTGGTTGGATCCCCATGAACAACCTACCACTCTCCTGGTTCAAGAGAAGTTTCCTCCTTCTTTAACTCAAGAGTAGTCACACGTACTTTCAACATTGTTCCTTGGAAAGACATATATCAAATAAAATGCGAGCTTAAGAGAATTTAAGCATACCTGACAAAGGGTAAGGCTTGGTGTTATCCCTATTCATTTTCTCTATTTCTTGAAAAGGCATAAAAGAGGGGTGAGTTTCTATAACTCAATGAATGGGTATTTAAAAATAAATAAAGTTTCGATAAAAATAGTTTTCAAGTTAGAGTGTACCAGAGTTCTTAATTCCTTTAAATTTTCCCATCTTCAAATCTCTATTTTCAAAATCATTTCTCATCACAACAGTGTGTTTATCAACCAACACACACCCTTTATCATGAAGGAACACACAATCGCAGTCCAGCCCGTCCACTGAACCCACTTGTGGCATCGGAGTGACTTTACTGGCCACCTAGATAGAATTGTGTTCACTTCTACCCTGAGAATGAGTGGATGTTCGCAACATCCAACCCTTAATCCCGTAACAAAACTCTATGTCCGTATGAGGACAGAGACCTCATTTCATCCCCAAGCTAGTCTCATGTGCAATGAAGCTATGTTAAGCTTCGCAAGACTTCTAGTATGACTAATTGCCCTTATTCCCACCAAGTCGTCTAGAGCCTTGGGACGCATCACTACCCCCTCTTAGGCATCTTGAAGGTCTCATAACACAGTGCATGCATAAATCAACAGTTTTTCATATAAGCCACATAATCTGTGGTGCCACTAGTCCAATGGCCTCGACCCTCAACTCAACCTACAGTTGTTTGTCTTTACTAGTCCGAAGACCTGTCATGTCGCACTACTGCTAGTCCATTGAGTATGTCAGTCTTATCTCGGTACCATGGCCAAACAACTCATTTACTTAAGTTTTCATTGCTTAATAATCATGTTTATTTACGAGCTCCTATTCGTGCCAACTGGCATAGGGCCCACTGTTCGAGATTTTCAAAATCAGGCATATTAGCCCCCAAATTCCAAAATTGAGGCCTTCAGCCTATATGAGCTATTCGAGCTCTCGTCAAGAAGGTCTCCCAAAGATTTTAGGTAGTGGCACACAGTCAGGGGAGAGCACTTCCGGCAAAATAAACTTTTCAACTGTCCATCATACCAACCGGGTATGAGGACATCTCCGCTTATAACCAATAAGCGGGTTTTCCACTTTCTTCCAATAAGTTTCATCATACCAACCAGTATGACCTACTTACAACTGGTAAGTAGTTTTTTCGTGTGATTACCACATCACTCCTTTCAAATGTGATGATTAAAATACTACTTAGCAGTGGGTTTTCATTTTCAAGGTGCTTATCATCCTAACTGGGCATGATATTAAATCCCACTCACCTTTTATCCAGAGACATGTTCATCCCAGAGGGATTCCCAGGTACCAATCCCTGATTGGTCTTATTGATCTTTCTCTGCTCTGATACTTCCCAATTTTTCTTGCATTTGGTTGTTGTAGGATGGAAGTCGAGATTGATAATTTCATAGGTAGTGAGTATTAATCTGGTAGATCTAATGTGATCATGGCAAAGATGATGTTTGAGGTGTGAGCAAGGACTAGTGAACGAGGTAGCTCTCTTCTACTTAAATTACTCTCTTGGCTTAGTTGGTGTGGCTTTGATAAATTGTTCTAAGCTCCTTATATAGCTCCTTATAGAGTTATTGCTCCATTATTTCTCTTTGATATATGTTGTAGTATGATGGAATTCCAACCCTTTTATTCATGAATGAGAAGTAACTCAAACCCTTTCTCATCCTCATTCATGATACCCCAAATCACTACTCTCATTAACTTGACTTTTGATTCTTATGCATGTCTAATGCCAATTTTATTATTTAACATGGTTGCCTTAATCCTTAGGTAATTTATATTTCCTTTAATGCATTGCATTGAATAGCCCATGTTAAATGGGAGGCCCCTGGTTGATTTTTAACCATTAAAACTAATAACTAATCAGTAGCTAGGAGTTATTAAAGTTTATCCAATAAAGTATGATATCACCTTCAACGAGACTTTCTTTGATCCATTTTAAGAATTGATATTTATTTGGAAAGCTGATATGGGAGGTGACAGAGAATATATGATTATTATTCTTGCAAGTTTTGTTATCTTATAGGAAATGAATGTACTAAGAGATATCTCTCTCATCCTATATAAATTCTACAGGTAATTGCTCCTATTATGCCACTCATTTTTGTTAAATTATAGTAACTTATTTCATGACTCAGATGAGTATTGGATTGGTTAGTCCCTATGCAAGGATCTGAATTGATCTTTATTGTGAATGAATTGTCTTATGTTCTAAGATTTTAGAAATGATATGCTATGTGGTTTAATTGCTTCATGAAGCATGAAATTCTTCGATATGGTGGATTCTACTCTGTATATGCCTTTGCACAACATCCATGAACTATCTACAAATCAAGAAAATGTCAAATGGACTACAAATTTTTAACTATCATTATTGTGAACATCATGATTTGAATCTTCACCATTTGGTTATATTTTCTTATGTTCTAAAACTCTTTCCCTTTAATTGCAATGCTGATTTGTCCTAGATAAACTCTTCACCATTTGGTTCTCTTGTATAATTTTTGTTTGCCTAAATTGTAGTCCCTAGTGGGTGAGGGATTCAAGCCACTTGCTTCAATCCTTGACACAAGTAACCACAAATAGGCAACTCCTTATGCTTGAAGAGATCATCATGGATGAATTTGCAAGGGTGTTTGCTATATACAAGGAAGGTCACATTTCAGATTCTAGGACAATCAAGTCTAAAGTTTCCCAAGTTCTTTATTAGTTTTACTAAAGTCCAACATTTCTATTTATTTCGCCTTTACTTACTTTGCTTGTTAAGTATTCCTATTTTTAAGGTCATGGGTCATGCACCCCCTTTAGGAGCACTTGTAATTAGCCTAGAGACATAATTGTGCATGTACATGAATATGTTAATACATTAATGTATTTATTTATTTGATATTAATACAACATCAGCTCTCAAATTCCTCTCTCTTTATATACATTTGAAAAAAAATCATGTACATGTATATGTACCTTTATATGTAAAATTCTTTTATTCACAATATATATATATATAATTATCCAATATATATATATATAAATATATGTATAAAAATATTTATTATTCTGCATAATTACAAAAGACTTAACTCGATTTCATCGATTTATTTATTTTTATGAAATCAGCCCTTATCATTTTATTTTAAATTAGTTTTGTTCCAATTATATCAATTGGGGTTTAAACTTAAATTAAAATTCTAGAAAATTTTCCGATTGAAATTCTAGGTTAATAAAACACCGTGTTACACAAGACTTGACAAACCAACAACAATGGGAGACAAATACCAAGAGTCACAAGACTCATAAGGAGCATACCACAAGAGAATAGGTAACCCGAAGAGAAATGCTGGTTGGGAATATCACAAGACTCGTGAAGAGTCAAAATTATAGAGACCGCCCAGAGGAAAGAACGGAAGTCCGGGAAAAGTTCGTACCCCAAGAACGGAGCACGACGAAGGAAGTAGGTATAATAGGGAAAATAACACGATGGATAACGTCTATAAGGTGGTGAACACCATTACACTACAAAGTATAAATTGCATTATGGATGAACGAGAGAGATTAAGCCTTAGTAACAAAAAAATAAGGAAGGGGCATCGCTAAGTCACTACTGCCAAATGGAAGTAACAAGGATAGGTTACACTCAAGGACAGACAATGAACTAGACTGTTAGGTCCACTATATGCCTACTTGGAGGAACTGATAAACCAAGCGCTAGTGTATGCCAAAGCTTGCCTCGAGTAGTGAGCCAGGAAGGGACATAATTAGGGAGAAGTCAAGGGTGCCAAAGGTAGGGCATCATCTATTGCACACGAGTGACAAGACTAAAGCCAGAAATAAAGCGGCGAAATAATAACCATGAACATAGACGAAAATGGTGATAAGGAATAAGCCAAGGTGAAGTGGACACTGAGGGATAAATTGCCCAATGTACCAAACAAAGATGAATGAAGGAAAGTGTGAAGTAGACATCGCCTAGAGGAAATTGAATGGGTCATCACAGTGCAACGCCAAGAGATTAATTAGGACCGAGGAAGACAAAAAGGAAACAAGGGTGAATAAGGGCAATATGATAACAAATAAACCCTCATGGAAGCTCGAGCATTGGAGGGACTCAAGTTAGGAAATGAGAAAGGACAATCAACAAAGGATAGGAGACATGGATGACTACGAATTGGAACTAGCTTAAGACGATGGCATACACGAGACGAAAACAGGAAGGCGAGAAGCATGATGAAATAGCCATAACGCTTGAAGGTTAAGTAAAGTGCTTGGAGCTGTCAAGTACCCTCGAGTATTCAGAGATAATACACCTAGAACCTTGATGGTCCAAGAAGAAACTAAGTACCATAGGAAGGGAACTGACAACTATATGCAGTCGATGACCCAGTCAGGATAAGAAAATGTTCACCAAAGAGTTCTACATGTGAGGCGGGATTGGGGTGTGTCCCAATTGAGATTGAAAAGGAATGTAAGGAGGATAAAGTGCCCCATAAATCTAGAAGAAGCTAGGTCGGCTTATGTGACAACGACTAATCAACATCCCTATTGATAGAAATGGAAGTAGGTGTCGTCATAGAAATCAATGAAAACCAAGAATCCCCGATGAAGTTGGATGTGTAATCCTGGAGGACGACTTCTTGCTCCTTGGAGGGGAGCCAACGCTCCTAGTTGCATAGTCGACTGGGAACCATGCGATAAACCATGAGCCAAAGAAACAATAATCATGGAATGAACGAATGAGTCCAATGAATCAATAGGTAGACTGTGAGGAATTAAATTGGAATGAAGAACCGTGAAACAGTCATGAGTGAACAAGGACAGATTGAGGAATGGAAACCCTTAAGTAGGGAAGCCATCAAACATAAGGAAGTACATGAAGTCAAAGTAGAGGAGAAAGATGTAAGGATTATGGTGTAAATGTATCGACAAGTAAGATGAGGCAAACACACTAAATTCCAGGAAATGGTATGGAATCAATACTGGGGAAAAAAAAATCAAATTTCAAGGTATATAGGATTAAGAGACTAGTGAGAAAAAACCAGACAATGGGGTTAAGTATACGGGATGGTTGAAAAGTATTCAAGGTAGTTGAGGAACACTACCAAATGGTGAGGAGAGACAAAGTCCTATGACCCCTATAGGTGTCAAATTTTGAAGAAACTTTGAACGAGATGAAAAGGAAATGCATTACCTAATTGAGCTATGTACATCGACTTTAGGGGACAAAACTCCCCAAAAGGAGGGGAGTAGTTGTAAACTTTGTCCCCTAAAACCAAGGAACCAAAGATGGGAACTAGAAAATTTCAAGGGAAAAACCGAGGTTAAAATGAACCAGAAATTATTAAAAAGAGTCAAAACAGGAAATTTGAAAATCACAAGTGGCTAATAAATATCCAAAAATCATGTAAATGAACCATGGATGAAATTGGGTTGAAGAACTGAATCGGTTCAGGGTGAACCTGACCCGAACCGGATTGAATCGAGATAAACTATATAAAACTAGTTCAAAGATTAATTTTTTTAGATGGTTTAAAATTATCAATTTGGAAAATTGAAGCTACCAGTGGATAGAAAATAAATTTATATGAATTTAGAAATTTTTAAATTTTAGAAAACCGGTCAAACCGCGCCTCAACTGTCCAATTTTCGAATTCAGGTCACTGAACCTAGTTTGACCAAATCGGTCAACGGTCAAACTAGTCAACAGACCCCTACCAAGTCAGTGCACAGTCAGTAGGCATGACCAATCACTAAGTGGCTCATGGCAAAGAGTGCCTCATCAACACTAAGTTAGCACCTAGAAGCACAAACCAATTAGATGATGATACGTGTTCTCGGTCAATGGTTAGAGGAGGAAATCCACCTCAACAATAACCGACTAATGGGAGAGCGACATGTGTCCCTGGTCAGTGGTCAATGTCGGAGAAGCCCAATCAGTCGGACTAACCAATGGAAAACAAACACGTAATAAATGTGCCACTTCAGTGTTTGACTGGGGTATCTAATAAACGGTCAACCAATTAGAGGTCGACACGTGGCAGAGCCACGTCAAATAGCCTCAGCCAACTAGAGGCTGACACATGGCAGTGGTACTAAGCATCACAGGGGGAATCTGATATATTTAAATGGGCCAATCAAAGGACACCACGTGTCACGATCAACGATCGATAGAAATATGGTCAACAACCATGTTGGAATGAACAACTAATGGGAAGCCGCCACATGTCTGGTTAGCGAGTCAAAGGCTGAGTAGGCCGCGCAGTAGGAGGTCATGTCAACAAAGCCAGCCATTCACATCATGCCATTTGGCAATCCTACACATGCGATACAATGTCATTTTCCTCCTAAGGATAGTTGATAGAAAGGGATAATAAGGAGAGTTGGTTCTTCGGTGACCCAGAAAACTCTTTGATCTGACTGTCGGCGAGCGAGACAGGGGTTAAGGCGTATGCCGACTGGTAGCCTTGTTAGTTGTCAAGCTTCCTATAAAAAGAGCACCCCTCCCCATGACTTTCTCATCCCATCAGTGAGTGAAGAAGAAGAGCTGCTCTGTTTTTCAGCCAGATGTAAACTAGAGCTCCGACATCGGGCATTTCTTCAACCTCCGATGTTGCAATTGGTGTCATTGGAATTGGGAAGAAGTTCTCCACCTAGTTGCACCCTCCATTCGACTAGAGAAGCATTGACAAGCCTTCATAGGGTTGCTGCTCCAACTAATTTGAAGTGATGAAATCCTATCAAACCCAATTCCTCCCACCCCGACCTCCTACAGCTGAAACAACCCTTCCACGACTTCTCCCGGTTGACCATCGACCTCTCTGAATCTTTCAAGTAAGTCCATTACACCTCCTCTTGTCGGAGTAATAAAATTTTAGAGATAGAAAGTGGCAAAAATTTACTGATCAAATTCTCCCTACCGAGGATGTTAATTGTGGTGAATTGCAATCCTCGAAGAACCCTCCCTAATGAGTGCTAGGTTTCCAAATCTAGAGCTCTAACAATCGCAACCTGGCCAATAATATTTCAAAGCTCTCTCTCTAAGTTCAGTTTTTTAGCGAAGCTCCATTAGAGCTTATTTTGGGGCCAAATAAGACGATTAAAAGCAAGAACATATCATAGGAAGGTGGGGAAGATGATTAGTAGCATGCTAGGGATCAATTAATGTTGTTTATGGGGTCAATTTAACGAAATAAGGTTTTAGGACCAAAATGAAAAAAATGGGGAAGTTTGGGCAAAAATTGGGGGACTTGAGTGCGAATTGGTGATTTTGAGGAAAATTGGGGACCAATTAGTAAATTTGAGGGAATTAAGGGCCAATTGGTTATTTTGGGGGAAATTAAGGACTTAAATGCAATTAAGAATAAACTTGGAGTCCTAATTGCAATTAAG
This sequence comes from Trapa incisa, assembly GCA_030064435.1. Classification (NCBI taxonomy): domain Eukaryota; kingdom Viridiplantae; phylum Streptophyta; class Magnoliopsida; order Myrtales; family Lythraceae; genus Trapa; species Trapa incisa. The sequence continues at coordinate 7,954,515 of CM057782.1, forward strand.
GAAACAATTGGGGACTTGGATGGAAATAAGAGGACTTAGGGACCTAAGAAGAAAATAGGAAGAATTTAGGGAGCTAATTGTGATGAAGGCATAATTAAGGGCCTTCAAGCAAATTTTACTAATGTGAACGCTCGGATTGTATAGGACGGGCAATTCAAGGACTTGAACGGAGGAGCACATCGGCCGAGATCCAGTTGGAGACAAGTCGAGACGTACTAGGTGAGTGGGTTTTTAACATCACATCCGGTTGGGCTAGTGAACAATCCTTCCCAAATTGAAAACTATTTTCCATAAATACTCTCCCCTAACTACTTTAATCGGCTTAAAATTTTTGGGAGACCTTTTCGATGAGAGCATGAATCATGAAAATATTAGAGCTAGTATTGCTCAAGTGGGCCCAGGGCCAATGCGCACGGGTTTAAGCTCGTAGACAAGTAGATGAGGAATGAACCTATGAAAACTCATATAATGGGTAAATTGTGTGTGATAGCTACCAGGGCATGACTAGAGTTGTCAAACTCATTGGGCTAGTGGTCACCAAGCTGAAGTTGGGTCATCAAACCCATTGGGCTGATTATACCAAGCTGAAGTCGGGACAACAAGCTCATGGGGGTCGATAGAAGAAAAGATAAAAGGTTTTAACTAAAAAGACTTGCTATTTGTGCATGCATGAGAAACCATTAGGCGACTGTTATAAGGTAGTGGTGGTTCTAAGGGATGTTGAATGACCAAGGGAGCATAAGGGAAGCTTTGTTATTCAGTATGTTAGGAAGCTCGAGGAGCTTCATGCGCATTGAGACCGAGGTCGGAGGGGAGAGGTCTCGTCCCACATTTGCGGACACGAAGTACGAAGTTGAGTCTAGCGATTTGGGTGATTGATGCCCACACAAACTTTAATAGAAGTTGTGAACTTCTACCAGGGATGGATGGTAAAGATGCTCCAGTTCATAAGTGGAACAATTGGGGATTGTTCTATGACATGTGATCCCCTTTGATGATAAAGGGGCAGATGATTGTATGCTAATCAAATATGCAAACTAAATCAACATTATGAATGCTTAAATACGTTGATAGCTTAACCCCTCATTGAGTTATGAAAACTCACCCCCCTCCCTTAGCCCATTTTAAGGAAGCACGTACACTAAAGAGGGGGAAAAGTCAAGCAGGAAGCCAACACGTATAAGGTACAAAATTTTACTATAATAGTTTTGATTTATTTGTTTTGGAAAACCAGCAGGACGTGCACCTTTACTTTCCTTGTTTCACCCCAGTAGAGATACTCGGATGGAGCAAGAAAAGGTGGTGGGTTGCTCATGGAGTTCCGACCAAACTGAGGCGGGAATTACCCTTCAATAGACAGGTGAAGCAAGCCAATCCTGATTAAATCCATGGAGTAAGTGAATACTTGAAAGGGAAAGGAAATGGGAGGTAGAGTGCCAAGATATCTCCTTCCTGAGCTTGGATTATGCCCCTAAGAAAGATGGTAGAATAATTGATGAAAAAGGAACACCCCAAGATGGGTGAACAAAGGATCTAAAGTCCGAAAGGAGCCTAAAGGTATGTTATATTCCCAACAAGGGATGCCAGGAATGTAAAGGATGGTACGAGAGTCCCACTTGGACATGGCATGAAACTGTTGCGATACCTCAACAAAATGGTCATTAAGAAACCCTTAATCACCACCTAGGAGGTGTGGTTATGTAATGGGAGTAAGGGGGGCAATAAGTGGAAGTCATAAAGGATCTTCCTCCATTTGACATAAATTGGTTAACTCATGGAAGGTCAAAAGATGACAAGGATAAAGAAACCTTGAACAAGGTACAAGTGGTGGAACACACAAATTGCATAACAAGAAGAGCATGTGAACACCATTGAATGAAGGAAATGGTGAGGGCTCGGTAAAGGGAAAGTCCGAAGTACTAGGAAATTAAGGTTTACAAGGTAAGTAATATATGATCAAATAATGGGGTTGTGTACATTAAAGGAATGAGGACATTCAAGGTAATTGAGGAACACTACCAAATGGTTAGTAAGGACAAAGTGCTATGATCCCAAATTAATTTGAAATTTAGGCACATTGGTCAAGAGAACATCCTAGAAGTGTAAAATACGAAGACACTTCTGAAGTATATCACACTACTGTATGAAGGACACGTAGGTCTAAAGTTTTCCAAAAGGGCATAACTCATGGAAAGAATAGTCGTCGATTAAAGGATGATGATGTAAATTGGAAGGCTTGGGTGGACATGAATTTTAGGGAAGAAAAGAACCTCTAAGAAGCCATATATGAGAAAAGTTCTGAGATTGAATCTTCAAAAGAATCTTTGAATAAAAAGGGTCACGATAAAGGATTGTTTGAGTCGAATGACCAATCCCTAGGAATGGACAAGGCATTAAGATCAATTGGGGATGGGACATTTCTCGCACCACGTGAGTGAAAAGCGGAAGGGAAGAAACCCCCCAAATTGACGAACAGTCCGTGCAAACCATCCAAACACTGGAGGACATGTTATGAGCATGCATCCTAACCATGAACAAGAGTTGGGAGAACTACTTGTGTCTAATAGAGTTTGCATATAACAACAGCTATTAGGCCAACATATAAATGGCATCGTACGAAGCTCTGTACGGAAGATCGTGTCGTACACCTCTATTTTTGGATGCAGTAGGGGAAAGGAAGCTTGAGAAGATTAAGCTCATCGTGGATGCCACAAAAAAGATTAAGTTGATAAGGAGTCAACTCAAGGCAGCACAAGACCGTCAAAAGAGCTATGTCGATCATAGGAGGATGAACTTAGAGTTTGAGGTAGGGGATCAAGTATTCCTAAAGGTGTCACCCTCGAGAGGGATTCTAAGATTTTAGCAGCAATGGAAATTGAAACCATGATATATCGATCCCTACACCATTATCCAACTAGTTGGACCAGTGGCATACAAGCACGAACTACCACCAAACCTACAGAGGATACATGATGTCTTTCATGTATCAGTCCTTAGGGAGTACGAACCTGATTCTAGTCATATATTGGAGCACCCCCACCCGAATTGGAGGGGAACCTATCTTATGAGGTGGAGTGTCATGCCCCAACCTGGTTTGGTTGTATCCCCGTGAACAACCTGCCACTCTCTCAATTCAAGAGGAGCTTCCTCTGACTTTAACTCAAGATGAGTCAGGCATAATTTTGACCTTGTTCCCTAGAAAGACATATATAAAATAAAATGCAAGCTTAAGGAAAATTTAAGCTTACCTGACAAAGGGTAAGGCTCGGTATTATTCCTAGTCATTTTCCTTTTCCTGAAAAGGGGTTAGAAGGAGGGGGTGAGTTCTACAACTTAGTGAGCGGGGTTTTCAAAAATTAACTTTGAGAAAAGGCATTGTATTGGAGTGTGCCACACTCCTTTTTTAAAAAAATCCTTTCATTTAAAATCTCAGGTTATACCACCATTTCCTTATTTAATAATGGTGTGTCATCACCCAACACACATCCTTCATCATGAAGGTCAATCACACATTCGCAGGCCAGCATGTCCACTAAACCCACTTGTGGCGTCATAGCAACTTTACCGGCCACCTAGATAGAAGCACGTCCACTTCTACCCTGAGAATGAGTGGATGTACACGACATCCGACCCTCAATCCTAAAATCAATTCTCCGTGTCCATATGAGGACAAAGACCTCATTTCGTCCCCACCCCGGTCTCATACACTTAGTGATACTCCAAATTTCGCATGATCATCTGGTACAACGAACTGCCCTTATACTCATTGGGTCGTCCGGGGCCCTTGGGACGCATCACTACCCCTCATGGGCGTCTTAATGATCCCATAATCATAGTGCATACACAAACAATATTTTCTTATCATGCCATATAATTTGTGGTGCCACTGGTCCAACGGCCCTGACCCTCAACTCAACCTACAACTGTTTGTCTTGACTAGTTCGAAGACCTATCATGTCACACTGTCACTAGTTGACTGAATATTCGATCTTATCTTGGTACCATGGCCAAACAATTTATTTATTAAAGTTTTATGGCACATATCTCATGTTTCTTTATGAGCTCCTGCTTGTGCCCACTGGCCTATGGCTCACTTGTTCGAGATTTTCAAAACCGAGCATAATAGCCCCCAAGTTCCAAAATCGAGGCCCCCGACCTATAAGGGCTATTCGAGCTCCCATCAAAAAGGTCTCCCAAATCATTTAAGCATTGGCACACAGTTAGGGGAGAGCACTTCCGACAAAATATGTTTTCAACTGTCCATTATACCGACCCGGTATAAGGGCCTCTCCACTCATAACCGATGAACGGGTTTTCAACTTCCTTCAAGTAAGTTTCATCATACCAACCGGGTATGATCTACTTACCGCCGGTAAGTAGTTTTTCTGCATGATTTTCACATCACTCCTCTAAGTTGTGATGTTTAAAATACCACTTAGTAGTGGGTTTTCATTTTGAGGTACTTATCATCCCCAACCGGATATGATATAAAATCCCACTCACCCGTCAATTAAGTGAATTCCACTAGACCAGTCCCTTGTATTCACGCGAGATTGTCCTTGCTGGCGTTCCCGGTACTTCGTGTTCCTACACGATATGAACATCTCGGTTCATTATCTCTTAGCCTAATAGCCTTTATTCATTCCAAATGAATGAGAAAAACCAAACTTTTATTTAATTGCAATTAGGTCCCAAAAGTTATTTTTCTTTAACTTTAAGTTCCAAATGTTAGTTTTTCATCAAATTGAGTCCCCAAACTTTTAAAATTCCCCTTGGGGCCTCAATTTATTCAATTTCACGAACAGAGGTTTAATTTCACAAATTTCCAATTTGGTCCCCCAACTTTTCCAAAATTATGGTAAATTTTAACCCAAAATTCTAAAATTCATCAATTGGCCCTCTAACATTTTTATCATACCCAATTGTCCCTCAATTTTAGAAAATTTCATTTTGGTCCTTCGAATTTTTGAAATTTCCAAAATTTTCCCAATTTTTCCCCCAATTCCAATTTATTAACACAGCTGAATTTGATTTCATCAAATTGGCCAATCAAATGCTTCCAATTGTTGAAATTGAGTTTCTACATGTTCTTACGATTCTTTAGCAATTTGAATCGTAAGTTTTAATGTTGGAACGAGCTCAAATGGAGCTTCGCCGAAAAATGGACTATAGAGAGAGAAAGCTTCGATTACTCACCGGTGAGGGCACGGCGGTCCGAGCTTTCTATCTAAGTAGGTAGTTCTCCTCCTGAGGTTCTTTGTAGGATCAAGAATAACAGCAGTTGATGTCAAATTGGATTAGAATTTTGTCATTGAAATTTGGTTGACTCTCTATCTAACACCAATCAGAAATTGCACGGGGAGTGGAATTGGCTTAACTTTTTGTTCTAATTCGGTCGTGGGAGGGCTAAGGAAGTGTTGGGAGGGCTTGGTTTGGCCTAAGGAGGGCTTGAATTGGCCAATTTCAACTCGGCTGAAATAGGGCAGCTTCGATCCACTGGAGCAACATCACTGTTCGATCACATCGGCGCTTCTCTGGTGACTCTCGGAACGAATGGATGTCACCACCGTGTAGCTGACTTCTCCTTAATTCTAACGAACCTGACCTTGCCTTCTTTGGCTCAGAAATGACCCTATATCGGAGCTCTAGTTCGAGCTTCGCCAAAAAACTAAGCAACTGTGTAAAACCGTCCCTTTTGAGCTAAGGAAAATTGGGAAAATAACTGGTCAAACTGAGTGAGAAAAATCAAACCGGTTCACAAAACAGATCATTTGGGAATAAGCAATTTGGAAATTTACAACTTTCGGGTGATCCAAAGGGTTTATTAAACCTTGGAAAAGAAACTTAAGACAAATTAGAAGAGAAAAACCAAATTGTTTTAGGTGAACGAGATCCCATAAGAATTGTGAAGTTAAGTGTGCTTGTGTGAGAGTAATTAATGCATATATAATTAATTATTGTAATTAATACCAATAATTTAATTTTGAAATTAAATTATTGGAATAAATACAGATAATTTAATACCAAAATTAAATTATTAGAATTAATACCAATAATTTATGTCAATATTAATACTAGTAATAAATCTCTCACATTTAATACACAATTTTACACCTATATAAAGAGGTCATCCCCATTCATTCTCCTCACACCTGAATAGTTCTCTCTCTCTCTACTACTCCATTTCCCGGTAAAGCTCGAACCAGAGATTCAACTTGAACATTTTTCTTAACCTCAAAAGGAGAGGTTGGGCTCTTTAGAACTGAGGACAAGTCAGCTATCTAATAGCAAACTCTAGTCAATCCGAGAATTGTTGAAGAAGTGCCGACATGATAGAATAGTGAAGCAGCTCCAGCAAACTGAAGCTGCCCTATTTCGGCCAAGCTGAAATCAGCCATTTCGAGCCCTCATCAGGCCAAACCAAGCCCTCCCAACACTTCCTTAGCTCTCCCACAGCCAAATTAGGACCAAAAGGTAAGCCAATTCAGCTCCCCTTTGCAATTTCTGACCGGTGCTAGAGAGAGAATCGACATAATTTCAATGATGAAATTCTAACTCAATTTGACATCAATTGATGTGATTATTGATTCTAGTTTGAACCTCAGGACAAGAGCTATCTGCCCAGATTGAAAGCTCGGACCGTCGTGCCCTCACTAGTGGTAATCAAAGCTTTTTCTCTCTATAGTATATTTTCTGATGAAGCTCTGTTTGAGCTCATTCCAACGTTAAAACTCGCAATTCAAAGTTCTATGGAATCGTATGTGTAAACCCATCAATTTTGAGTTAAGGAAAACTGGGAAAATAACCGGTCAAACTGAGTAAGAAAATCGAGCCGGTTTACAAACCCGATCATTTAGGAACAAGCAAATTAGAAATTACAACTTCCGGGTGATCCAAAGGGTTCATTAAAGCTTTGAAAAGAAACTTAAGACAAATTAGAAGAGAACAACCAAATTGGTTCAGGTGAACAAGAATTCATAAGAACTCTGAAGTTCAGTGTACTTGCTCGAGAGTAGTGTGAGAATGGGTGACCTCCTCGGAAGTATGATTTTTTTGTATGAGAATGTACGCTCTATCATAAATAGCCATAAATTAATATATATTTTATTATTCTAATTAATACCAATAATATAATACCTAAATTAAATTATTAGAATTAATACAAATAATTTAATACCGAAATTAAATTATTGGAATTAATACTAATAATTTATGGCAATATTAATACTAGTAAAAAATCTCTTCTATTTAATACACAAAAGAAATCCTTAACAGGACCAAAGGCCAAATTAACGACTAAACTCAAGCCAAGAAAAGAATAGGTAAACCTCTTACATAATTGTCAAGAAATCTTGAAACAAAGAAGATTTGAACGCTCCATAAGGAAATACATTATGAAAGTAAACTTCGGAGGGATACATATGACTAACTACCCTTGAAGAAATTATGGATGGGCGGATGTACATAATGTGGAGTACAAGGAAACAACCCTTATTTAGGAAATGCTTCAAAGGAAGGAAGTATCGTGGTGGCTTAGGGTGACCTGTTTGGAGAGAGCAGGAGAATCAAGTAGAAACAAGAAACTAGAAGTAGAGGGCTACCAAAGAGAATGAACAAAACCCTAAGAAAGGCGGAGATGCAGTAAAGACTACACTCTATGAAGGATAATAGTATGGGCATGAAGGACGAGTGATACAGCTACCCAGACGATTGAACCAGAAAAATAGAGAGAAAAAGATAGTTAAAGGACTGGTATTCGAGAGAACCATGGATTTAAACCATGACAAAGGGAGAAGTGAAAAGGCTAAAATGTTGAAAAAAATGGAGGAAGGAAATCCTTAAAGAAATTAATGACCAAGATCAGATTTACTATCAAAAGTCCATGAGATGGTTAAGTGAGCCTCTCGAAGGACGATCAAGTGATTTTGTCACTAGGAGGATGTGAGCTCTCCCTAAGACATAGACATGTACTGGGGTACGAGTGATAATAAGGATGGAGTATGAAAGACGTACCCATAGAATCTCAAGAGTAAAGATAAACATGAAAGAATAACATCAAGGGATGTCATTTAAAGTAAGGTGTCTTCAAGATGACTGAAAAAGAAATTACAGGAGAAAGGGGTAAGAATCCTCCCAAATAAAGAAATTTTGAGAAATGATGCATGACCTAATAAAGAAGAAATGGAACTAGGTGACGAGAGGCAAGGAGACGAACTTGCAACTGAAGAGCATGGTGAGATGAAAGAACCAAGGGAAACATATAAGGAGAACCTAAGGAGTAAGTGAAACCCAAGGAACGAGTAGGTAGACAGATAGCACCAATAGATGTTGTAACAAGTAAGAATGGGTAGACTACCCATAATAAGAAAATAAAGGAAAGAACGTCTGAGAAACCTTGGGAAAGTAAGCTCCCTAAATAAGAAGTGGTTGCGGGGGGGAGGGGGGGCAATCACTAATGTCAAGATGGATTGTGGTCCACACTCACATAATAGAGCCTAAAAGACTAGATGGTTGGGCATAGGGTGGAGTACATGAAATAAAACCGATAATCGGAATCTACTCAAATAAGGAATAAAGGATGGAATGAAAATTTTAAGATAATGGAGGACTGAAAGAGAGCAAATGCCCCAATATAGAAAGGGTGTAAGGAGATGAAGAAAGGAAACCTTCAAGAAAAGGTAAGAAGGTGGAACATGTAACTCCTAAGGTGAAAGTCTCTACTTGAAGGAAATAGTAGAGAATGAAACTGTATAAAAGGAAACTCCCAAAACCAAACAAATCAACATGTAGACTGAAAGGAATCAACTAGCTATAAAGAATTGTGAAATGATTTTGAACAAGTAAAAGTGGATTAAGGCCAAAGTAAAATCCTTCAGTAAAAGATGTCATTGGGAACGAGGATGGACATAAGAAAGGATGAATCCTAGCTTGTCGGTATAGTATTGGAAAACCCAATCAATGGGAACCGAAAAGACCCAATAAAGAAGTTGGGAAAAGATGAGAACGTAAGAAGAATCCATGCGGAGGAATGCTATCAAAAGAAAAGAGGGATGAAGTTATATGATCCCTGAAAGGTCTAAAAGCTAAGAGGACACTCTAGAAGATGTTCTAGAAATTAAATGGACAGAGACAGGTCCTAGAAAATGCCATGCTACAAGGGCATGTAAGCCCAACAACCCGAGGAGAATAAGACTCAAAATAAGGAAGAGTCGGTTCGTAAGCATGACAAAGTCAAACATAATTTGGACTAATTTGTAATGAGCAACAAATGAAAGAAGAGTCAAAATGGGATGAAAAAGTAATGATAAAGAAATCCATGAAAATAGGTACGTAGTGCTCTAAAGGATGTCGAGCTAAGAGTTTCAATGACCAAGCGGTTAACTAGACATGGAAATGGTTAGTTATCTTGGAATTTTCAATCTTGAGTATAGAACCTCGAGGGGAAGAATGTTGCTCTAAAGCAAAAAAAGAGATAAAATCTAAGAACATACCCTAAAGTAGGGTATGTCTAGTTATGACAAACTTCATGGAGGGAGTAAATAATATAAAGGAAAAGAAATCCCTTAAGTGAAGGAGGTAAAAAGGGCTAATTGAAAGAACAAGAGAAGAGTTTGCATGTTAAGTGAACAAAAAATGGACATCAAAGGAAATGGTTCCTCATGCAAGGTTACTAATTAAGTTTTGGGGACAAAACTCCTAAAAGGAGGGGAGAGTTGTAAGCCCCGCACTTTTGAGTAAAGGAAAACCAGGAAAAAAACTGGTCAAACCGAGTAAGAAAACCGAGCCGGTTTACAAACCCAATCATTTGGGAACAAGCAAATTGGAAATTACAACTTTCGGGTAATCCAAAGGGTTCATTAAACCTTTGAAAAGAAACTTAAGACAAATTAGAAGAGAACAACCAAATTGGTTTAGATCAACGAGAATTCATAAGAACTCTAAAGTTAAGCGTGCTTGCTCAAGAGTGGTGTGAGAATGGGTGACCTCCTCGAAAGTATGATTTTTTTTGTAACCCAAAATTTGGGTAAAAAATTTTTATGAGAACGTACGCCTTATCATAAATAGCCATAAATTAATATATATTTTACTATTCTAATTAATACTAATAATTTAATACATAAATTAAATTATTGGAATTAATACTAATAATTTATGATAATATTAATACTAGTAATAAATCTCTCCTATTTAATACACGATTTTTACACCTATATAAAGAGGTCATCTCCATTCATTCTCCTCATACCTAAACACTTATCTCTCTCTCTCTCTCTACTGCTCCATTTCCCGGTGAAGCTCGAACTAGAGCTTCGACTTGAACAAAGGTTGGGCTCTTTAGAACCGGGGAGAAGACAGCTATCTGATAGCAAACTCCAGTCAATTCGAGAATCGCTGGAGAAGTGCCGACATGATGGAACAATGAAGCAGCTCCGGTGGACCGAAGCTGCCCTATTTCAGCCAAGTTGAAATCGGCCATTTTTAGCTCTTCTCAAGCCAAATCAAGCCTTCCCTACACTTCCTCAGCCCTTTCACGGTCGAATTAGGACCGAAAGGTAAGCCAATTCGTCTCCCCTTTACAATTTTCGATCGGTGTTAGAGAGAGAATCGACCAAATTTCAATGACAAAATTCTAATCCAATTCAGCATCAATTGATGTGATTCTTGATTCTAAGATAAACCTCAGGACTGTCGTGCCTCCACCAGTGAGTAATCGAAGCTTTCTCTCTCTATAGTTCATTTTCCAGCAAAGCTCCGTTTGAGCTCGTCCTGGCGTTAAAACTTGCGATTTACATTGCTAAAGAATCGTATGAACATGTAGAAACTCAATTTCAACTTCAATTTCAACAATTGGAAATGTTTGATGGGTCAATTTGATAAAATCAAATTGACTGTGTTAAGAAGTTTGAATTGGGGGAAAATTGGGGATTTTCAAAATTCAAAGGAACAAAATGCAATTTTATGAAATTGAGTGTCAATTGGGCATCAAAATAATGTTGGAGGATCAATTGAGGAATTTTGGAATTTTTGGGGCAAAACTTACCATTTTTGTAAAGGAAGGGCAAAATGGTAATTTTGGAAAAGTTGGGGGACCAAATTGGAAATTTGGGAAATTAAACCCCTTTTTGTGAAATTGAATAAATTGAGATCCCAAGATAAATTTTAAAAGTTTTGGGACTCAATTTGAGAAAAAATCGGTATTTGGGGACTTAAAGTTAAAGAGAAATAATTTTAGGGACCTAATTGCAAATAACTAAAAAGTTTGGGTTTTCTCATTCATTAGAAATGAATGAAGGTTGTTAAGTCGAGTAATAGTGAACAAGAATATTCATATCGTGTAGGAAAATGAAGTACCGGAAACGTCAGCATGGACGAGCTCGCATGAATACAAAGAACCGGTCTAGTGGAATTCACTGCATTAACGAGTGAGTGGGTTTACTAACATAATACTCGGTTGGGATGATGAGCACAACTTAAAATTTTAAAACCACTTACCGGTTGTGAGTGAGGATTATATATCATACCCGGTTGGGAATGATAAGTGCGTCGGTATAAAACCCCACTTTTAGTGGTATTTTAATAATCACCACTTAGAGAAAGTGATATGAAAATTATGCAGAAAAACTACTTACCGGTTGTAAGTAGATCATACCCGGTTGGTATGATGAGACTTCCTCGAAGGAAGTTGAAAACCTGTTCATCAGTTATGAACGGAGATGTCCTTATACCAGTTGGTATAATGGACAGTGAAAACCTATTTTGTCGAAAGTGTTCTCCCCTAACTGTGTGCCAATGCTTAAACTATTTGGGAGACCTTCTTAACGGTAACTCGAATAGCTCTTATAGGCCAGGGGCCTCATTTTTGGAACTTGGGGACTAAATGCCCGATTTTGAAAATCTCGTACAGTGGGCCCAAGGCCAATTGGCATGAGCAGGAGCTTGTAAACAAACATGATATATGTGCCCTAAAACTTTATAAGTGAGTTGTTTGGCTATGGTACCAAGATAGGACCAACATGCTCAGTCAACTAGCGGCAGTGCGACATGACAGATCGACGGACCAGTCAAGACAAACAACTGCGAGTTGGTTTGAGAGTCGGGGCCATTGTACCAGTGGCACCATAGATTACATGGAAATATGAGAAAACATTGTTTGTGCATGCACCATGAGTACGGGATCATCAAGACACCCATGAGGGGTAGTGATGTGTCCTAAGGGCCCTGGACGACTTGGTGGCTATAAGGGCAGATCGTCGTTCTAGGTGTCTATGCGAAATTTGGAGTAGCACCAAGTGCATGAGACCGGGGTGGGGATAGGATGAGGTCTCTGTCCTCATACGGACATGAAGAAGTGATTTTGGGATTGTGGGTCGAATGTTGCGTACATCCACTCATTCCCAGGGTAGAAGTGGTTGTACTTCTATCCGGGTGGCAAGAAAGGTCGCTCCGAAGCCACTAGCGGGCTCAGTAGTGATACTGACTTGCGAATGTGTGTAACCTTCATGATGAATGACGTCTGTTGGGTGATGACACACTAGTAACTAAGAAATAATGGAAAAACCTGAATTTTTAAGTGAAGGAATTTTTGAAAAGAAAGGAGTCTGGCACACTCCATATAAACATTTTTCTTGAAAGTCAAAAGATTTGAATTTCATTCATTGAGTAGTTGTACTCACCCCCTCCCTTATACCCCTTTCAGGAGATTTCGGAAAGCCTACCCTTAAAGACTATTGACTAAGACGCATGTGATACAAGTATGATAAATCTAAATTATTATGCAGTTTTATTTCTGTTATTCTTGGAAAAGGTTCAGGTTTAATGGACGCCTTACTCTTGACAGTCTATAATAAGGGGAAACCCTTTAATAAATCGGGAGAGGGCGGGTTGATTACGGGGATCTGACCAAACCGGGTCAGTGCGTGATAATATGAACTTGGAGAAACTCAATTTCAACTTCAATTTCAACAATTAGAGGTGTTTGATCAGTCAATTTGATAAAATCATATTCGATTGTGTTTAAAAGTTGGAATTGGGGATTTTCAAAAATTTGAGTGACTGAAATGCAATTTCCTAAAATTGAGGGTCAATTGGGCATGATAAAAATATTAGAGGGCCAATTCAGGAATTTTAGAATTTTTGGGGTGAAACTTACCATTTTTGTAAAGGAATGGCAAAATTGTAATTCTGGAAAAGTTGGGGGAACAAATTGGAAATTTGGGAAATTAAACCCCTTTTTATGAAATTGAATAAATTGAGATCCCAAGATAAATTTTAAAAGTTTCAGGACTCAATTTGAGGAAAAACCGACATTAGGGACTTAAAGTTAAAGAGAAATAACTTTAGGGACCTAATTACAAATAACTAAAAAGTTTGGGTTTTCTCATTCATTTGAAATGACTGAAGGTTGTTAAGCTAAGTAATAATGAACAAGGATGTTCATATCTTGAAGGAACATGAAGTACCGGGAACGCCAGTAAGGACAAGCTCGTGTGAATACAAAGAACCAGTATAGTGGAATTCATGACATTAACGGGTGAGTGGGTTTACTAACATCATACCCGGTTGGGATGATGAGCACAACTTAAAGATAAAAACCACTTACCGGTTGTGAGTGGGATTTATATATCATATCCAGTGGGGGATGATAAGTACCTTGACATAAAAACCCACTATTTAGTGGTATTTTAATCATCACAACTTATAGAAAGTGATGTGAAGCTTATGCGGAAAAACTACTTACCGGTTGTAAGTAGATCATACCGGTTGGTATGATGAAACTTCCTCCAGGGAAGTTTAAAACCCATTCATTGGTTATGAACGGAGATGTCCTTATACCGGTCAGTATAATAGATAGTGAAAACCAATTTTTGTCAGAAGTGTTCTCCCCTGACTGTGTGCTAATGATTAAACTATTTGGGAGACCTTCTTGACGGGAGCTAGAATAGCTCTTATAGGCCGAGGGCCTCGGTTTTGGAACTTGAGGGCTAATACACCCGATTTTGAAAAATCTCGTACAGTAGGCCCAAGGCTAGTTGGCACAAGCAGGATCTCGTAAAGAAACATGATATATGTGCAATAAAACTTAATAAGTAAATTGTTTGGCCATGGTACCAAGGTAGGACCAACTTGCTTAATCAACAAGCGGCAGTGCGACATGACAGGTTGACGGACCAGTTAAGACAAATAACTGCGGGTTGAGTTGAGAGTCGGGACCGTTGAACTAGTGGCACCACAGATTACATTGCAATATGAGAAAACATTGTTTGTGCATACAGTATGAGTACGAGATCATCAAGATGCCCATGAGGGGTAGTGATGTGTCCTAAGGGCACTGGACAACCTGGTGGCTATAAGGGCAGTTCATCATTCCAAGTGTATGTGCGAATTTTGGAGTAGCACCAATCGCATGAGACTGGGGTGAGGACAGGATGAGGTCTCTGTCCTCATACGGACAAGAAGAACCGAATTTGGGATTGAGGGTCGGATGTCGCGTACATCCACTCGATCTTATGGTAGAAGTGGTCGTGCTTCTATCTGGATGGCCGGTAAAGTCGCTCCAAAGCCACTAGTGGGTTCAGTGATCGTGCCGACCTACGAATGTGTGTAACCTTCATGATGAAGGATGTGTGTTGGGTGATTACACACCGTGGATAAAAATGGAAATGGTGGAAAAATTGAGATTTTTTAATAAAAGGGATTTTTCAAAGAAAAGAGTTTGACACACTCCAATAATAATTGTTTTCTTAAAAGTCAAACTTTTGAAAACCCATTCACTGAGTATTCGTACTCACCCCCTCCCTTATATCCCTTTCAGGAGATTTTGGAAAGCTTACCCTTAAAAACCATCAACTGAGATGCCTGTGAGATAGGTATGATGAATTTAAAATGTTATGCAATTTTGATTTTGTTATTCCAGGAAAAAGGTGCAGGTTTAAAGGACGCCTTACTCTTTATGGTTTAGGATAAGGGGAAACCCTTTAATAAATTGGGAGAGTGGCGGGTTATTCACGGGGGTCTGACCAAACCGGATCTGGGCTTGACAAATTGAGAGTGAGCTTTTTAGGTGTGGAGAGAATGAATTGAGGGGGGCTCTTTATATAGGGAGCTCACGAACTCATCGGCAATCCGTTTGGCACCTTTATGATAGGAATTGATGGCCGGAAAACATATTGAACAGAGATGAATCTTCTTTGTCGGTGCTACTTCAATTTTCCTATGATTTAATAGTGTTGTCATCTGAAAGAAGAAGATGACACTGTTCTGAACCGGACCGGACCAGTCCGAACCGGGTTTAAAGCTTAAACTAGCCTGTTCACCCCTCATTCGACCGAGTTTTTCAAATAAAAAATTTTTAAATTCATTTTATATCCAATAGTGGCTTCAAATCTCAAATTTTAATTCTTTAAGCCACCTAGAAAAATTAATTTAGAATCCAGTTCAATAGTAGTTCAAACCAATCCAAACCGGTTTGGATCCGGTTCACATGAACTGGTTTGGTTTTCATCTCCAATTCCTTCTCAAGTCCATTTCCATGACTTTTAGGACTCTTTGGGTTACTTGGGATCCATAAATTTCCCAGTCTACCCTCTCTCTATCGATTCCGGTTCATGAGTCAATTCAGTTCATAAACTGGTTCAATCCGGTTCGGACCCGATTCACTTGAACCGATCTAGTTTTTCTTCCCCATTTCGTCCTAAGGTTCTTTTCCAATGTTTATAAAGCATTTTGAGTCACATGGGAGTTGTAAATTCTCCATTTGTCTGTTTCCTAATAATCGAGCTTATAGACCAATTTGGTTTTAATATTTGAAATTGACTAGTTCTTTCCCGATTTCCTGATTATCAAAGGACGGGGTTTACATGGAGCTATCCAAATCCTTGATAGACGAGAAAGGAACCTGGGGAACAAGAAGATTCCAATGATAAAAGTCCTCTCGAGAAGCAATCAAATGGAATAGGAAAGTTGGGAAACCAAGTCTGTAATGAAAGAAAAATATCCTCATTTATTCGATGTATAGAAAGTTTTGAGGAGAAAACTTCTAAAAAGGAGGGGAGAAGTTATAAACCCCATTTTCAAAAATAAAAAAGTCGGACTCAAGAACCAAAAAATTTCGTGTGAGAATCGAGGGTAAAATGAAGTGGAACTCGTAAATTGAAGCAAACACGGGAAATTGAAGAACCCCAAGTACCCAATAAAGATCCAAAAACCATGGAAAAGAACCATGAAGTAAATTGGATGAGAGAACCGAACCGGTTCACGACATACTGGACCCAAACCAAGTTGAACCGTGGAGAACTGATTCAAAGATTCATTTTTCTAGGTGGCTTAAAGACATCAATTTGGAAACTTGATGCCACCATTAGATAGAAAATGAATTTAGACAAATTTAGAAATTTATAAATGTTTGAAAATCAGTCGAATTGAGCTTGACCGCCTAATTTTTTATTTTGGGTCAACAAACCCAGTATGACCGAACCGGTCAACAAACTGCTGTTAGGTCAGCGCTCAGTCAACAAGCATGACTAACCGACGTGCGACACATGGCGAAGTGCGCCTAGTTAGCTGCTTAGTCAGCGCTTGGAAGCGTGGAACGATTAGGGCATGACACGTGTCCTCGATCAACGGTCAAAAGAGGAGAATCCACATCAGTGATGACCGACCACTAGAAGAGCGGCACGTGTTTGAAGTCAATAGTCAACAGCGGAGAAGCCCCGTTAGCTAAGCTGGCCAATGAGGAGCTAACACATGGAAAAGGTCCCACGTTAGCAGCCGTCAGAAAAATGGTCGACCAATCAGAAGTCGACATGTGGTAGAGCCACATTAGTTAGTCTCAACCAATTAGAGGTTGACACGTAGTAGTGGCATTATGTGTCACGAGTGAAATCTGACATATTTACATCAGCCAATTAAAGGATGCCACATGTCACGGTCAAATGACTAACTAAATATGATCAGTAGACATGTTAGAATGAGCGACTAATGGGAAGCTGCCATGTGTCTGATCAACGAGTCAAAGGCTGATTTGGACGCAGAGTAGGAAGTCGCATTAGCGAAGGTAGCCAATTACAGTGTACCATATGGTAGAGCACACATGTGAAGTTCGCACGCGCACACACAATTTCATCTTCAACCTTGGACTTTCTGGTAGAGAGAGGGGTTGGCAGACTCTTCAATCTCCTACGACCCGAAAACCACTGCGATCTAACCACCGGCAGGAGAGGCTGGGGCCGAATCCGATGCTGGCCGGTAGCGCTGTCATTTTCCAAGCTTCCTATATAAAGAGATCATATGTAAAACCCGTTCCTTAAAGATAAAGAAATCGAGGAAAGAACCGGTCAACCCAAGTGAGAAAATCGAACCGGTTCATGAACCCCAACCGTTGGAGAATGGGCAAATTGGGAAATTTACAACTCCCGAGTGACCCAAAGAGTCATAAAACCTTGGAAAATGACTTTGGGATAAATAGGAAGAGGAAACCAAACCGGTTCAGGTGAACCGAATTGAACCACTATTGAACATGTTTCTAAATTGGGTCCAAACCGACCGGTTTAAGTAAAACCCGATTCGGACCGGTCCAGTTCAAAAAAGTGTTGTCTTCTTCCTTCAGATGACAACATTGTTCACATAATGACCTATTGCTCCAGATTTAGTTGAACCAGCAGATATCTACCAATGGTTCGTGGATGATCTCAACATGGACATACGAGACTAGATGGGAGTACTAGGACGCCTCACGGATTTGGCTGCCATCATCAATATAGCCCATGAGTGTGAGTGTCTGGTAGAGATAAGACATCGTCAGATAGAGCAAGCCGATCGAAAGGAAGGAGGATAGAATAGCCAGAGAAGTCAAAGGGAGCCTAGTGGGCAAAGTTGAGGGACAAGAATGGGGCCTTTTAGGAAAAATGACGGTTACCATGCCCAAAGGGAGACAAGTATAGCCCCACATAGGAAAAACCCCTATTGCCCTAGGTGTCGAAAAAACCATGAAGGGTTGTGTCGAGCATGCTTCAAATGCAGACAGCTCGAACACTTTGCAAAGAGTTGTCCAACCCTTCAAGGTAATACACGACGAAGTATCCATCAACCACCTCAAGGGAACCCAAGGATACTAGATGGAGAACAAGACATGGCCACTACGACAAGGGTACCAACCAGAGTATACAACCTCACCCAAGAGGAAGCACGTAATGATCATAATACTTATCATAGCTCCCCCAGACAAATACAGCCAAAACCCTATAATTCACTATCATTATAATCAATAAAAGTTCCATTTCCTATAAATAATAACCTTGTGATGAGATACAAGTAAAAGAAAATTTTTAAGGGCATATCCACCCAATCTCCAAAGAAAGGGAAATAAGAAGGATGACATCTGAAGATGTCAGGGAGGTGAATTTAAGGTTTGATGCCCTCAAGGGCAAATAAAAAGGAATTTGGGGAAAGAAGGGGAAGGCTTCTCCCAAGAAAGGAGACCTTGAGTAGGTATACTTGTCCTGACTAAGAAGTAATGGACCAAGTGATGAAGGATGAGGAAATGAAGAGCATGCTGATGTGAAAGAACCAAGGGAAGTATATTAGGAGAACCTAAGGAGTAAGTTAAACCCAAGGAATAGGTAAGTAAAAAGATAGTAATCGAGGACGCAGTGACACATAGGAAAGGGGTGGACTACCCATAAGAAAGGAATGGAGGAAAGAACAGCGTTGATGCTCCGACGGTCATGAAAGAGCCAAATTGCCCAAGTCGAATTCCGGTCACCTCTAACCTTCTATAGCTCGACCAAATCTCCCTCAGCCCTCCTTGACCGAGAAGGTAAGCCAATTCCACCCAGTTTCGTCAGAATGGTAAGATTGCAAAAATTGGAGCACGAAATTTCTCTAATCAAATTGACTTTGCTCCAGTTGTTAATTGACTTCCATTTTGATCCTAGGAAGATCCCCTCGGCGAGCACTACCTGCCCCTATCAAGAGCTTTGACCATCACCCCCTTGCCGGTAAGAAAACCAAGTTTTCTCTCTCTAGAAAGTTTTTTCGACGAAGCTCCGTTTAAGCTTAAATTTAGGTCAATTGATGTCGTTTAAAGGGTAGGAAGCTCGTAGAAAGATGGGGAAAATGATTATTAGCATGATAGGGGGCAAATAACTAAGTTTAAGCAACCATTTTGATGAAATGAGAATTCAAGGGTCAAAGTGCAATTTTTGGAAAAATTTGGGTGATTTGGGATTTTTTGAAATTTTGGGGTCGAATTGCAATTAAGAGAAAATTGAGGATTTTAATAGAAATAAGAGGACATTCGGGATCTAAGAGAGGTATTGGAAACCTTAGGGACCTAATTGAAGATAAAATGAATATTAGGGACCTAAATGCAAAGTTATAAACTTTAGGGACTTGATTGTAATTAAGGAAGAATGTAAGGACCTATGTGCAAATACATGAAAGTATAGGGTATTTTATACCAATTTTCTTGTTGGGAATACCCAAACCATGTAGGAACTGGTTGTCCGAGTAATCGTGCAACAGATCGGGATCCTGCCGGGACAAACACGTCACTATTATTGAGTAAGTGGGATTTCGGACATCAGGACCGATTGGAGCTTTTTGAAAGATCATGCTTCATTTTGAAAACCCATTTTTCATAAATATAACCCCCTAATTGTGTGAATCAGCTTAAACAATTTGGGGTTATACTTTTGACGATAGCATAAATCATGATAGTAGGATACCCCATGATTAGTGTATGGATACACCTTAGGGGTTACGATCTAGTTCGGTCGTCGATACGGATATGGGTGGGACTCATGATTGACAATAATAGACTAAGATCTAGTATGGTACAAGTGAGCCCAATGCAACATTTTCAAAAAAATAAAGTGGACCCAAGGCCGATAGACTCCGCCCCGTAAATAAGCTTGAATTAAGAGCGTATAAGAAAATATCAAATTAGGTAATGCTTATGAAGCTACTGTGCCAAAGCCAAGTTGTAGCTTGAGGGGTCGATATCGCAAAGATAAAGTCTTTAATCAAAACTCTTTGTATGTGATTGAAATTGTAGGGAACCAAAGAGGCATCCAACATGGGGTAGTGTTGGTTCTAAGGGCTACTGGATAATAAGGGTATTATAAGGGTAAAAGAACACTGTTACAGTATGTCTTGAAGCTCAAAGAGCTTCACACACATTGAGATCGAGGGAGTGGAGGGACAAGATCTCACCCCTAAAGTACCTAGGGATTGAAGTATTTGATAGGTATGTGGGATGGGCTATGGGGCTCACGTGCGGTGAAAGTTGTGGCTTCTCAATGGAGTGGACGGTAAATGTGCTCCAAGTCACTAGTGAAATAGACTGAGTTCATTTAGCCTCTTAGTATTTATTCTGCAATCATTTGTTCCATTTATGGATAAAGGGCGTGTGTTTGTTTAAGGTATGAAACAAACATTGGTAGGTTCACAAATTAAATACCTTCCACTAGAAAGGTACCTACCCTAAGCTTAATAGATAAGCCAAGAAACAACGAGAATCATTTTTCTAAATATAAGATAAGTGGTGACTTGCTTTTCAAGTGATTTTCCACAATAAGAGAAAAACACTATTTAACTATTTACTAAACCTTGAAGTTATGTTGTCCTACGACCCTACTCACTGAGTTGTAGAACCCATCCCCTCCCTTATCCTCTTTCAGGGAAGCTCGTACACTAAAGAGAGGGAAGCCGAAGAAGTAGGCTAGGAGTTGGCCCAAAGAGGTAACTTTACTTAATTGTTTTATTTACTTTGTTATGGAAAACGTAGGTGTTTTGTACGTATTTACCTTTCCTAGTCCAGCTTGGTGGGAATACTATTCTACTACAAAAAATGGCGGTGAATTATTCACAAGGATCCGATCAAACATGGTCGAGGTGTAACACCCTATGTTTAGAAAATGGGCTTAACACCCAATATTCTAAAAAGTGGTTTAAGGCCCTATGTTTATAAAACAGGTTTAAAGTCCATCATTTTGAAAAGTTTATTAAAACTCTATATTTAAAAAATGAGCTTAATGCCTTTGATTTTGAAAATTGGGATAATGCCCTATGTTTAGAAAATTGACTTAAGATTTAACATTTTAAAAAGTGGACTAAGGTCCTATGTTAAAAAACTAGCTTAAAGTTGTCGTTTTGTAAAATGATTTAAGGTACTATTTTTAGAAAATGAATTTAATGCCCATCATTTTGAAAAGTGGGCTAAGACCCTATATTTAAAAATGGATTAAGGCCCAACATTTTAAAAAGTGAGTTAAGGTTGTATGTTTAGAAAATGGGCTTATAACCCATATTTTTGTAAAGCGGACAAACTTTCGGCTTAAAACCCAATATTTTGAAAAGTTTGCTAATGCCCTATATTTAAAAAAAATGAGTTTAAGGCTCAATATTTCAAAAAATAGGTTAATACTCTATGTTTAGAAAATGAACCTAAGGCCCGATGGTTAGAAAAATGAGCTAAAGATCAATAGTTTGAAAATGAGGTAGGCTTGATGATTTTAGAAAGTAGAGAAATGATACATGAATTTTAAGATATAACAAATTTCAACTGGAGGAAATTTCAAGGTGGAAACGAGATGTCTTTTTGAAGGTTTTCTTATGTATGTCTTATGAAGTCATTATGATATTGAATTAAATTATTTGAAGGAATAGTTAGATAACAAGTCATTTTCTTGACTTTCATACATTTGTTATATCATTTACACGGTGGATAAAAATAACGGAGATGATGTGATCTTTAATATATGAATAATGATAAGAGATAGGGTGATCACAACAACGGAAAGTAATAAGGAGAAAATGGATTAATTATATAAATAATAAAAAGGATGACACTTATAAATAAGAGAATATTTCATCATTATTTTTGTATTAATAATCACTTCTATGAATGACACCTTTTTATGAATTTGAATTAGTATAATTTATCATGAGTATAAGTTTAAAAAATATACATATAAGTCATGTCTTTATTTGAAAATTTGATCATAACACTCACTAACCATGAAAATAGTGAATTTTCTTATATTAATTGAAACTCAGAAAAAATCAAACTTTATATTAGAAATGAAAATATTATTAAGTGAATACACTCTACGATAGTTGGGATATAATAATAATATAATGATAATTTTATGGGACAAGATTTTGATAAAAATAATATTAATTTTTAAACTCATAATTATTTTATAATATAAATTCTCATTACTAGCACTTATATATAAATAAATTACACTTTTAATAATTTACTTACGAGTTGATTATAATCTTTCGAATTCGTATAAGTAATACTTACATTTTTAATCAACTACGTACCGTATAGTAATATAAGTTGTGAGCCCAACTATTTATTATTTTATTGAAATTGTTGAAAATTTTCCTGGATTGAAATTAAAAGTAGGAATTAATCTAATCCTTAGAAATAGAAGAGGGTAGCCATAATTTCTTTGTTTGTGAGGGTGCTCCAACATTTTTTGAAAAATTCATTTTTATTTCATGCATTTAACATCACTTCTTTTAATATTTTATACTATTCCACTTAATTTTGAAATCCTTACATTTTAGGTGCCCTAATATAAATAACAAAAATTACATAGCGACCTCACTAATTATATAATATTTTTTTTATAATCTAATGAAAATAAAGATAATTTCTATATAAACTAACCTAAAAAATGATTATCAACAATTAATTAAATTATAAAAAAAATAAAGAAGTTGAGAGGTACAAATCAAACTAACCAAATAAAAGTTTCATTTTTTTGCTCAACAATAAAAAAAAAAAACTTCATTACCAAGCATTATTGGTGCCTAGGAGACATAAGCCATGTATTATTAAGAGCACATGCAGAAACTTGACTAACAAAATGATAATGGAGAGGCAATATCTTCATTCTCTATAAATGATAAATATGTAATTTTGCTTTTAAGGTAAAGCAACGTCCACATAAAGGCGGTCTTTTAGGCATTTTTATTTTAACCTAAAAAGATGGAGAAAGTTACTTGCAGAGTAAATGGAGAAATGGGTATGAAAGAATAATTAAACCCTCCTTAGTCAAGTTAATTACAAAGCATACCCACTTAAACATTACCAATGAACTAAAATATACGGGTAAAATAGGAAAGGTAAAAAAACACTAAATAATTATAAATTTTGGATCATTTTATTGTATAATCAATGTAGTAACTAATTGATGTATGCATATATCTTACTTACATGCACATCGATATATGTAATATGCAAAATTTAAAATGACCAAAATCACATCACATCCCTTGAAATGTATTTGGGTCGAGAAACCATTTGATCATTAGTGCAATTAAAATGCTAAAATAAAAAAAGCATGAATTGGAGTTTTTCATTTCAGAAGCACCAGAAACGACGTTTTGTGTGGAGAGTATAAGGTCGTTTTGGTGATACAGGATGTTGAATTGTCACTCGGAAATAAAGATCCACTATGGCGGATCTTCTCGTCAAGCTCCCCACGAGCACCTCCTACTATTGAGCAAAAAAAGCTCCTCCAGAGTTGCTGCTCTTCCTTCCTTTATATCCCCATCTCTAGGGTTTCGCACCAATCTTTCCGAGCATTATCCGTCTTCCTTGAACCTGCAATACGATCACTATCATGAGACTTCCTTTCTTTATCATTCTCATCTCGTCGCTCCTCATCTCGTCTCCTCTACCCGCCCGTTCATGGAAGAAAGACGAGTTTAGGAACTGCAATCAGACCCCATTTTGCAGACGCGCCCGGGCCCGGAAACCCGGCGCCTGCTCTCTTATCGCCACTGATGTATTGATTTCTGATGGTAACCTCGTCGCTAAGCTCATTGACAAGAATCGAGAAGATCCGGCAACCGATCTAGATCCGGTCAAGCCCTTGATTCTGACCGTCTCCGCCTATCAAGATGCCATTTTGAGGCTTAAGATCGACGAGGATCAGACTCTGGACCCTCCCAAGAAGAGGTTTGAAGTCCCCGAGGTGATCATTCCCGAATTCGAGGCCAAGAAGTTGTGGTTGCAGAAGATAGTGAAGGAACAAATTGGTGGAGACTCGAAGCCCTCATCTGTTGTGTACTTGAGTGATGGGTACGAGGCAGTGCTTAGGCACGATCCTCTCGAGATTTACGTCCGTGAGAAGTCCAGTGGAAATAGGGTATTGTCTATGAATTCTCATGGGTTGTTTGATTTTGAGCAGTTGAGAACGAAGAAAGAAGGGGAAGATTGGGAGGAGAAGTTCAGAGGGCACACTGATACGAGGCCCTATGGTCCTCAGTCTATTAGCTTTGACGTCTCCTTTTATGGATCAGATTTTGTTTACGGAATACCTGAACATGCAACTAGCCTGGCCCTTAAGCCTACTCGAGGGCCTGGGATCGACCACTCTGAACCGTATAGGCTGTTCAATTTGGACGTTTTTGAGTATATACACGACTCGCCTTTTGGGATTTATGGGTCGATTCCCTTCATGATTTCCCATGGAAAATCCAGAGGAACTTCTGGTTTCTTCTGGTTGAATGCAGCAGAGATGCAGATAGACGTTCTCGGTGCAGGGTGGGATGCTGATTCGGGCATCTCATTCCCATCTTCAGGGAATCGGATTGATACATTTTGGATGACAGAGGCTGGTATTGTGGACACATTCTTCTTTGTGGGTCCTGGGCCCAAGGATGTTCTGAGGCAGTATACAACTGTAACTGGTACCCCTGCTATGCCTCAGCTCTTTGCCACAGCTTACCACCAATGTAGATGGAACTATAGGGACGAAGAGGATGTAGAAAATGTAGATGCCAAGTTTGATGAGCATGATATCCCTTATGATGTCTTATGGCTTGATATTGAGCACACTGATGGGAAGAGATATTTCACATGGGACAAGGCACTTTTCCCGAATCCTCAGGAGATGCAGAGGAAGTTGGCGGCAAAGGGACGTCACATGGTGACTATTGTTGACCCTCACATAAAGAGGGACGATTCATATTTTTTGCATGAAGATGCTACCAAATTGGGTTACTATGTCAAGGATGCGACAGGGAAGGATTATGATGGTTGGTGCTGGCCTGGGTCATCTTCTTACATTGATATGCTCAGTCCTGAGATCCGGTCATGGTGGGGAGAGAGGTTCTCCTACTTGAATTATCTGGGATCAACCCCTTCTTTGTACATTTGGAATGACATGAATGAGCCTTCTGTGTTCAATGGCCCAGAGGTATACTTTTTAAATTATTATTTCCCCCCTTAGTATATGTGTTTTTTATGCTAATTATGTATGCATTCACATGAATAGTTATTATCAGTGCCTGATTACAAAGTGCTCTTGTGAAACAATTGGCACTCATCAATATAATCCATTACTGAGTCTTGATAGAATAGTCAGTACAGGTATGACTTTAGATATGAAACTTACTGACTCCACCAAGGTCTCTGGAGGAAGAGGAGCAGCTAGGGAGCCACCTCTGACATAAATTTGAAGGGAGAAGCTGAAGACTATCCTATCCCTCTGATTGTCTGATTTTGTTTTCTTTTTTCCTTTTCTTTTCAAAATTCTTTCCTTTTTACTTTTTAGAAATTGTAAAAAAAAATCGTGTTAGTTTTATAATGAAGCACATGAAAACATAATGGAAAATTAGACGTCAGACTGTAACTGTACCAACAGATAAAGTATAGTTTTTTTGGCTAAAAAATAAACTTCATGCTATGAACATAAATACGACCAAAGTCTGGGTCATTTTTGGCAATTAGTCCCAAGAAAAACCTGATCAGTTAAAAGTGGCTTTTATGTGTTTACATGTCACGCTGTTATTATTTTTTGACAGGTGTAATGTGGATGTGATCATAACCTTTGATATAAAGCAATATGTTGAGGTCCAGCTTCTAAAAACCAGAGATGCAACTTTAATTTTGCTGAAAGTTTTTCCAAATCCAAGCTTCATGAATTATTACAGAAACTTTACTGACAATATTAATCATATGGGCAACATCTCTCTAGTCTTTGAAAACTTAAATATATTTTCCACCTCGGCTACATCCTTAAACACTTTCATCAGCTACACTTTATGTATTACTAACCAGTTTGCAACTTCTACCTGTCAGTTTTAAAGATTTGGGGTTATCTAGTGTAATGTGTCCAAGCTATACTAAGAATGAGAAGCATTCTATTAATCACCTGAGAATCTTCTCTCATACCATGAAAGCTTTGGATTTTAGCTGATTTGATAAGTAACATTCAGAAGGAAGTCTACTACTGATGGCACAGTGGCAACTGAATATTACTGGTGGATTATTTAGGTGTCAATGCCGAGGGATGCTTTACATGTTGGAGGTGTGGAGCATCGTGAATTACACAATGCATACGGATACTATTTCCACATGGCTACAGCAGATGGCCTTATAAAACGGGCAGATGAGAAGGACCGGCCTTTTGTTCTCTCAAGAGCCTTTTTCCCTGGGAGTCAAAGGTATGGAGCAGTCTGGACTGGAGATAACTCTGCAGATTGGGATCACCTTAGGGTCTCCATTCCCATGTTGTTGACACTTGGTCTGACTGGAATGACATTTTCTGGTAAGAGTGATGCATCCAACAACTGAAATTGTTATGGATCCCTCTTTGGTAGAAGTATTTTCTTATATGGATATCTGTTTATCATCTTTTAGGTGCTGATGTTGGTGGGTTTTTTGGAAATCCTGAGGCTGAGCTATTAGTTCGCTGGTATCAGCTTGGTGCCTATTATCCTTTTTTCCGAGGACATGCCCATCACGACACCAAAAGACGGGAACCTTGGCTGTTTGGGTAGATTTCCACATAGATTTCTGCCTTTTCCTTTTTGTTTTCTTCATTTTTCTCTTCAAGAAGTATCTCGGAGATTTGTGGATAATAGCCTCATTTTTCTGTGTTATTGCATGTGGATCATTTGGAAAATGTAATGTCCATGCTCTCATAGCAGCTCATCTTTTGAACTGTACTTCATTTGTTGTTTATCAAATGCATTTTTATGTTAAAGAAAAGTAGAGGCCTTTTAAATGAATTCATACACATTTTACTCTTACATCCAAGATAAGAATAAAATAATGAAAATATTTTTCTACATTCCAAAGACCAAATAAGAGTATTTTTAAACATTGGATTAGTCTGCAGAAGCAATGTTAGTGATTAGAAAAGGGTTTATATGATTTTACCTCATTATATGATTCATGTCTGCAGTTTTAGATGTCACTACAACATGTTTTCTAAATTTGTTGCCTGCTGTGGTTTGTGTCCTAATTGCTACTCAAATTCGACTTTCATGTAGAGAGAGAAATACAGAACTCATGAGGGAAGCGATCCATGTGCGATACATGTTGCTACCCTACTTTTATACGTTGTTCAGAGAGGCAAACACGAGTGGTACTCCAATTCTGCGCCCTCTGTGGATGGAGTTCCCCACCGATGAAGAAACTTTCAGTAAAGATGAGGCCTTCATGGTTGGGAACAGTCTTCTAGTCCAAGGCATCTTTACTGAGGTCCTTTTATTTATTTGTTTATTAATTCTTCATACAGTTTTAGGATATACCAGTGGTAAGTAATGTATATTCTTGACTGTGCAGCGAGCTAAACATGTGTCAGTCTACTTGCCTGGTGAGCAATCCTGGTACGATGTCAGGACTGGAGCTACATACACTGGAGGCTCAACCCATAAATTAGATGCTTTGGAAGAGAGCATTCCCGCCTTTCAGAGGGCTGGAACTATCATTCCCAGGAGAGATAGGTTCCGTCGAAGCTCAACACAGATGACCAATGATCCCTATACCCTGGTGTGCCATTTACTTTTCATGAAATGTCTCTTAGAGTAGCTGGACTTTCAGTGGTATAAAATTATCCAATGTTGGTATTTATTGTTCTAGAAAAAATGGAAAGCTTTCCAGTTAAATTATAGTATTGTTTGCTGGATTAGGCTTTCAAGGTGTTTTCTAGTGGAAGTACGAGACATCTCTGTTAAAAGAAAAAATAAATATGAAATTTAACATAGATAGCATGGCCTAAATTTTCAAACAATGAAATATAAAGGCCAAAATCATTCTCCTAATTTTGGCAATATATTGAGTTGCTGCTTTATATACTAGATTGGATAGTAGATGCAGTTTCTGATGAATCGTAATTCCTGCACCTTAGCAATCATGTATCAGTTCTGAATTTCCTGCATCTGTTTCTGCTCATTTTTTGTTTGTAGTTGCCAGCAATAGCTTTTGGTAGTACCTTTTGTCTTACTCCTGCTTTAGTATATCACTCTGTCTATCCATGCCACTGCTTAAGATCATCCCATCTAGTTTGTTTCTTATTGTGTTGATGCATCTGAATCATGTTTTGAAAAATGAAAATTTTCCATGATCACTGAAAATTCTGTAACAATTCAGAATTTTTGGTATGCTTAGAAAAAGTCACTCTCTTGACAGGTTTTCATTAAACAGTACATAAGTTTGTTTTTTTGGTGCTTCTGTGCCCATTTGCAAACCGCGACTTGGATTTATTTATGCCTTCTATCCAGGTGATAGCGCTAAACAGTTCCAAGGCGGCAGAGGGTGAGCTGTACATCGATGATGGTAAGAGCTTCAACTTCAAGCAAGGTGCATATATCCATCGGCGGTTCGTGTTCAAAGATGGAAAGTTAACATCCTCAGATGCGAGGAATTCCTCTTCTGGTAAATTGAGGTTCAACTCAGATTGTACAATTGAGAGAATAATAATTCTGGGACATGCAGCTGGACCCAAGAATGCCCTTGTGGAGCCTGAGAATCTGAAGCTCGAGATTGAATTGGGTCCTCTTCAGCTTCATGGAAGGAGTGGACCCGCTGTTTTGACCATCCGAAAGCCTGGTGTCCTGGTTACCAATGATTGGACCATAAAAATTTTGTGAGAACTTTGGTAGTCTCACCAAACTCTATTTGGTGCAAAACTAGCCTATTATTATTCAGATCTAATGAAAAGATTTAGTCTTCTTTTGGTTGTATTTTTGAATGGACAAATATATGAGGGGAGGAAAACAAGAAGTTGAGACTGTTCCAAAGAGTTGCTATCTTACCCGTGCAAAGTGATTACCACATGTTAAACTCAGTGCACAATTTTCATTTGAATTCTCTACGTGTTAACTTTAACAATACAGAAGTGTACTTTTTGATGAAGATTGTGATATAATTAACCTTACTCCATTTTTTATATAATTAACATTTTTTATGAAGGTTTGGAGAGGAGGGGCGGGAGAAATTTGAAGAAGTTATTATATAATTAACCTTACTCCATTTTCTTATTGTAAAATAACTTAATTTATAATATTATTATTTTTGTTTTTTATTATATGATATCGGTATATTAACACTATTATAAAGTTAATATTTTTATTTTGTGATTTAACAATGATACATTTTTCTTATAAAATTGTTTAATCACATTTTTACATGTATATACAACAAAATTATTAATTATATATTTTTATTATATATATAATATGGTTTTAATATATAATATAATTAATTATTTTTTATTTGGTATGATATTTTATTTTACATCATTTATGGTGTTAAATATTTTTATTTAATTATACAATATGTTTTTTAATAATTTAATTGTGCATGTAATGAATAATTATGAGATTACTTAATTAATTATTTAAGTCAATTAGAGATATACATTAATCTATTTATATTATAATTATTAACATTGACTAAATTCTCCACCCTCCTCACTAAAACGAGTGATTTAGACATATTAAGAAAATAATGAATGAAGGTGATGAAAAACAAAAGAAAATAATGAATCAAGGTAATCAAAATTAGGGATGAGGACAATTGAAAGGAAGATTTGGGAGAATATTTAGGGAATATGATGATATAGTGAGATTTGACAATGTGGCTATTGCCAATCTCATTAATCACCGCCACCCATATATATATATATATATATATTTGTTGAGTGTTGTTTCAAATTCTTCCGAATTAGTGCTGTTAATATTTTCCTTACCATGATCCTTTAGCTTAAATCCACCCTTCTCGTAATTGATAAATCCAATATTTCAAAATTCTTATTTATGGTAGTTAACCATTCTATAGCAAATCTTTGTACATCCCATTTGTTGTAGGCCTTTAAACATTTAGGTACCTTAAAATGTCGCTCTATCCTCCAGCGTATTGATGTTGTTCTACCATGTGTTGCATCGGTGATGATGCACTATTCCCAGCTTCTCTTGGAATTCCAACAAGTGAGAGAGGTGGGAATGTTGATTCAACACTAAAATGGGTACACCAAAATTTCTAATATATTATTGGTGTAGCTTATGTCCAATTTATCTTGAAGTTTGAGGCAGACGAGGGAGTGGTGAAATCTAGTGCATGGGTATCCCACTTAATACACTGATTTATTTATTGAATATTGTTATTGCATACTAACCAACTACTTTTTTGCAGTAGATAATCATGGATATATGTATAATATGTATAGTGCATGATACACTTAAATATTTGCATATGTATCATAAGATGGGGTCGTTCCTCCCTACCCCAACTAACTATTCCTAACCCACAAATGGTAAAAATTTCAAGCAAATGACACATGCCGCTTCACTTTCATTTTGCTCACTTCGACTCCTCTAATTCACATGTGGGTCGCATAATCCATACACGACAAATATCCATTTTGGTGTATTTTAAGCCCATTAGGATATAAAATAATTTGAAGTTTTCCGGGTTTGTTGTGTAGTAACTTGTATAATATACAAGTTACATTCTCGCTAGTATTATGAGCCTTATAACAATATATCACTAAACACATTCAACTATCTAATCTTATGATACCTGAAATTAATATGCTTCACTTTGACATGACCCACTTGGTTCTTATACAAGTAGATGAAACCCTCGTTGTCACAATGGAATTGAATTCCACCTTCCATAATATCTAAATTTTTAACTAGTCCACTACATCATAAATGTTCTTTTACCGCTTATGTTACTATCAAATAAAAAATAATAACATCCGCGCAAAAATTACTTCTCTTATTAGCTAAACTTAATGGTACAAAGGGGTATTGAAGTGTTAGTATTCTAAACTCTTCCACATACAATTGTGTTCTTCACTAGCGAGTTTCCAAGCTTAAATTCTTCAAAAAAAAAAAAAAAAATCCCCGTAGAGCATGAATCCTTATGATGATATCTTACCATCTGAATAGTAGCCATCACATGCTTTCATCGGGTGTTGGCATTTAAATTATTTCTCCCATTTTTTAAAAAAGTTTCTTGGTCATCTTTTCCCACTATTCATATTCATACAATCCCTATTCTTAGATTGAATGATACATTACTTAAAATATGAGAGGGAAGTATTTTGTGCAATCTATTGGAATTCTATCTCTTTACACTGTAATTATGTGCCTATTATAACTGTAGTATGTTAATAACGTAATATATAATGTAGTGTATTGGTAACTTAATATATTGATAATAGTAATATTTAGATTAAAACTTTTATATTCTTACAATATAATATACAAAATTATCAATTTAAAGATTTGCTTCTACCTATAAGAAAAGTCTCCTATATTATATCTAGTAAAAAAATTTACATGGATGTTTGAATTAAACTATTTTTTTTCTAAAATTCAGAGGGAGCAAATAAGTTGAAAGTGAAATTAAATGTTGAAAAAGTTAATATAGTATTGAATAATTTAAATATTAAAATATAATTTAATATTCTTATCCACTTTTTAAAATATTTTGATATATATAATATTAAATATAATAATAAAAAATAAAAATATATCAGTTAAAATATAAAAAGTGAAACGATATTAGTTATTATATTATTAATTTATCTTATTTATTTTCTAACTATATATATTATACACTATTTATTTTTAATAATAATTAAGTCGTTAAAATAATTCTATTTACAAAAAAATAATCAAATAACTAATAAAAAATCTACTTCAATAAAAAATTTGAAATATTTTATGAATTTGAATAATTAAATAATTCTATTTAAGAATTTAAATAGAAAAAAAATAAAAAAAATTGACTGATAAAATAACCAAAATTAAGAATCAAATAGATAAAATTATAAAATATATGAAAAAAAAAGTTTTTAACTTTGGCACTAAATAATAAAATAACTATTAGTTCTAATAAAAAAGCTATACTATCAAACTAGTACAATTTGTGCGATCGACTAATGGGATATACCGTAAATTAATTGTCTATATGTATACGCTGATTTAAATCCGGCTCAACTTATGAATTTGCGGATCCACTGTAAAATAATATAAATTATTTATTTTTTTTATAAATTATCACTAGAAAATAATAAAAAAAGTAATTTTTTTTGCATACATCCCTATCGCTATATTTGCTCTAGAAACTTTTAACCATGATCTGATAACCAACTATATGGAAGATGCGTATTGTGCTCATAATATAACTTACTAGTAACTTTGGAAAACTCCCTTTCCTATATAAGTTGGAGTATTTCATTCAACATTTTATTTAGGCGTCCAATGGGTATCGTATATATAATTATATCATAGTACTAAGCGGTATACATTTTTATCATACCCCAAATAAAAATTGTATACGTATTTTTTAACTAAAAGCCACACATACTCAATCATCGGTCATCATCCATAGTAATAAAATGTTTATAAAATACCATATGAAAAATATAACAATTTTCTTTTCTTTCTTTTTATCTTTAAACAAATATTTTTTATGTTAAAACCCTATTTAAAATACACACCATATTTATCACAATATCATAAAATTACTTAATAACATCGATATGTGATTGTAATATTCCTAAGTACTTTATCCTCTTAGTGCAAAGATGCAAAAATGAGGTCATAAGATAAACTTATACAATGATTTATATGTATATACAATTATTTTAAGTTTTTCATTATCACAATTTAATCATTCAATATAAAAAATTTGTAAATAATTCCCCAAAATTCTTATCATTTACTATTTGTTCCTTAAAATTTATATTTCTATAAATCAACATTTAATTTTTAGAATTTACATATTAGTTCATAAATTTGTAAAATTTTACAATTAGATCCTCAAATTTTTTCTTATTTTCAATTTGAGCATCAATTAGTCTACATTACAAATTAGTTCATATTGCTCAAAACTTTGAATATGATTTATATCTCTTTTTTCACTCCGGGACTTGCTTTGGTTGGTCAACACTTGTGAACAATTCGCCACTTCTCTCTGCTAAAATAGTATTAACTAGCATGAAAGACCATGTGAAATGCTCAAATTATAATTCTATTAACTTTTCCAAAACAGAATTTACAAAAACTACTGTATATAAAAATATAAGATTTCCTTTGTACCTTGTTTGAGAAGGAGTTGGTTGAGATTTTCTTCTCTTAGTAGTTCCAAGATTCTTAAATGGGGTTTAGGAGAAAGAGAGTGAGTTTAACAACTTAGTGAGCAGGTATAAAAATACTTTTAATTATGCATGGTTTTAAAAAAATGGTTTAAACAATATTGAATTCACACAACACATACACCATTAACCATCATGGTATGGATCAAACATTTGCAGAGCAGACGTCCTAACTGCCCTACTTGTGGTCCGTAATGCCTTTACCGATCAGTCTACAACCTCTACCACATCGGTGCGAGGTTACAACCTCGACCATTAAACCTTCCACCTTCACTAGGTTTATTGGGCATGAGACTCCAAAAGCTTCGAGACATACTAAACTAGTGATAGCTTCCATTGTTCCATTCTTGCTAACTAGTAACTCTCAGAACCATCAATACCCCATACCGGGCCTCTCATAGTCCCGTACAAATATCAAACATAAATAAGAGTCTTTTATTTAAGATATTTCTCTTTGTACCACCAGCCAAACGTGTTATAACCTGACTCTGGCTTGACAGTTTTAAACACACAAATAATTTATGATATCTTTTTATTAGACTCATAAATAAGAGATAATTGATGGGGCTAGGCTTGTTCCCATTGACATTTGGTCCATTGTATGAGTTTTTAAAATATATGACCTTGGACCCACTTCTCTTTAAAAAACTGTGGCCTTGGGCCCACTAGAGCATCATAGTTCATACATGGTTCTATATGATTCATGATTCATGTTTTCATTAGAAATATCTCATAAAATTAGTTTTAAGCAGTTTCACATAATCAATAGAGAGTGTTACACCTTGACCCAGTTTGGATGATCGAACCTATTAACAACCT
Organism: Trapa incisa; assembly: GCA_030064435.1. NCBI lineage: Eukaryota > Viridiplantae > Streptophyta > Magnoliopsida > Myrtales > Lythraceae > Trapa > Trapa incisa. The sequence goes on from CM057782.1 coordinate 7,988,756, forward strand.
ACCACTCCTCCCGGCACTATGAAGGCAACTACCGTCACAGTCTCGATAGGAGTCAAATGAAGAAAGCATACAAATTTCAATATTTCTTTCAAAGAATTATTTTTCCATAAAAATATACCGAAATAATAATAGAACATAAAACGTACTAGGTAGGAATATCATCATAGAGATTTCTCTTCATATTTTTCCTGAAAGGTTCAAGGAATGGGTGAGTTCGACAATTGAGTGAGTAGGTTTTTCTAAAGTAAAGAATAATTCAAAAAAACATATTTCTAGAGTTTCTTTAAGATTTTAATTTATTTTATGATATAATGAATAATATCAATCAAACACCCTTTCCATCGTAGAAGGGATCATACAATTGCAGGACATAAATTCATTCGTCACACTTGTGGTACGAAGCGCTTTTACTGACCACCTTGGTAAGAGGCTACAACCTTTATAACATTGGTGCGAGACTACAAGCTCAACCATTAGTATGTGTGAGTACAATTGCCCAACCCCTAAAATTTTCCAATGAATTTGTCTACTATTAGAGAAATGATACCTTTCCCTATCGCCAGGTCTATTGCGCATGGGGCTCTGAGAGCCCTGAGACATACTAGACAAGTAGTATTTTTCCTTGTCTCATCTTTGCTGACTAGTAGCCCTTAGAGCCATCACTACTCCATAACGAGCGTCTCATGGCTCCGTACAAATATAAAATACAAGCAATAGTCTTTTTATTTATACTTTTCTATTTGTACCACCGGTCCAATAGGCTACAACTTGACTTCAGCTTAGTAGTTTACACACATATTATCAATTTATAATATCTTTATATCATGCTCATAATTCAAAAATTATTTATAGGATTGTGCTCATTTTCATTGGCCTTGTGCTCATTTTCATTGGCCTTATACCCATTGTACAAGTTTTTAAAATAAGGCATTAGACCTACTTCTCTTTTTAAAAAAATGTGGCATTGGGCCCACTAGAGCATCATAACTCATAATCGATCTATAGGGTTCATACTTCATGCTTTCATTAGAAATATCTCCCAAAATTGGTTTTAAGCGATTTTACACAGTAAAAGGATATTATTTATAGAAAAAAGAGTTTTAGTTTTCATGTATTAAGATAGTTACGTTCATCAACCTAATCGAGCATGATGCCAAAAATTTCACTCACCCGAGGTCTGTGACTTGTTAGTCCCAGATTGATTTCGGAAATCTCTATTTGGGATCGTGCTCGTACGTAAGGGCTTTCATAGCTACATCATTACGAACAATTAAAAACTTAAAATTTATACTTAGCTCTCTATGCATCCATATATTTACATATAAGTTTCTAAGTTGATTTTATTTACAAATAAACTCCTAATTTTACTTTATTTACCATTATTCTCCTAGATTTACTTTATTTATAATTAAATTCTCAAATTTACCTTATTTATAATTAAACCTCTAAATTTCATTAATTTACAAATAAATCCCTATATATTTTTTTAAATTGTAAATAAATTTGAAATTTTATTTTTATTTACAATTGAATCTCTAAACTCTCCTTAATCACAATTTGGTCCTTAATTCTCAATAATTCTATAAAAATCCTCAAAAATTTGAAAATCCCAATTTCTTCAAAAATTGTATTTTGATCCCCGAATCTTTAAATCATCAAATTGACCTACTAAACTTCATCAATTACCTCATATCATGCTACTAATCATCTTCTCTACCTCTTTATGAGTATTTCAAGATTTGAATCATCCATTTTAGCTTAGAATTAAGCTTAAATAAGGATTCATCGGAAAATTTTTCTAGAGAGAAAATTTCAATTTATTACCAGCGAAGGTATAGTTGTTGGAGTTCTTAGTATGAAAAACTAGCTTTCATCGAGAAGATCCTTACGTGATCAAATTGCACCTCAATTGATGGCATGAGCAATGTGAATTTGATTTAGTAAAATTTCACGAATTTTGTTTTGTAAATTCACTGTTCCGATGAAGGGCAATGATAATGGCTTACCATTAGGACTTAGGGACAACACAACTCAACCTGGAGGGTCGAATGATGGTTGGTGCGGTCGTAGGAAGTCTAGAGGTGGCCTGAAATAAGCTCGATTCATTCAGTGAAAGTTTGGGCATCAAAGCACGAGTATTGTGTGATTCCATTGGCACTTCTCTCTAGTGATCCTTAAGCTAAAAGGAGTATGTAGGCAGGTAGAAGACTTTCTCAGGATTCCAGTGAACCTGAATTTGTGTTTGGAGGTGGAGAAAAATGTCGATGTCGGAGCTCTAATTTAGGGATGATAAGAATTTGGAGCAGTTTGGCTTCTCTAAGCTTTCAAGGTGTGGAGAGGACAAATATAGGGGAAGTCTTTATATAGGGAGCTCATAAATTGAATGTTCTATTTGTTTTTCCATCGACCGACCATTAACTCTTTGATTTAAGGCCTTGTCGAAGAGATTTATGGCTCGCCGGAGTTGAGGCAACCTTTCCTCTCCTCTTTCATTCAAAAGTCTAAAGGTAGAAGATGGTAATAAGCGCGCACGTGCGAGCTGCCATGTGGCACACTATGATTGTGGTTGTGGCCACATGTTCTCTTCTAGTTGGTTGTGGCCATCCAACGTAGCTTTACCACATGTCAATCGCTAATTGGTTGGTTCTTCTCAATCATTCTAGATTGATGTTGAACTAGCGCACTGTCCATGTGTCACCCTCTCATTGGTCAATTCCCGATGACGTGGAATCTCCTTAGTTGACTATTGACAAATGACACATGTCACCTTCTGATAGGACAACACTTTTAGATGCTGACCTAGTGCCTTACAGGGTACACTTCACCATGCGTGTCACACCCCAACCTAGTTTGGTTGAATACCCATGAGCAACCCGCTGCTCCCTTGGTTCAAGAGAGGTTTTCCCCTTCTTTAATTCAAGAGGAGCCATGCGAAATCTCAACCTTGTTCCCTAGAATAACATATATCAATAATAATGCAAGTTTAAGAGAAATTAAGCATACCTGACAGAGGGTAAATCCTGGTGTTATCTCTAGTAATTCTCTATTCCTAAAAAGGGATAAAAAGGATGGGTGAGTTTCTACAATACAATGAATGGATATTTTAAAAATAAATAAAGTTTCAATAAAATATTTTTGAATTGGAGTGTGCTAGACTCCTAATTTCCTTTAAATATTTCATCCTTAAAATCTCAGTTTTCAAAGCCATTACTCATAATTTACCACAAATGGTGTGTTTAGTAACCAACACACGCACTTCATCATGAAGGGATCACACATTCGCAGGGCAGCTCGTCCACTGCACCCACTTGTGGCGTTGGAGCAACTTTACCGGCCACCTAGATAGAAGCTCATCCACTTCTACCTTGGGAATGAGTGGATGTACGTGACATCCAATCCTCCAACCTGAAAAGAATCTCCATGTCCGTATGGGGATAGAGACCTCATCCCGACCCCACCCCGGTCTCATGCGCATGAAGCTATGTTGAGCTTCCTTGACTGTTGGCACAACAAACTGCCCTTATCTCCACCATGTTATCTAGTAGCCCCTAGGACATATCACTACCCCTCATGGGTGTCTTAATGGTCCCGAACCTTAATGCATGCACAAAACAAGAGTTCTCCTCATAAGCCATTTAATCTTTGGTGCCACTGGTCCAACGGCCCCGACCCTCGACTTGACCTGCAACTGATTGTCTTGATTGGTCTATTGACCTGTCTTGCCGCACTGTCACCAGTCCATCAAGTATGTCGGTCCTGTCTTGGTACCATGACCAAATACATTATTCATTAAAGTTTTCATAGCTTAATTTCATGCTTGTTTATGAGCTTTTGTTCGTCCCAACTGGCCTTGGGCCCATTGTACGATATTTTTTGAAATCAGGCATTTTAGTCCCTAAGTTAAAAAATTGAGGCCTTTGACCTATCTGAGCTATTCGAGCTCCTGTCAAGAAGGTTTCCCAAAATCTTTAAGCAGTGGCACACAGTGAGGGGAGAACACTTTTGATAAAAATATATTTTCATTCGTCAATCACACCAACCAGGTGTGATGACATCTTCGCTTACAACAGGTAAACGGGTTTTCCACTTCCTTACAGTATGTCCATCATACCAACCGTATATGATCTACTTACAATCGGTAAGTAATTTTTTCGCGTAGTTTCCACATCACTCCAACCTGGTGTGATGTTAAAATTCCACTTAGTAGTGGTTTTTTATTCTAAGGTACTCATCATCCCAACCGGGTATGATGTGAAAATTCCCACTCACCTGATAGTTCAGTGAATTTGTAAATCCCGCACTTTTGAGTTATGGAAAACTAGGAAAAGAACTGGTCAAACCGAGTAAGAAAATTGAGCCAATTTACAAACCCGATCATATGGGAACAAACAATTTGGAAATTTACAACTTCTGGGTGATCCAAAGGGTTCATTAAACCTTGGAACAGAAACTTAAGACAAAATAAAAGAGAAAAACCAAATTGGTTCAGGTGAACAAGATCCCATAAGAACTTTGAAGTTAAGTGTGCTTGCTTGAGAGTAGTGTGAGGATGGGTGACTTCATGGGAAGTATGATTTTTTTTGTAATCCGAAATTTCGGTAAAAACTTTTTATGCGAACGTAGCCTTATCATAAATGGCCATAAATTAATATATATTTAATTATTGTAATTAATACCAATAATTTAATACCTAAATTAAATTATTAGAATTAATACAAATAATTTAATACCTAAATTAAATTATTGGAATTAATATCAATAATTTATGTCAATATTAATACTATTAATAAATCTCTCCCATTTAATACATGATTTTATACCTATATAAAGAGGTCGTCCCCATTCATTCTCCTCACACCTGAACACTTCTCTCTCTATTGCTCCATTTCCCGGTGAAGCTCGAACTAGAGTTTCGACTTAAACATTTTCTTAACCTCGGAAGGAGAGGTCTAGCTCTTTAGAACCGAGGAGAAGACATCTATCTAATAGCAAACTCCAGTCAATCCGAGAATCGCTGGAGAAGCGCCGACATGATGGAACAGTGAAGCAGCTCCGGCGGACCGAAGCTGCCCTATTTCGGCGAAGCTGAAATCGGCCATTTCGAGCCCTCCTCAGACCAAACCAATCCCTCTCAACACTTCTCCCACAACCGAATTAGGACTAAAAGGTAAGCCAATTCAGCTTTCCTGTGCAATTTTCGACAGGTGCTGGAGAGAGAACCGACATAATTTCAATGTTGAAATTCTAACTCAATTCGGCATCAATTGATGTGATTCTTGATTTTAGAATTATCCTTAAGATGAGATCTATCTGCCCAGATCGAAAGCTCGGACCGTCGTGCCCTCACCGGTGAGAAATCGAAGCATTCTCTTCTATAATCTGTTTTCCAGCGAAGCTCCGTTTGAGCTCGTTCCGACGTTAAAATCTGTGATTCAAAGTTCCTTAGAATCGTATGAAAATGTAGGAACTCAATTTCAACTCCAATTTCAACAATTAGAGGTGTTTGATCGATCAATTTGATGAAATCATATTCGACAGTGTTGAAGAGTTGAAATTGGGGATTTTCGAAATTCGAAGGACCAAAATGAAATTTTATGAAATTGAGGGCCAATTGGGCATGAAAATGATGTTGGAGGGCCAATTGAGAAATTTTAGAATTTTTAGGGCAAAAGTAACCATTTTTGTAAAGGAAGGGCAAAATGGTAATTTTGGAAAAGTTGGAGGACCAAATTGGAGATTTGAGAAATTAATCCCCTTTTAGTGAAATGGAATAAATTGAGGTCCTATGATAAATTTTAGAAGTTTCGGCACTCAATTTGAGGAAAAACCGGCATTTGGGACTTAAAGTTAAGGAGAAATAACTTTAGGGACCTAATTGCAAATAAATGAAAGTTTGACTTTCTCATTCATTTGGAATGAATGAAGGCAATTAGGCCGAAGGATAATGAACCAAGATGTTCATATTGTGTAGAAATAGGAAGTACCGGGAACGCCAGCAAGGACAAGCTTGCGTGAATACCAAGAACCGGTCTAGTGGAATTCACGGCATTAAGGGGTGAGTGGGTTTACTAACATCATACCCAGTTGGGATGATAGCACAACTTAAAATTTTATAACCACTTACCAGTTGTGAATGAAAATTTTATATCATACATGGTTGGGAATGATAAGTACCTCGGTATGAAAACCCACTATTTAGTGATATTTTAATCATCACTACTTAGAGGAAGTGATGTGAAAATCATGCGAAAAAACTACTTATCGGTTGTAAGTAGATCATACCCGGTTGGTATGATAAGACTTTCTCGAATGAAGTTGAAAACCCGTTCATCGGTTATGAACGGAGTTGTCCTTATACTAGGCGGTATAATGGATAGAGAAAACATATGTTTTATCAGAAGTGCTCTCCCCTGACTGTGTGCCATTGCTTAAAAAATTTGGGAGACCTTCTTGACGAGAGCTCGAATAACTCTGATAGGCCGGGGGCCTCGATTTTGGAACTTGGGGGCTAAATGCTCGATTTAGAAAATCTCGTACAGTGGGCCCAAGGCCAGTTGGCACGAGTAGGAGCTCATAAACAAACATGATATATGTGCCATAAAACTTAATAAGTGAATTATTTGGCCATGGTACCAAGGTGGGACTGACATGCTCAGTTAACTAGTGGCAGTACGACATGATAGGTCGACGGACCAGTCAAGAGAAACAACTGTGGGTTGAGTTGAGAGTCGGGGCCGTTGGACCAGTGGCACCACAGATTACATGGCAATATGAGAAAACATTGTTTGTGCATGCACTATGAGTACGGGATCATCAAGACCCCCATGAGGGGTAGTGATGCATCCTAAGGGCACTGGATGACCTGGTGGCTATAAGGGCAGTTCGTCGTTCCAGGTGTCTGTAAGAAATCTGGAGTAGCACCAAGTGCATGAGACCGGGGTGGGGACAAGATGAGGTCTCTCTCCTCACACGAAGAAATGATTTCGGGATTGTGGGTCGGATGTCGCGTACATCCACTCATTCCCAAGGTAGAAGTGGTCGTACTTCTATCCAGGTGGCAGAAAAAGTCGCTCCGAAGCCACTAGTGGGTTTAGTAGTGATAGTGACTTGCGAATATGTGTAACCTTCATGAAAAATGATATGTGTTGGGTGATGACACACCTGTAACTAAGAAATGGTGGAAAAACCCAAATTTTTAAACGAAGGGATTTTTGAAATAGAAAAGAGTCTGGCACACTCCATAGAAATATTTTTCTTAAAAGTCAAAAACTTTTAAAAACCCATTAACTGAGTAGTCGTACTCACCCCCTCCCTTATATCCCTTTCAGAAAATCCTGGAAAGCCTACCCTTAAAAACCATCAACTAAGATGCCTGTAAGATAGGTATATAAAGTTTTAAATTTCATCTAGTTTTGATTATGCTATTCCAGGAAAAGGTGTAGGTTAAAGGACGCCTTACTCTTTACGGTTTACAATAAGGGGAAACCCTTTAATAAACTAGGAGAGTGGGTCGAGTCGAGGCGTGATAGAATTCCCAGTTTTGATCACGGGGATTCGACCAAATCGGGTCGAGGCGTGATAGAATTCCTCTAAACCGGCTCTTCGCCTTCACGCGAGCTTGTCATTGTTGACGTTCCCAATACTTCATATTTTTACATGACATTAACATCCTTATTCATTATCATTTGGCTTAATAGCCCTCATTCATTACGAATGAATAAAATCGCCAAACTTTTAATTATTTGCATTTAGGTCCCTAAAGTTCTTTTTCTTAACTTTAGGTCCCTAATGCCAATTTTCCCCAAATTGAGTCCCAAAACTTTCAAAAATTCATTGTGGGTCCTCAATTTATCCAAAATTTTAAAAAGGGTTATAATTTCCCAAATTTTCAATTTGGTTCCGAACTTTTCAAAAATTACCATTTGGCCTTTACTTTGCAAAAATGGCAATTTGACCACCATTGGTCCTCCAACATCTTTTTCGTGGCCAATTGGCCCTTAATTTTAGGAAATTACACTTTAGTCCCTCGAATTTTTGAAATCCCCAATTTCCCCCTTTCAACTTGGCCGAATTTGATTTCATCATATTGACCGATCAATCGAGGTTCATTATTGAAATTAAAGGTAAAATTGAGTTCCTACACATCCATATGATTCAATTGCACTTTGAATCGCATGAATTGACACCTGTGTGAGCTCAAACGGATATTTGCCGAAAAATTGGACTTAGAGAGAGAAAGCTTCGAAAGCTTACCATTGGAGGTGCGACGATCCGAGCTTTTGATCTGGGCAGATAGCTTTCATCCTAAGGTTTCTCCTAGAATCAAGAATCATCTCAATTTATGTCGAATTGAGGGAGAATTCGGTCAGTAAAGTTTCACTGGTTCTCTCTCTAACACCGATCGAAATTTATAGAGAGGAGCCAGATTGGCTTACCTTTCCGCTCTAATTCGGTCGTGTAAGGGCTGAGTGAGGGTTGGAAGAGCTTGGTTTGGCATGAGGAGGGCCCAAATCGGCTGATTTTAGCTCGACAGAGACATGGCAGCTTCGATCCACTAGAGCTTCTTCACTATTCGATCACGTCGACACTTCTCCGATGATCCTCAAAGCAAATTGAGACTACCGTTGTGTAGCTAACTTTTCCTTGATTCTAAGGAACCCGACCACACCTTCTTTAACTTAGAAAACCCCCAAGTTAGAGCTCTGGTTTGAGTTTCGTTGAAAAACTGTGTAGTTGAGAGAGAGCGATGTTTTCAAGTGTGTGGAGTATTAATGGAGAGTGGCTCTTTATATAGAAAGCTCGAGGACTCTCCAGTTGTCTGTTTGGCACCTTAATGACAATTATTAATGGCATGAAACGTACTGAATGAAAAAATTTCTTCATCACCAGCGCTGTTCATTTTTCCGGCAAGTGAACAATACTATCACCTGAAGAAAGAGGACGACACTGTTCCGAACTGGACATGTAAATGCCATCCTTTGATAATGAGAAAATTGGGGAAAGAACCGGTCAATTTCAAATTTTAAAACCGAATTGGTCTACAAGCTTGATTATTAGGAAATTGGAAAATTGAGAATTTACAACTCCCATGTTACTCAAAATAGTTCATAAATCTTGGAAAAGAACCTTAGGACGAAGTGGGAAGAAAAATCGACCAGTTCAAGTGAACCGTGTCCGAACTAGATAGAACCAGTTTATGAACCGAGTCGACTCATGAACTAGAACCGATAGAGAAAGGGGTAAACTGGGAAATTTATGAATCCCGAGTGACCCAAAAGTCATGGAAATGGACTTGAGAAGGAATTGAAGATGAAAACCAAACCAGTTCTGGTGAATCGGATTGAACCGGTTTGAACCACTATTGAACCATATTCTAAATTAATTTTACTAGGTGGCTTAAAGAATTCAAATTTGAGATTTAAGGCCACCATTGGATAGAAAATGAATTTAGAAATTTTTAGATTTAAAAAATTCGGTCAAATTGGGGGGGGGGGGGGTGGGTGCTGAACTAGTCGGTTTAAGCTTTGAAATCCAGTTCGGAACAGTGTAATCTTCTTCCTTTAGATGACAGAACTATTCACTCACTGAAAAATTGAGCAGTGCCGGTGAAGCTGAAACATCTCTGGCCAGGGAGTTTCAAACAATGAATGACTACCATTAATGCACCAATAGGACAATCAAGAAGTCCCCGAGCTTCCTATATAAAGAGCCCCTCTCCGTAAATACTCTCCACACCTGAAAAGCTCATTCTCTCTCAGATGCTTAGTTTTCCGGTGAAGCTCAAACTAGAGCATCTATATAGGGTCATTTCTAAGCCAAAGAAGGCGATGTTGGGTTTCTTAGAACCGAGGAGAAGTCAACTACACGGTGGTGACATCCACTCGTTTTGAGAGTCACCGGAGAAGCGTTGACATGATCGAACAGTGAAGCGGCTCCGGCGGACTGAAACTACCCACTTTTGGACGAGCTGAAATCGGCCAATTTGAGCCCTCCTCAGGCCAAAACAAGCCCTCCCAACACTTCCTCAGCTCTCCCATGGCCGAATTAGGAATGAAAGGTAAGCCAATTCAGCTCCCCTCTGCAATTTCTGATCAGTGTTAGAGAGAGAGTCGACCGAATTTCAATGACAGAATTCTAATCCTATTCGACATCAATTAATGTGATTCTTGATCTTATGAAGAACCTCAGGAGGAGAACTACCTGCCTAGATAGAAAGCTCTGACCATGGTGCCCGTCTCTATAGTCTAATTTTCGGTGAAGCTCCATTGGAGCTCATTCTGGCATTAAAACTTATGATTTAAAGTGCTAGAGAATCTTATTAACATGTAGAAACTCAATTTCAACTTCTATTTCAACAATTAGAAGTGTTCGATCGGTCAATTGTAGGACTCTTGATCATATGGCTCTGAGGAACTAGTTGGGGTCCATTCATATTCCCTTATGGGAAGAACTTCATGTATGGCCTCCAATCCGTACCGCCTTAATACCTCCGCCTCACACTCATACGCACATTTCATCCATTGGGAGGGATTGAAGCTAGATTGAGTAGGTGGGGGTACTTAGTGGACCTTCATGAAGGTGGCATATGCATCCCAGTAGTTGTCCCAGACCTCCTTCTTAGTTTGATTACTCTTAGGTTGTTGTGGGGCTGGAGGAGGGGTTGGGCTCCTAGGAGGAGGTACATTTTCCTCTTGCCTTGGAGGAGGGTATGTTATTCCTTTTGGTTCCAATAAGGCTTCCACAAATTTTCGATAATCTTCTACCATGTTCTTGGATACTCTTTTCTCGCCTTTTAAGAACTGTTGAACAGCTGCCTCCCCTGGGGTAAGTGTCTTTTTTAGGGTTATGGGTGGAGGATTGGATTTCACAGTGAACTTCTTAGGGATTCTCCTTCTTACATGACTGTTAAGGTTTTATTAATATTAGGGCATAGTATTGATATGTTTCAAGGGAACTTAGCTCTAATACCAATATGTCATGCCCCGACCCAGTTTGGTATAATCCCCGTGAGCAACTTGCCGCTCCTTGGTTCAAGAGGGGTTTCCCACTTCTTTAATTCAAGAGGAGCTAGGATATATCTCAACCTTGTTCCCTATAATAACATATATCAATAATAATGCAAGCATAAGAGAAATTAAGCATACCTGACAGAGGGTAAATCCTGGTGTTATCCCTAGTCATTCTTTATTCTTGAAAAGGGATAAAAAGGGTAGGTGAGTTTCTACAACTCAATGAATGGATGTTTTAAAAAAAATAAAGTTTCAATAAAATATTTTTGAATTGGAGTATGCCAGACTCCTTATTTCCTTTAAAATGTTTCATCATCAAAATCTCGATTTTCATAGCCATTACTCATCATTTACCAAAAAAGGTGTGTTTAGCAACCAACACACGCCCTTCATCATGAAGGGATCACACATTCGCTGGGTAACCCGTCCACTGCACCCACTTGTGGCACTAGAGCAACTTTATCAACCACCTAAATAGAAGCCCGTCCACTTCTACCCTGAGAATGTGTGGATGTATGTGACATCCGACCCTCAAACCTGAAAAGAAACCCCATGTCCGTTTGAGGACATAGACCTCATCCGGCCCCACCACGGTCTCATGTGCAAGAAGTTATGTCGAGCTTCCATGATTGTTGGCATGACAAACTGCCCTTATCTCCACCATGTCATCTAGTAGCCCCTAGGACGCATCACAATCCCTCTTGGGTGTCTTGATGGTCTCGAACCTCAGTGTCACGCCCCAACCCGGTTTGGTTGGATCCTCATGAACAACCCACCGCTCTCTCGGTTCAAGAGGAGTTTCCTCTGACTTTAACTCGAGATGAGCCAGGCATAATTTTGACCTTGTTCCTTGGAAGGCATATATCAAATAAAATGTAAGTTTAAGGAAAATTTAAGCATACCTGACAAAGGGTAAGGCTCGGTTTTATTCCTAGTCATTTCTCTTTTCCAAAAAAAATGATAGAAAGGAGGGGGTGAGTACGACTACTTAGTAAATGTGTTTTCAAAAAAATAACTTTGAGGAAAAGAGTTGTATTGGAGTCTGCCAGACTCCTTTATTTTTAAAAATCCTTTCATTTAAAATCTCGGGTTACATCACCATTTCCTTATTTAATCATGGTGTGTCATCACCCAACAACACATCCTTCATCATGAAGGTCAAACACACATTCGTTGGCCAGTACGTCCACTGAACCCACTTGTGGTGTCGGAGTGACTTTACCGGACACCTAGATAGAAGTACGTCCACTTCTACCCTGAGAATGAGTGGATGTACGTGACATCTGACCCTCAATCCCAAAATCAATTCTCCATGTCCGTATGAGGATAGTGACCTCATCTCGTCCACACCCCAGGCTCATGTGCTTGGTGCTACTCCAAATTTTGCACGGTCACCTGGTATGATGAACTGCCCACTCACCGGGTCGTCCAGGGCCCTTAGGATGTATCACTACCCCTCATGGGCATCTTGATGATCCTGTAATTATAGTGCATGCACAAACAATATTTTCTTATCATGCCATATAATCTATGGTGCCACTGGTCCAATGGCCCCGACCCTCAACTCAACCTGCAGCTGTTTGTCTTGACTGGTCTGGAGACCTGTCATGTTGCACTGCCACTAGTTGACTGAATATGTCGGACCTTTCTTGGTACCATGGCCAAACAATTCATTTATTAAGTTTTATGGCACATATCTCATATTTGTTTATGAGCTCCTGCTCGTGCCCAGCCTATGGCCCACTTGTTCAAGATTTTTCAAAATCGGGCATATGAGCCCCCAAGTTCCAAAATCGAGGCCCCCGACCTATAAGAGCTATTCGAGCTCCCGTCAAAAAGGTCTCCCAAATCATTTAAGCATTGGCACATAGTCAAGGGAGAGCACTTCTCACAAAAATATATTTTCAGCTGTCTATTATACCGACCGGGTATAAGGACATCTATGCTCATAACCGATGAATGGATTTTCAACTTATTTCGAGGAAGTTTCATCATATCAACAGGGTATGATCTATTTACAACTGCTAAGTAGTTTTTCCACATGATTTTCACATCACTCCTCTAAGTTGTGATGTTTAAAATACCACTTGGTAGTGGGTTTTCATTTCGAGGTACTTATCATCCCCAACTGGGTATGATATAAAATCTCACTCTCCTATTAATGCAGTGAATTCCACTAGACCGGTCCCTTGTATTCATGCGAGCTTGTCCTTGCTGGTGTTCCTAGTGCTTCATGTTCCTACATGATATGAACATCTCGGTTCATTATCTCTCGGCCTAACAACCTTCATTCTTCCAAATGCATAAGAAAAACCAAACTTTTATTTATTTGCAATTAGGTGTCCAAAGTTATTTTTCTTTAACTTTAAGTCCCAAATGCCAATTTTTCCTTAAATTGAGTCCCAAAATATTTAAAATTCCCATTAGGATCTCGATTTATTCAATTTCACAAAAAGGGGTTTAAATTTCCCAAATTTCTAATTTGATCCCCAAACTTTTCCAAAATTACCATTTTGCCCTTTATTTACAAAAATGGTAAATTTTACCCCAAAAATTCTAAAATTTCTCAATTGGCCCTCTAAAATTTTTATCATGCCCAATTGACCCTCAATTTTAGGAAATTGCATTTCGGTCCTTCAAAATTTCAAAAATTCCTAATTTCCCCCAAAGTTTCCCCCAATTCCAACTTCCTAACACAACCAAATTTGATTTCATCAAATTGGCCGATCAAACGTTTCCAATTGTTGAAATTGAAGTTGAAATGGAGTTTCTACATGTTCATATGATTCTTTAGTAATTTGAATTGTAAGTTTTAACGCTAGAATGAGCTCAAACAGAGCTTTGTTGGAAAATGAATTGTAGAGAGAGAATGCTTCGATTACTCACCAGAGGGCACGACAGTCTAAACTTTCTATATGGACAGGTAGTTCTTCTCCTGAGGTTCTTCCTAGGATCAAGAATGACATCAATTGATGTCAAATTGGATTATAATTTTGTCATTGAAATTTAGCCAACTCTCTCTAACACCAATCAGAAATTGTAGAGGGGAGCCGAATTGATTTACCTTTCCATCCTAATTCGGCTGTGGGAGGGTTGAGGAAGTATTGGGAGGGCTTGGTTTGGTCTGGGGAGGGCTTGAATTGGCTGATTTCAACTCAACTGAAACAGGGTAGCTTGGGTCCGCCGAAGGTGCTTCAATGTTCGATCATGCCGGTGCTTCTCTGACAACTCTTGAAACGAATGAATGTCACCACCGTGTAGCTGACTTCTCCCCGGTTGTAATGAACCTGACCTCATTTTCTTTGGCTCAAAAAATGACCCTATATTGGAGCTCTGGTTCGAGTTTTGCCGAAAAACTAAGCAATTGAGGGGGAGTGAGCTTTTAAGGTGTGGAGATGATGAATGGAGAGGGGCTATTTATATAGGGAGCTCGGGGACTCGTCGGCCCTCTATCTGGCATCTTTATGACAGGCATTGATGGTTAGAAATGTATTGAACAGAGACAATTCTTCTTCACCGGGATTGCATCAATTTTTCGGTGAGTGAACGGTGCTGTCATCTAAAGGAAGAAGATGACATTGTTCCGAACTGGACCGGATCGGTCCGAACCGAGTTCAAAGCTTAAACCGGTCAGTTCACCCTTCATTTGACCGAAATTTTCAAATCTAAAAATTTCTAAATTCATGTCAATTCATTTTCTATCTAATGGTGGCTACAAATCTTAAATTTAAATTCTTTAAGCTACCTAGAAAAATTAATTTAGGATTTGGTTCAATAGTAGTTCAAACTGGTTTGGATCTAGTTCACCTGAATCGGTTTGGTTTTCATCTCCAATTCCTTCTCAAGTCCATTTCCATGACTTTTAGGACTCCTTGTATCACTTGGGATGTATAAATTTCCCGATCTACCCTATCTCTATCGATTCCGGTTCATGAGTCGATTCGGTTCATAAACTGGTTCTATTCGGTTTGGACCCGGTTCACTTGAACTGGTCTAGTTTTTCTTCCCCAATTCGTCCTAAGTTCTTTTTCCAAGATTTGTGAACCATTTTGAGTCACATGGAAGTTGTAAATTCTCAATTTGTTCGTTTCCTAATAAACGAGCTTATAGACCAATTCGGTTTAGAATTCAAAACTGACCGGTTCTTTTCCTGGTTTTCTCATTATCATATGACAGGGTTTACAATTCTTCCCTCCTTTTAAGGGTTTTGTCCCCAAAACTATTACACATTAAACAATTGAGGGTAACTATCCCTCATCATAGACTTGGTTTCCCATGTCTCTTCCTGCATGGGTCCATTCTGCCACAACACCTTGACCATAAGAATTTTCTAGTTCATCAAATTCTTGTCACTCCGGTCGATGATTCATACCGGCTCTGTCTGATAGGTCAGATTCTCTTCTAGTTCCATTGGAGGTCGGTCCAATACATGACTAGGATCAGGCTGATATTTCCGAAGTACTGAGATATGGAATACATCATGTCTATATCTTTGGTTCTCTATCATCATCCCTATTCATACTACAATACATGTCTATTTCTTTTAGGGAGAGTTAAAATTTTTTTCCTTGTTTCAAGATTTCCTGACCATTATGTGAAAGGCTTAACTACTCCTTTCTTGGCTTGAATTTCGTCGTTAATTTGGTCATTGGATCATTTAAGGATTTCTTTCATCATTCCTTTTTCCAATATTTTGCCTTTCCACCTCTTCCTTCTTTGCTGGAGTTTACTCTATGACCCTCACGAGGGTAGTTCGTTACCTACCGTGCCCCTACTATTCACCTTGTCTAATTCTCTTGAGGCAGTTGTCTCTCGAATTTTCTTATCCTTAATGATCCTTCTAGTGCCCTTTTTAGGGTGTATTCCATACTACTTCCCGGTTCTTCTTAGGGTGTCGTTCATTCTCTTTAACCATCTTGTTGTCACGGTTTGCTTACTTCTGTTATGTTGCTCCAAATCTCCAATTTTGACTTCTCTACATTTTCCAAAGGATGTTGTACCAAAAATTCTATCACTTTTCCAAAGTAGGTTAGGCTTGGCCTCCAATACATCCTTCCTTCAAGTAGTTTCTAATTATGGGTTGGTTCATTGCACTCCACGCTATGTCCATACACCAACCAATGATTCCTTCAAGGTACTTAGTTGTATGCATCCCTCTAGAGTTCCCTTTCACAGCGTATTCCTTCTCCTCTTCACTCTCACTGTGTCATTCCCTAGAGTTCCGGAGGACATTTTTTTATGTTTGCCCCTTATGAGAGGGTTCTAGATATACTTCCCATGTACATTATCCCTACTCTTGAGGTATCTTTCTCGGTTTGACTTTCTTAAGAAGAAGTTTAAATTTTGTATTCACCTCATCATTTCTTGACCTCTTGGTGAACCGCTTACTTAACCTGCTCTATGGTTTCGGTCTCTAGTCCTTCACGTCTTTTGCGACCTTTGAGGAGGTATTGCCCTAAATTTATGAGGTGTGGAACACCCCTTCTTTCCTTACACCTATAATAGTTTATCTTGGTACTTGTCCTTAGTAGGATTGGGCACTTCTTCAGGTAATGTCTCCATCATTCATACTTGTAATAGGTTATTCCCTTACATGGATTGTTGTGGTCCCTTCTTTCCTTCGAGTGGGGCATTTCCAGGGTTACTAGTGGTTTAATGCTTTACCATTCTTAAGTTTGATCACTTTGACAGTTTTCTTACTGAATCTCCTTTGCTAAAGGGTCATGGTAAGAGTCCTCCTAGGTTTCTAAATTCCATGATTCATCTTCCATAACTGAGATGTAACTTATCCTTAGTTTCTAGGGTGGTGTGGGTTTGTTTGGTTCATTTTCCTTAGGCCATCTTCCTAGCCAGATCACATCATTAGGAGATAGAGTATTAAGAATTTGAGTATTTCATTAACAGGGGATACAAAAGGTTGGGCGTTTAGCCATATCATATAAAGAGGTCACATAATAGGTAGGAAGCTACAGTTTTCTTTAGCAAATATTCTCCTTGGTAAGATTATACAACCGTACTAGCATTCCTGGCTTTAGGCTTGGCTCCCTTTGTACATAGGACTGTAACCTTAACATGTCCTGACATCGTACTCCTTGGTGGTATTGAATGTTTCTCCATTTGGTCCTTTGGGGCTTCTGCTATATCTCAGGCATTGGGAAGCTTCTAGAGTTGTCTTCCTATGAGGATAGGGTGTTGAGTAGAGTTATTCCTAGTTTTCTTGGTTCCTCTCTTGGGAGCCATCTGAAAATTTTAAGTCAAATCCTATCAGTTACTATATTTTCTAGTCTTAATTATGTATTCAAGGAAATAGGCTCTGATACCACTCCAGTTGTCACGCCCCGACCTAGTTTGGTCAGATCCCCGTGAACAACTCGCCACTCTCCCAGTTTGTTAAAGTGTTTTCCCTTATTATAAACATTAAAGAGTAAGGCGTCCTTTAAACCTACACATTTTCCTGAAATAACATAAATCAAAACTGCATAATATTTTAAATTAAACGTACTTGTCTAACATGCGTCTTAGTTGATAGTCTTTAAGAGTAGGCTTTTCCATAATTTCCTGAAAAGGGATATAAGGGAAGGGTGAGTGACTACTGAGTAAATGGGTTTTTTTCCCAAAGCTTTTAACTTTTAAAAAAAAATTTATATTGGAGTGTGCCAGATTCCTTTCTTTCAAAACAAAAACCTTTAATTTCAATTCTTGATTTTTGCCACCATTTCCTTATTAATCACGGTGTGTCATCACCCAACACAAATCCTTCATCATGAAGGTCAAACACACATTCACAGGCCAGCCTGTCCACTGAACCCACTTGTGGCTTCGAAGCGACTTTAGCGGTCATCCAGATAGAAATACGTCCACTTCTACCATGAGAATGAGTGGATGTTCACGACATCCGACCATCAATCTCGTAATCAATTCTTCTTGTCCGTATGAGGACAGAGACCTCATCCTGTCGCCACCCCGGTCTCATGCTCTTGGTGCTACTCCAAATTTCGCATGGTCACCTGGTACGACGAACTGCCCTTATACCCACCAGGTCGTCTAGTGCCCTTAGGACGCATCACTACCCCTCTTGGGCATCTTGATGGTCCCGTACACACGGTGCATGGGCAATCAATATTTTCTCATTATACCATATAATCTGTGGTGCCACTGGTCCAACGGCCTTAACTCTCCACTCAACTCGCAGTTGTTTGTCTTGATTGGTCCGTCAACCTGTCATGTCGCACTATCGCTAGTTGACTGAGTATTTCGGTCCTATCTTGGTACCATGGCCAAACAATTCCTTTATTTAAAGTTTTATGGCATATAACTCATATTTGTTTATGAGCTCCTGCTCGTGCCACTAACCTTGGGCCCACTATAGGAGATTTTCAAAATCGGGCATATTATCCCCCAAGTTGCAAAATCGATGCCCCTAGCCTATAAGAGCTATTCGAGCTCTTGTCAAGAAGGTCTCCAAAATAGTTTAAGCATTGGCACACAGTCAGGGGAGAGCACTTCTGACAAAATATATTTTCAACTGTCCATTATACCGATCGGGTATAAGGACATCTTCGCTCATAACCGATGAACGGGTTTTCAACTTCCTTCAAGGAAGTTTCATCATACCAACCGGGTATGATCTACTTACAACCGGTAAGTAGTTTTTCCGTATGGTTTTCACATCACTCTTTTAAGTTATGATGTTTAAAATACCACATAGTAGTGGGTTTTCATTTTGATATGTTTATCATTCCCAACCGGGTATGATATAAAATCCCACTCACAATCGGTAAGTGGTTTTTAACTTTAAGTTGTACTCATCATCCCAATTAGATATGACGTTAGTAAGCCCACTCACCCGTTAATGCAGTGAATTCTACTAGACCGGTTCTTTGTATTCACGCGAGCTTGTCCATGCTGGCGTTCCCTGTACTTCATTTTTCTACACGATATGAATATACTTGTTCACTATTGCTCAGCTTAATAGCCTTCATTCATTTCAAATGAGTGAGAAAACCAAACTTTTATTTATTTGTAATTAGGTCCCTAAAGTTATTCCTCTTTAACTTTAAGTCCCTAATGCCGGTTTTTCCTTAAATTGAGTCCCAAAACTTTCAAAATTTATTTTAGGACCTCAATTTATTCAATTTCACAAAAAGGGGTTTAATTTTCCCAAATTTCCAATTTGGTCCCCCAACTTTTCCAAAATTACCATTTTGCCCTTCCTTTACAAAAATGGTAAATTTTAGCCCAAAAATTCTAAAATTACTCAATTGGCCCTCTAACATTTTTATTATGTCCAATTGACCCTCAATTTTGGAAAATTACATTTCGGTCTTTCGAATTTCTGAAAATCCTCAATTTTCCTCTAATTCCAACTTATTAACACAGCCGAATTTGATTTCATCAAATTGACCGATCTAATGTTTCCAATTATTGAAATTAAAGTTGAAATTGAGTTTATACATGTTCATATTATTCTTTAGCAATTTGAATCGCAAGTTTTAATGCCGACACGAGCTCAAATAGAGCTTTGCCGGAAAATGAACTGTAGAGAGAGAAAGCTTGGATTACTCACCGGTGAGGGCATGGCGGTCCGAGCTTTCGATCTGGGCAGATAGCTCTCGTCCTAAGGTTCATCCTAGAATTAAGAATTGCATCAATTGATACTGAATTGAGTTAGAATTTCATCATCGAAATTCTATCAGTCCTCTCTCTAGCACTGGCCAAAAATTGCTGAGGGGAGCCAAATTACCTTTCAGTCCTAATTTGGCCATGGGAGGGCTAAGGAAGTGTTGGGAGGGCTTGGTTTGGCTTGAGGAGGGCTCAAAATGGCCGATTTCAACTTGACCAAAACAAGGCAGCTTCGGTCCGCCGGAGCTGCTTCATTGTTCCAGCACACCGGCATTTCTCCAGCGTCCCTTGGAGGAAACGAAGACAACAAGCGTGTAGTTGACTTCTCCCCGATTCTAAAGAACCCAACCTCGCCTTCTTTGGCTCAGAAAAGACCCTATATCAGAGCTCTAGTTTGAGCTTCACTAGAAAACTAAGCGACTGAGAGAGAGTGAGCTTTTCAGGTGTGGAGAGGATGAATGAGGAGAGGGTCTTTATTTAGAAAGCTCGAGGACTTCTTGGCCATCCGATTGGCACCTTTATGACATGCATTGATGGCCAAAAATGTATTCAATAGAGATGTTTCCTCTTCGTCGGGAATGCTTCAATTTTTCGGTGAGTGAATAGTGTTGCCATCTGGAGGAAGAAGATGACACTATTCTGAACCGGACCAAACCGGTTTGAACTAGGTTCAAAGCTTAAACTGGCCGGTTCACCCCTCATTCAACCGAGTTTTTCAAAGCTAAAAATTTTTAAATTCATCTAAATTAATTTTCTATCCAATGGTGGCCTCAAATCTCAAATTTGAATTATTTAAGCCACCTAGAAAAATTAATTTAGGATCCGGTTCAATAGTGGTTCTAACCGGTCCAAACTGGTTCAAATCCAATTCACCTGAACTGGTTTGGTTTTCACCCCCAATTCTTTCACAAGTCTATTTCCATGACTTTTTTTTACTCCTTAGGTCACTTAGTGTCCATAAGATTTCTAGTTTACCATTTCTTTATCGATTTCGGTTCATAAACTGACTCAGTCCTTAAACTGGTTCAATCCAGTTCAGTTCCGGTTCATGTAAACCGGTCTAGTTTTTCTCTTCCAATTTATCCTAAGGTTCTTTTACAAGGTTTTATGAACCCTTTGGATCACCCGAGAGTTGTAAATTTCCAAATTGTCCATTCCCAATTGATCGGGTACGTGAACCGGTTCGATTTTCTTACTCAGTTTGACTAGTTCTTTTCCTGGTTTTCCTTAACTAAAAAGGGTGGGGTTTACATTTGCCCCAAGAATTTTTCCTGCTTGTCTATCCTCAAATCCACCTCCATCCTTCCCAATTGTTATAACAAGGGTATGTAACTTGTCTTTACTTGTGCCGCCTCTGTTTGATACTTGCGACTTAAGGCATCTGCTACCACATTAGCCTTTCCAGGGTGATATTCTAGTTCAAGATCATAATCCTTCACCAATTTCATCCATCTCCTTTGATGGTGATTTAACTCCTTCTAAGTTAGAACGTACTTAAGGATCTTGTGATCTGTGTATATCCTATACTTAACCCCGTAAAGGTAGTGTCACCATATCTTTATGGCAACACTATTGCATAAAATTCTCAGTCATGAGTCAGGTAATTTCTTTCTCTTTGTACATGATTCTTTCCTTCCCATTATCTTGTTCTTGAGGAATTATCCTCTTGCTTATTCCGTTTATTTCACTTTCTTTCCTTGGCACGATAATGTCTTTCCAAGATTTCTTTCTCTGATGAGCTCTTCATTCTCTTTTCCCTCCGTATTTCCTTCTATATCTACTATTGAAGTCCTTAAATTTTTTGAGTATATTTTGCTGATATTTTCACCAATTTATTCTTACTCTTTGGATCCAAGAGTACCTTTTGTTGATCTTGCCTCATTTCCACTTGCTTCAATGTTCGCCTATTCCCTTGAGGTGGGTCTCTCCTCCTCATCGTGTCCAAACCTTTCGTACCTTTATATCCCCAGTATTTTTCTTTTTGTCTTTGGTTGGGGTGTATTCTTCCACTATTCCCCATCTCTGGTTAGACTTCGTTTACTCCTCCAAATAATTTGGTCCAAATAAGTTATTTCCTTATATAGGATTCTTTTGAAGTTCCTATTTTGAGTTTTTCAGGCCCTCTTGTAGTAGATCATGCCCAACCTCCCTATACTTTCACCTAACCCCTTGTATTTTCGAATGTTTGATTGCACTATCCTTTGGAAACTTTCTCCTAAACTTAAGGACATGGTATAATTCATCTACTTCTTATTTTTCTTCCTTCTTTGACTCATATTTTACCTTCCACATGTCTCTTATCCTTTGAAATTTCTAAGGAATTTGTATCTTAGTTCTTTAGTTTGTTACACCTGGGGCTTTCTATTGTTATACTTTCTCTCAATCTTTCCGTGGTGGACTCTATACTTAATTTCTTTTCCTTATCGATCCGCTTCTGTTCTTGTGGTTCCTTTTGGGATGTTATACTTCTTCTTGTATCTTCAATTCTCAGAACTTCTTGTCTCTCAAAAGTCACGTACTCTTGGATGGTTGCTCCTCCAACTCTTTTCCTTTTCTTAGGATCTCCATCAGATAAATTTATCTTGTTTATGAGGTAAGTCTTAAGGGTTGAGTTTAACTACCCATAACCCATTCTTCCTTAAGGGGGTTCCCATTTTATTTAAACTCTTATTATCTTACACTTAATTTTTTTTTTCAAGGAAACTTTGGAGTTTTAATAAACTTTACTTTTATTTATTTAGGAAATAGTTTCTTGCCAAAATATGGCTTATTACAGGAATTCTCTACCCCATAATCCCTTGGGGTCATTGGACTAGAGTTAACCCTATAACGATTATGGGACTCTTGATCAGAATGCTTTGAGGAACTGATTGGGGTTTTTTCGTGCTCCTTAATAGGACGAATTCCATGTATGGCCTCCAATCCGTACTGCCTTAGTACTTCCTCCTCACACTCATAAGTCCACTTCACCCATTGAGATGGGTTGATGTTAGGTTGAGTGGGTGAGGTACTTGGTGGACCTTCATGAAGGTGGCATATGCATCCCAATAGTTATCCCAGGCCTCCTTCTTGGTGGGATTCCTCTTTGGTTGTTGTGGCATTGGAGGAGGAGGGGTTGGACTTCTAGGAGGTGTTGTTGGTTCTTCTTGTCTAGGAGGAGGGTATATTATACCTTCTGGTTCTAATAGAGCTCCAACTAGTTTCCGGTAGTCATCTACCATGTCCTTGGGCACCCTCTTTTCGCCCTTTAGAAACCTTTGAACGACTTCCTCCCTTGGGTTGGATGTCTTTTTCATGATTATAGGGGAAGGACTGGATTTTTCCACGAATTTCCTAGGGACTTTCCTTCCTACACGATAGTTTAGAGTTGGGTTAATATCAGGGATAATATTGATAATATTTCAAGGAAACTTGGCTCTAATACCACTTTAGTTGTCATGCCCCAACCCGGTTTGGTTGGATCCCTGTGAACAACCCGCCGCTCTCTCGGTTCAAGAGGAGTTTCCTTCGACTTTAACTTGAGATGAGCCAGGCGTAATTTCAACCTTGTTCCTTGGAAGACATATATCAAATAAAATGCAAGTTTAAGGAAAATTTAAGCATACCTGATAGAGGGTAAGGCTCGGTATTATTCCCAATCATTTTCTCTCTTCCTGAAAAAGGGATAGAAAGGAGGGGGTGAGTACGATTACTCAGTGTATGGGTTTTCAAAAAAAATAACTTTGAGGAAAAGAGTTGTATTGGAGTGTTCTAGACTCCTTTCTTTAAAAAATCCTTTCATTTAAAATCTTGAGTTATATCACCATTTCCTTATTTAATCATGGTGTGTCATCACCCGACACACATCCTTCATCATGAAGGTCAAACACACATTTGCAGGCCATCACATCCATTGAACCCACTTGTGGCATTGGAACGACTTTACCAGCCACCAAGATAGAAGTATGTCCACTTCTACCTTGAGAATGAGTGGATGTACGTGACATCCAACCCTCAATCCTGAAATCAATTTTCCGTATCCGTATGAGGACAGATACCTCATCCCGTCCCCACCTCGGTCTCATGCGCTTGGTGCTACTCCAAATTTTGCACGGTCACCTGGTACGACGAACTACCCTTATACTCTCCGGGTCATCCAGGGCTCTTAGGATGCATCACTACCCCTCATGGGCGTCTTGATTATCCCGTAATCATAGTGCATGCACAAACAATATTTTTTTTTATCATGCCATATAATCTGTGGTGCCATTGGTCTAACGGCCTCGACCCTCAACTCAACCCGCAACTGTTTGTGTTGACTGGTCCAGAGACCTGTCACATCGCACTGCCACTAGTTGAATGAATATGTCAGTCCTGTCTTGGTAACATGGCCAAACAATTCATTTATTAAGTTTTATGGCACATATCTCATGTTTATTTATGAGCTCCTATTCGTGCCCACTGGCCTATGGCCTACTTGTTCAAGATATTTCAAAAACGGGCATAATAGCCCCCAAGTTCCAAAATCGAGGCCCCTAGCCTATAAGAGCTATTCAAGCTACTGTCAAGAAGGTCTCCCAAATCATTTAAGCTTTGGCACATAGTGAGGGGAGAGCATTTCTGACAAAATATATTTTCAACTATCTATTATACCGACCTGGTATAAGGACATCTTCGCTTATAATCGATGAACGGGTTTTCAACTTCCTTCAAGGAAGTTTTATCATACCAACCGGGTATGATCTACTTACAATCATTAAGTAGTTTTTCCGTATGATTTTCACATCACTCCTCTAAGTTGTGATGTTTAAAATACCACTTGGTAGTGGGTTTTCATTTCGAGGTACTTATCAACCCCAACTGGGTATGATATAAAATCCCACTCACCCGTCAATTTAGTGAATTCCACTAGGCCGGTCCCTTGTATTAACGCGAAATCGTCATTCCTGGCGTTCCCGGTGCTTCATGTTCCTACACGATATGAACATCTCAGTTCATTATCTCTCGGCCTAATAGCCTTCATTTATTCCAAATGAATGAGAAAAACCAAACTTTTATTTATTTGCAATTAGGTTGCTAAAGTTTTTTTTCTTTAACTTTAAGTCCCAAATGTCGATTTTTCCTCAAATTGAACCCCAAAAATTTTTAAAATTCCCATTGGGACCTCAATTCATTTAATTTCACAAAGGGGTTTAAATTTCCCAAATTTCTAATTTGGTCCCCAAACTTTTCCAAAATTACCATTTTACCCTTTCTTTACAAAAATGGTAAATTTTACCCCAAAAAATTAAAAAATTCCTAAATTGGCCCTTTAACATTTTTTTCATGCCCAACTACCTTCAATTTTAGGAAATTGCATTTCAATCCTTTGAAATTTAAAAAATTCCGAATTTCCCCCATAATTCCAACTTCTTATCATAGTCGAATTTGATTTTATCAAATTGATCAATCAAACGTTTTCAATTGTTGAAATTGATGTTTAAATTGAGTTTATACATGTTCATACGATTCTTTACAATTTGAATTGCATGTTTTAACGCTGGAACAAGCTTAAACGGAGCTTCGTAGAAAAATGAACTATAGAGAGAGAAAGCTTCGATTACTCACCGGTGACGGCAATTTGGTTCGAGCTTTATATTTGGGTAGATAGTTCTCCTCCTGAGGTTATTCCTAGGATCGAGAATGACATCAATTGATATTGAATTGGATTATAATTTCATCATTGAAATTCGGCCGACTCGCTCTTTAACACCAATCGAAAATTGTAGAGGGTAGCCGAATTAGCTTACCTTTCCATCCTAATTCGGCCATGGGAGGGTTGAGGAAGTGTTGGGAGGGCTTGGTTTGGCCTGAAGAGGGCTCAAATTGGCCAATTTCAACTTGTCCAAAATAGGGCAGCTTCAATTCGTCGGAGCTGCTTCACTGTTCAATCACGCCGGCGCTTCTTCGGCGACTCTCGGAATGAATGGATGTTACCACTGTGTAGCTGACTTCTCCCCAATTCTAATGAACCCGACCTTGCCTTATTTGGCTCAGAAATGACCCTATATCAGAGCTCTGGTTCGAGCTTTGCTGAAAAACAAAGCAACTGAGAGAGAGTGAGCTTTTCAGATGTGGAGAGGATGAATGGAGAGGGGCTCTTTATATAGGGAGCTCGGTGACTCGTCAGTCATCTGTTTGGCATCTTTATGACAGACATTGATGGTCGGAAATGTATTGAACGGAGACGATTCTTCTTCGTCGATGCTGCTTCAATTTTTCGATGATTGAACAGTGCTGTCATCTGAAGGAAGAAGATGACACTGTTCCGAACCGGACCGGACCAGTCCGAATCGGGTTTAAAGCTTAAACCGACCGGTTCACCCTTTATTTGACCGAATTTTTCAAATCTAAAAATTTCTAAAATCATCAAAATTCATTTTATTTCTAATGGTGGCTTCAAATCTCAAATTTGAATTTTTTAAGCCTCATAGAAAAATGAATTTAGGATATGGTTCTATAGTAGTTCAAATCGGTCCAAATAGGTCTGGATTTGGTTCACCTGAACCATTTTTGTTTTCATCTCCAATTCCTTCTCAAGTCCATTGCCATGACTTTTAGGACTCCTTGGGTCACTTGGGATCCATATATTTCCTAGTCTACCCTCTCTCTATCGATTCCGGTTTGTGAGTCGATTTGGTTCATAAACCGATTCTATCCGGTTCGGACCCGATTCACTTGAACCAGTCCAGTTTTTCTTCCCCAATTCGTCCTAAGGTATTTTTTTCCAAGATTTATGAACCATTTTGAGTCAGATGGAAGTTGTAAATTCTCAATTTGTCCGTTTCCTAATAATCGATCTTATAGATCAATTCGATTTAGAATTCAAAACTGACCGCCTCTTTCCTTGGATTTCTCATTATCAAAGGACGGGGTTTACACTTAGTGCATGCACAAAATAATAGTTTTCCTCAAAAGCAATTTAATCTTTGATGCCACTAGTGCAACGACCCTTATCCTCAACTCGACCTCTAGCTGATTGTCTCGATTGGTCCGTCGACCGGTCTTGCTGTACTACCGCTAGTCCATCGAGTATGTCGGTCCTATCTTGGTACCATGGCCAAACACATCATTAATTAAAGTTTTCATGGCTTAATTTCATGTTTTTTTACAATTGGCCTTGGGCCTACTGTATGAGATTTTCAAAATTGGGCATTTTAGCCTTTAAGTTCCATAAATAAGGCCTCCAACCTATCTGAGCTATTCGAGCTCCCATCAAGAAAGTCTCCCAAAATCATTAAGTAGTGGCACAAAGTCAAGGGAGAAAACTTCTAGGAAGTCCATCATACCTACTAGGTATGATCTACTTACAATTGGTAAGTAGTTATTCCGCGTAGTTTCCATCACTCTAACCTGGTGTGATGTTAAAATTCCACTTAGTAGTGGTTTTTCATTCTGAGGTACTCATAATCCCAACGGGGTATGATGTGAAAATTCCCACTCACCCGATAATTCAGTGAATTCCTCATAACTGGCTCTTCGTGTTCACGCGAGCTTGTCCTTACTAACATTCCTAGTACTTCGTGTTCCTACACGATATTAACATCCTTGTTCATTATCATTTGGCCTAATAGCCCTCATTCATCACGAATGAATAATATCCCCAAACTTTAATTATTTGCATTTAGGTCCCTAAAGTTCTTTTTCCTTAACTTTAGGTCCCTAATGCCAATTTTTCCCCAAATTGAGTCCCGAAACTTTCAAAAATTCATTGTGAGCCCTCAATTTATCCAAAACACAAAAAATGGTTCAAGTTTCACAAATTTCCAATTTGGTCCCTACTTTTCAAAAATTACCATTTTGCCCCTACTTTGCAAAAATGGCAATTTGACCCCCCAAAATTCCAAATTTTGACCCATTGGTCCTCTAACATCTTTTTCATGGCCAATTAGCCCTCAATTTTAGAAAATTTCACTTTAGTCCCTCGAATTTTTGAAATCCCCAATTTCCCCCTAACAGTTTTCCCTTTCAACCTAGTTGAATTTGATTTCATCAAATTGACTGATCAATCATGGTTCATTGTTGAATTTTAAGGTAAAATTGAGTTCCTAAACATCCATGCAATTTAATTGCACTTTGAATCGCATGAATTGACGCAGACACGAGCTCAAATGGAGCTTCGTCGGAAAACTAGACTTAGAGAGAGAAAGCTTCGAAAGCTTACCATCGGAGGTGCAATAGTATGAGCTTTCAATATGGACAGATAGCTCTTGTCTTGAGGTTTCTCCTAGAATCAAGAATCATCTCAATTCATGTCGAATTGAGGGAGAATTCGGTCAGTAAAGTTTTCCCGGTTCTCTTTTTAACACCGATTGGAATTTATAGAGCAGAGCCAAATTGACTTACCTTTCTGCTCTAATTCGGTCATATGAAGGCTGAGGGAGTGCTGGGAGAACTTGGTCTGTCCTAAGTAGAGCTCAAATCAACTGATTCAAGCTTGACAGAGATAAGGCAGCTTCGATCCATCGGAGTTGCTTCATTGTTCGAACATGCCGGTGCTTCTCCGGAGATCCTCAGAGCAATTTAAGCCTACTGTCGTGTAGCTGACTTCTTCTTGAGTCTAAGGAACCCGACCACACCTTCTTTGGCTAAAAAAAAACCCCCAAGTCGGAGCTCTAGTTCGAGCTTCATTGAAAAACTGTGTTGCTGAGATAGAGTGAAGTTTTCAAGTGGGTGGAGGATGAATAGAGGGGAAATCTTTATATAGGGATCTCGGGGACTCTCTGACCATCCATTTGACACCTTAATGACAGTCATTGATGGCCTGAAAAGTACTGAACGAAAACATTTCTTCATCATCGGTGTTGTTCGATTTTCTAGCGAGTGAACAATGCTGTCACCTGAAGAAAGAAGACGACACTATTCCGAACCGTACCGTACCAGTATGAACTGGGTTCAACAATTAAACCGGCTTGTTCAGGTCCGATTCGATTGAGTTTTTCAAAATTAAAAAAAATTCTAAATTCATTATCTATCCAATAGTGGCCTCAATTCTTTAATTTGAATTTTCTAAGTTACCTAAAAAGATGAATTTAGCATCGGGTTCAATAGTAGTTTAATCCGGTCTAAAACGGTTCAATCCAGTTCGGATCTGGTACACCTAAATCGGTCTGGTTTTATTTCCCAAATTGTCCTAAAGTCCCTTTCCAAGGTTTTTATGACTCTTTGGGTCTCTCAGGAGTTGTAAATTTCCCAATTTGCTTGTTCTCTGATGATTGAGTTTGTGAACCGGATCGATTTTTCTCACTCGGGTTGACCGGTTCTTTCCTAGTTTTTCCTTAACTCCAAAGGGCGGGGTTTACAATGGGTCTCATGATGATTGGTCACTTGTTTTGATGGGGCAGTGACCTAGCAAGTGGTCCATTGACCCGATTGGACTATTAACTGATTTAATTGGACCGGGTTTGATGACTTGAAATAAAAAATTGGTCAGTTTATATCCAATTTGACCAATTTTCTAAAAATATAAAAATTTCTAAATTTATCTAAATTCATTTTCTACACGATGGTGACTTCAATTTTTTAATTTGATATTTTTAACTCACCCCGAAAAATAAATATTTGAACATGTTATTCTTTGTTCACTCTTGTTCGATTCGGTTCGGTCCCAGTTTACCATGACGCAACATCACACTCATCATCCATGTCACATGTTGATGGGGGCTTTCCTTGTCCTCTCACCACTTGCTGATATCACATTGTTATACTGACATCTTAACCAACATTTATGATATGCTCCCAACCTTCCTTTACACTTCATGCCTCATCTTCCATGTGGGGTTCAAGTTAATTGCTCATCCCTTGACTCTATATTGTATCCTTGTAATACACTTTAGGCCTTTTTGTTCTTAGATCCTCTCTCCATATCCTTGTCCCATAATGATATGACATGTTGATACTCTTAGGCACTCAACCCGATCTTCCAGCTTTGTAGCCACTCCCTTTTTAATCACTTTAACATCTCAGATTCTACCTTTAATTGCCATTATTACTGGTCATAGACGATAACTCCTGAATGTTGTTTTACGTCCGACCCCAACAATGATTTCCTTACAAAACTTCAAATGATTTCCTAGTCACCCGTTTGGTGAATCCCTTAACACAACTCAACTTACATACTTTTGTTATCATTTCCTCATCATCACTCAATATTCCTTTCCCCCCTGTATCTCTCTATAACACTCAAGCTTATTTCTCTCAAGGCAGTGAACTTTTTCCCTTAAAGATGTTCCATTCCATATACCTGTGTAGCATGCATCTATTGAGGGGGAAATGCTATCCTTCTCTCTCCCAATCATACTTCAGGTGCGACTCATGGCCTTTCTCCTCACAGTCCTTGTCTTGTTCGCTAGAATTTCTATCCCCATTCCCTCTCATACACAAGACCTCCTTCTAGTGTTGTCCTCTTTTCAACTAACCTCATCTTGTGCTGGGTGTGTTGAGTCTCGTTCACCATGGTCATCCATCTTTATTCGTCTTCTTATCACTCTAGGACATACTTTTTTGAGTTCCCCCTCTTTTTAGGCTAAGCCCCTTTGAGCTCTCACTTCGACATTCATAACTTGAGCCTTATGCTCCTTACTCCCCAATACCTTACTATATCTTCCCCTTGTGTGGGGTGTTACCCAAAACACTTTTCAACAATCCTTGGCGGACCTCGTAGGCATTTGATTGAAGCATTTCCACTCCAATTAGCCATTCAGGATTCTTTATAGTTGGTTTGTCTCCTTACTTGCTGGCATGTCTTTGTCTGCCTCTACTCCCTCTGGCAGTAAGCCCCATGTTACTATTGACACCCTTTACTGTACATAAAGATTTTCCCTTCTCATGACACATCTCAGTTTGCTACACGGGGCACTTCTCGACATCTATCAGAGCTTGTATGTTCATTTCCCTTCAATTATGCTCTATGCAATCCTTAAGCTTACATTATTTCATTCACACTATAACGTACGTATCCCCATTACCTTCTTTGGTAGTAATCAAGCTCTTATTAATGGGGTTCCCATATTTTGTTGATATCAGGGTTAGTCTCTCTTATTTTCCCTTAACTCATTACTTACTTTGTAGTTTTATGGTGTTCTCTGCCTTATGACCACAATCCCTCATACCATTTATTATTATATCCTTTCCACAAGGATGTTATACTAGTGGTGTGTGTTACATCGACTCTTATTTCCTCTAATCTAAATGTACACTTATGTTGGAACATTCCTTGCATTCAAGGGTTATAGAAATTCACCCTTCTCAAGTCTTAACCAATCGACCTTATTCCATATATCGGGTACAAAGTTTGTACTTTGTTCCATTTCGTAGGGTGCTACCATTTGGTCCAGGTTTCTACCGAAAGGGGTTGTCTTTCCCTTGCTTGCTTGGTTAAAGAAGCACCTACCCTTATTTTGAGTCTAATTCAACACTCGGGGCATCTTTTTAACTTTATTGACTTCTCCCTAAATCAAGTTATATCCTTTTCTCCTCGGTACTCTTTGCTAGTCCGGGTCACTTGGATGCACTACCCTTTGGTTCCCTACTTTGGACCTTGCTATGTTTCTCTTGGCAACTTAGCCGCATTGACCATCATGGTCATTGACTTTCCTAGGATGTTCATTCATCTTCCATACTGAAAGCCTTCCATTGATCAACAAGGACCTTGATAGGGATTTTTGTACTTAGCATATGGTAGAGCTTGCTTCCCATTATGGAGTTGCCACCGTTTATTAATACTCCAACAATCCCTCTTTAATATATATATTTCTTCTAGTTATAACTTAAACTATATCCTTCATTCAAACTTCATAATGTACATTAGTAGGAATTCCATAATGTACATCTAACTGCTCTAGCTTCCTATGTACATATATAGGTTATGTACCCTCAAGGAATCCACATATATTCTCTAAGGTTACATATCAAAAGAAGAGAGCCATGAAGACTGTCTTGGTCATTTTTTCTGAAGGACTCCTAGTGGTTCTGACCGGTGCAATCATGTTTCTCAGTGCGTTCCTTACCATTTGCTCACATTCATAGGTCATGTCTATGGTGGTCTCTATGTTCGTATGTGTTTCTAGAATATTCAAAATGCATTATATGAAGTGGCTGGAGTTGCATGAACTCCCTCGCATATGTCACCACCGTCTCGTTCCTTTGCTCTAGCAATGCCAGATGATGTGCTTATTCTATGACCTGGGTTGCACGAAGGTACCTCTCCTCAAACAGACTCCAATTGGGGTAACTTGGCCCCGAGAACTCACGCCACACATTCACCCACCATGTCTGGGCTTCACCTACAAAGAGGCCCATGGCCACCATCTCAAGATCAAGGTAGTGCATCCCAAGGTGTCCATGCCCTTCCTACAGCAATAGAGCCAATTCATGGCACTTACCACATCATTACCTCCTAGGAACCATCCTATGCTCTCTCATAGGCTCATTTGCTCACTTACTCTCTCTCTCTCTAGGTTCTGGTTTGCAGGCTGCTGCATAGGTGGTGCACTAGACTCGCCCTTGTAACAGCTAATCCCAACAAGGCCTAACACTCAACTACATAGGTTGCCATCGTATTCTCTCACTCGCTAGAGTTCTAAGGTATGGCCTCCCTCCTCTCGTCTACTGTCCCTTGGAGCTCCTGATTTCATCTTGCTCCTCTCAAGACCCAATTGGTGGTCATGGTGATGGCCATGACTACACAACACAATTTTTATTTTTAGTTTGTTAACTCATTCACTTTAATATTATAAACAAATGCCTTATCATTACTATTCTCATTTTTTCCATTTAACCCAAAACATTTTCATTTTAAAATTCCCATTTTGAAAGGAAGAAAAACACTGACTCTGATACCACCAGAAAGGGATTGTCATGTCTTGCCCCAATTTTGTCGACTGGAGAACTGTGAACCCCCTCACTCGTCCCTATCGAGGCCACCATGGTGGGTGCCTTCATCATGGTGAAAACTAATGGAACTAGGACTTTAGATAAAAAAAACTTATGTAAAATGCATCAAACATTGGAAATATTTCTTTTAAATATTTAGTTAGAGGATACCAAAAAATATTTTTTTTTCCAAAATGTCGCGAGAAGGATAGCTACATGATCAGAAATTTAAAGCACATTCGTGAGAAGATTATGATACTAACTTAGGCAATGAATGCCTCCTGAAGTTCCTTTTGCTTGCTACCTTGTGCCCCCTTTATTTTAAACCTCAATTTGTTTAGGAGAGGTGAGTGAGCTCAACAACTAAGTGAAGGGGCACTAATGTCGGACCACTTCATGACTTACAACTCAAACATTACCCATAATGCCACCTACCATCATTTTCTATCTCTTTAATTTAACTTATCATTTTAGGTTTCCATGGTTTATCATGCCACTCGTGATACTTATTTCGGGCCACACTGACCCGCAGTCTACCCTACGTCGGTTTACACTCGGCCTCCCCTATTATTCCCATATAATAAACAATTCATATAACACAACATCATGTAGCAAAACATAGGGAAACTCAAGTCCCGCTCACAAGATTATACTATATACTCGACCGACACTTCTAGGCTACTCATGGCACATGCCTTATCCTGGGCTACTCAGTCCCTTACAGACATAGGCTACTCATGCCCTATTCATACAATTTCACACACTAGGAGTGTACCATAACATAACGATTCCACATTCAGATAAAACAATAGTATGGGAGTCACGTGCCATTCGGATAAAACTGGAAGTATTCACATCACCATCTCCTCGAAATACTTTGCATTTTCCTTTGAGTGACTGTATAGCCTCATTAGGTGTCCTTCCGTCACCCCCTCCTATATTGGTATTTCAATCATATCACAAAGAACAATTTCAAATCATGGCACTCATGGCCTAAAAATCTTAATAGTGCCTACGACATTTCATTATCGAGAGTTCAGTTTTGCACATGCAAAATCACACACAAAGCATCTTAAATAACACAGTTCTTGATGTATACATACTTGAAAGCTTGATCTGTCAGTTGCCCATCTCCCCACATTACATGGGTTTGGCTTATAGCCCTATACCATTTTCTCATGGTATAATATGTGCCATAACATTTCAATCAGCACATAACATAGCAAAACCATTCATATGAGCCTGATCCATCACTTGACCATATCCTTAGTCAAACAAGTGGCCTACGTCTCAACAACTTTTGGCCCCAATGAGACTTAACTGCTCAACATGCATTGGTTTTATGACCGTTTTATCCTTTAAAATCATCTTTACCTTAGTAGGCATGCATTCATTCATTTGCACTTCTTATATGCGTTTTTAAGTCAAACTACTAATATTATCACACAACAATACATAAATCATGTTGTGCTCTGGTCAGTTCAATTGGACACACTATCAACGTTCCCACTCACTCGTGTCACAAAACTTGTTAGTTCCGTAAGAGATTACGTAAATTCCACTCTTTGCTTCTGCTCGAGTGATCCTTTTTGTTTTCTACAATATTTAGCAATATGGGATCATTTGCACTTCTGATACTTCTTAGCTTTAGCTTATCGTGAATTTTTTAACTAATATATGGTTTAGTCCTTATGGGTCAGGCTACTCGATTCATTAGTCGGTAAATCGACCCTTAATCCTAACATTTTCTAAGGTTAATCACTCGAGCTTAAGGTCATTCTATTTCCACTTAACACTTATTAGAGTGCCCATATTTCTTTTATTTACCCCCTAGGGGTCCAACATTCCCCAAATTACCATTTGCTCCATTACTTGAGCAAAATTACCATTTTGTCCCTATACATTAAAACTTCTTCTTTTCAAACCTTATACTTTGCAAAGTTTTTCAATTGGGTCCCCCAAGTTTCCTTGGGTTCCATTTTGGTCTCCAATATACTATGAAACAATTCCAAGCCACAATTCTTACTAATTACTAAATGGTCCCTAAGTTTGAGCAAAATTACCATTTTGCCCCTCTTCTTTACAACTTATCTTTCGGGACACCATTTCAATTCATTATTCACATGCAAGTCCCTAAAAATTCTATAATTATGTTTAGGTTCTTGAACTGAACAAAAGTTGTCTTTTTGTCGCACAAACACTCCCATTTGCAGTTTAGCACTTAAATTTTTCTTTGTTACAAATAGATTCCTATACATTCAAAAGTATGGTAACCTAGTCTCAGAACTTTATCAAACTTTCAAACCAGTCCCTTATTTAACCCCTTAGGAAGACCCCATAGAAAGCTCATTCTCTAATGGCTCCCCTAACTTTGGATTATTTGCATATTGGCTCCCAACCTTTAACCCAAAACTAATGTATCTCTATAAACTACCAAACAAAGTGTTAAGGGCCCCTGGCCTCCCGACCTTTAACCCAAAACTAAAGTATCTTTGTAAATTACCAAACAAATTGTTAAGACCCTCTAGCCTCCCTCTAGGTCGTCGTAAGCTTGGTTTGGCCAGAATTGACATGCATTGCTCCAATTAGGCTTGATTAGATGATTAAACAATAATGAGTAACAGTGAGGTCAAAGGTGGGAACTCAATAGAGATGACACATCGGTCAGTGAGGCCCATGTGATTGGGAATCTAACTTCCTCAAGAGTCTGTGACCACTTGAATCATCTTGATTGGTGGTCTGTAGCTCCTGCATGGTCCATTTTAGTCAGTCAAACCACTAAAACCAAGATTGTGAACTTTAAAAGATTTAATTCTCTTTTAAAACTTACTCAAATCAGTTAAGGCTGGTGGCTATGGAAAGCTTAGAGTGTGAGAAACTTGCCAAATATTTCCCAATTCTAGAAGGCCACCATGGTCATCCAAATTGGCCTTTGAATCAAGTGCTCTGTTTACAATCACTGGAGTTCATGCACTGTGTGATCTCACTGACGACTATAGAGGTGGAGTTAATGGCCGATAGTGGTGGCGATGGAAAGCTAACTTCCTTAAATTTTCTAGGGTACCAAGATTGTCATCAGAGGTGGTGGGATGAAGGAAGGAGTTATGCTATCTGGTAGTTGAGTCGCTAGAATTGGGAGAAATCAAGCTTCAAAGTGAATTCTGAGTGGTCCAACAATGGGGACATGCATGCTTTATATGAATGTGTTCTAGAATCCCCTGTCTACCTATCCATAGCTTCTTTGTCATTCCATAGTTTGTGGCTCTATGCATGAATATATTTCTCCAAAAGTTAGATTTGGGCTACTTACCAAGGTCTATCGAGTTTTCTAGACAAATTCAGGTTGGAACGCAGGTGAGGAAGAAGACATGCACGCATGTGGCCACAAGTGCCACATGTGCGTGCTCCCAGTGTCATACGCTGACCGGCCTGCACTGTAGTGAATCTATTTCTGGCAAATTATTTTGACTGATTCAATGATTTTTTTTTCCCAGTTCATCGCTTTTCCAACCGGTTCTTGGGAATGACAAAGAAGCTATGGATAGGTAGACAGGGGATTCTAGAACACATTCATATAAAGCATGCATGTCCCCATTGTTGGACCACTCAGAATTCACTTTGAAGCTTGATTTCTCCCAGTTCATCGCTTTTACAGGTTGAGTAACTTAAGGATAATGCTTTATCACCTCACAAGTAACAGAGGTAGAGGATGAAGGCTATTATGAAAGATAGTGTATATGGTAAATACACATTTGATTGAAAGACTATGAAGATATCATGATGGAAAGGATTAGATAATATATGGTATGAGGGACACTTTGCAAGATAAATAAAAAATCATGTGATGGGAAAAGGAAGTATCCTAAATATCCTTAAAAGAGTTAACCATAATTTGGGAATGGTAGATTTTCAGTACCATTAGACAAATGACGTGAAGGAATCATAGTCATAGCTAGAGAATACCATGAACTATAAGGTATGAAGTGCAATGATGAAACGAATATGAGAGACTAAACTTTGGTACCAATAATTAGTGGATGCACCATTGATAGAAGGTTATCTACTACCAAGAATGATTACAAGGCAATGTAACATTTAATTAGGTGTAAACAACACCCAACCTAGGGTTGTAGTGAGCATACATGAAGGAACTTGATAATACAAAGCACACGCAGATGTCAGAGAAAGCCTTGGGCTGTGACTCATGGAGTGACATGACTAAGCAACCCTTTTGTGTAGTAAAAGGCCCTGACATTAGGATATAACCGAACACGTGAGAAAGTCAAAGTAAACCATGAAATGACTTCAAGTAAATTGACCTAAATCTTGAAAAAATTGGGATTACTAATGAGTAAGGAAATACTTGATGTCTAATAAGTGTTTAAGTCTTGATATGATGATAGTATTAGGAAAAAGGGACATGATCCAATGTGGAAACAAGGTGAATGTGTATGGTGGTATAAGAGACAAGTGATGTTGTGAAAAATAGATGGTAGTCTTTGAATAATTTGGAAGTTTGATGATTGTACTAACGAGTGGTTAGGACATTGCAGTACCACATTTTCTTAAAACCCAAATATTTTGAGCAAAATCAGATATAAAGAATTATATAACTAAATTGGATTGAATAAATTATATAATATTTAAATCTATTCAAGTTGGTTAATATCAAATGATTAAAATTAAATGTATTAAAATAGAAAATTTAATACATGTAATATGTATATATATGTGCATGGGTATATATATATAATGGGCTTATTTACATTACCAAATATAAATGCAAATGTTAAGGGAAGGATGGAAAACTCAAATTCTGCACACAAGTATGATCTACACTCAGCTAGCACTTCTAGGCTACTTAGGGCCTGTGCCTCATCCTAAGCTATTCAGGCCTGCACACTTGGGCTACTCAAGCTCGCACACATATAGCTACTTAAGCCTTATACACATAACATACCCTATAGTGTAATACTGTATAGATGATACATATTCCAGAAAACTGGAGTGGGGGAACCACGTGCCAATGTACAACAACCGACACTTGTCGAGTGTCATCTCGTACTTGGGTGACTTACACCCCAGGGTCATGGCTATACTATCCCCACTCGCTGATACATACCCCTTACACATTTGACTCAATCTCGCATCTTCTCATCGCAGTAGTGTACTAAGATGATACCCATACATCAACTGGGTGTATCAAGAAAACTAAAAGTATTTCACATCATCTCCCTGAACTCATTTTCATTTTCCCTTGGGTGACAATACAGCCTCATCAAGCATCCTTCTGTCACCCCCTCTCCTATACTAGTATTACAAAGAAATCACATGCCACAAAGTCATAATCATGACACTCAAGCCTAAATTCCATAATGGTGCACACAACATCTCATTACCGAGTGTTCGATGCAACACTCACTCGACTCCCCATTCACACACAGTTAGGCATTGCACATTAAGCATGCTCAAACATAAAATACTCAGAAGCCTAGTCCTTCATTCCACTGTCTTGCCTTAAATCATATAAATCTTAAGAGACCGAACTGTCACTTGGCCATCTCCACACAACACATGTTTGGGCACCTCTTCCTGATCTAGGGTCTCACGACATAATCCATACCCCAGTAGTTCAATTAATACATAACACAAGAATAACATTTCTTAGGAGCCCGACCAATTACTCAACCATCTTCTTAATCAGCAAAATGACCCATGACCCAACAAATCTCAGAACCAATGGATCGTAGCTACACAACATGCCTCGGTCTCATGACCGTTTTTGCTTTAGTTTTTAAAGTTGTATTTGCTTTAGTGGGCATGCACTTATTCAACATCTTATATAAATTTTAAGGTCAACTTTCTACTCTTTTCGCACAACCAATCAAGCATCATTTATGTGCTCCGGTTGGTGAAAATTGGACACTTCGTTAATACACCCACTCACCTCAAATCACAAAACTTGCTCGTTTTGCGAGGTTCCGGGAATCCCTCTCTCGGTTTCGTTGGAGTGGTTCCTTGCTTTCTATACAATATTTAGCAAAAATGGAGTTAGTTCCATTTCTGTCCCTTCTACAAATTAACCTATAATACTTTCCTTATGGTTTTATGATTTAGCCCTTAAGGGTCCCTACTACCTGACTCATTAGACGACAACCCGACCCTTATTCTAACCTTCCCTAAGGTTAATCCCTTGGGCTTAAGGTCATTCTATTTCCGCATAGCACTTATTGAAGTGCCCATATTTCTTTTATTTACCACGTAGTGGTCCAACTTTCCCCATATTACCATTTGGTCCTTAACTTGGGCCAACTTACCATTTTGCCCCATACTTCAAAGCTTCTTGTTTTTGGACTATAAACTTTCTCAAGTCTTTCAATTGTTCCTCAAGTTTCCTTGATTCCCATTCTGATCCCAAACATGCATTGGAACAATTCCAAGCTCTATTTCTCATTAATTGTTGAAAGGCCCCTAAGTTTTGGTAAAAATACCATTTTGACCTTCTTCTTTATAAATCAGATTTTGGGATACCATTACCCCTCATTTTCCTCATTTAGGCCCCTTAATTTTGCCTTTATTGCAAATAGGTCCCTAGACCTTCCAAAGTAGGTAAATCGAGTCCCTGATCTTCAACAAACCTTCCAAACAAACCCTAAACTTTATATAGTCGCTTAGGAAGGCCCCACAGAAAGCTCATTTATATTTTGGTCCCCTAACTTTCAAATATTTACATTTTAGACCCTAACTTTTGACCCATGACAAAAATATCTCTAAAAATTTCCAAACTAAGTGTTAAGGTCCCTTGACCCCCCCCCCCCCCCCCCCCCCCCCCTAGACTGTTGTAAAATTACTTTGGCCATAGTATATTGGAGTTGCTCCAACCAAGGCTGATAAGAAAACTTAATAGAAAACGAGTAACAGTCGAGTCAAAGCTCAAAACTCACTGAAGATGACATGTTGGTCATCGAGCTTAATGCAGTTTGAAATCTAACTCATCAAGGAGTTCATGGCCACTTGAATCACCTTGATTGGTGATATGTAGTTACTGTAGTGTCCATTTTAGTTAGCTCGACCACTTAACCCGAGATCCAAAAATTAAATGATTTAATTCATCATCAAAACTTACTCAAATCGAGCATGTTGATGTCTATGGAAAGTTGGTGGTATGTGGGACTTACTGAACTTTTCTCAACTCACGAGGGTCACCGAGGCGATTGAAATTGACCTCTGAAATAGGTGCTCTATTTCCAGTCACTAGAGATCATGTATTGTGTGATCTCATCGAAAACTATAAAGATGGAGTTGAGGGTTAAGAGATGTAGCAATGGAAAGCTAACATCCTCAACTTTCTAGGGGTACCAAGATCATCATCAGAGGTGGTCGAACGGAGGAGCTATAGTCCTTGGTATTCAAGTCAATGGACTTCGAGCAATATGACTTCAAAGAGAATTTAGAGCAATTTGTGATAAGGGGACATCCAAGCATTATATGGATGTGTTCTAAACTTGCGTGGTTATCTCTCCATAGCCTTCTTTCCTCATTCCATTATATGTGGCTCTGAGAATGAATTAATTTCCACAAGCGGTGGAGTCGGGCTGTCATCCAATGTTTATCATGTTAAATGAGGAAACTCAGGTTGGGACTCAAGCGAGGAAGATGACATGCGTGTGTGTGGCCGCACCTGCTTGTGCTCGATGCTACATGCAGACCAGTTCGAACTGTAACAAACTAGTTTCCAATGAATTTCTCGATCCATTAAGGGATATTTTGCCCAGTTCACTCCTTTTCCGATTGATTCTTAGGAAAATAAAAAAACCTAAAAATTTTGTATTTAATTTCCTTTTGAATGGACACAAGAATCACTTAATTCTGATTTGTTTAACACCCTTAAATATTCAGGGGGTTTTGTGACTCCCCTTAGACCGAACCTAGTTCAAGCCAATTCTTTCTCAGTTTCTTCCCAATCCTTGACCTCATTTTTTGAGACACACCTAAGGGTCCCTTATGACCCATTTCACCCCTCTTGGCCTCTCCATAAATCCTTCTTTCATTCTGGTTTGATTTAACTTCCCAATTTAGTTTTACTTTCCCGGTTTGATTCCATTCTCTGATTCAACTCAGTCCAGTTATTGAATTGGGATTTTGTGGTGTTACACCCATCCCCTCCTTTTTAGTAGTTTTGTTCTCAAAACTTATTGTAGTTATTTTACTTAATTTAATCTTTACATAGCTTTCCTTTACATTCCTAGGTTAAGATGCTTTTCCCTCATCCTTGCCTCGAGTTCCCATGGCTCCCCCTCTACCTAATCATCGTGCCACAAGACCTTCACCATTGAGATCTTATTTTTTTGAAGACTTCTCCTAGTGGTCAAGCAAACGTACCCATTTGACTGGGTATGATAGAGTTTGTAAACCTCGTCCATTGATAATAAGACAAACTAGGAAAAAGAACCGGTCATTTCCAAAAAGAAAACCGAGCAAGTTTATAAATAGTAATTGATAGAGAAAGGACAAACTGAGAAAATTATGAATCCCGAGTGACCTAAAGAGTCACAAAAGTCATGAGAAAGGACTTTAGGATGAATTGGAAGAGAAAACCAAACTGGTTCAGGTGAACCAGACCTGAACCAATTTGAACCACTATTGAACTGGTTTATAAATTCATTTTTATAAGTGACTTAGAAAATTCAAATTGGAGAATTGAAGCCACCATTAGATAGAGAATGAATTTAGATAAATTTACAAATTTTAAAATTTGAAAAACATGGCCAAATCGGTCATGAACTGGCCAGTTAAAGCATTGAACTCGGGTCGGGCCAGTCCGGTTCGAAATAGTGTTATCTTTTTCATTTAGATGATAGCACTATTCACTCGCCAGAAAATCGAGCAGCGCCAGCAAAGATGAAAAGTCTCAAGCAAAGGATCCAACTAGATTGAACCGATTTATGAACTGAGTCGGTTCATGAACTAGAACTAATAGAGAAAGGGCAAACCGGGAAATTTATGGATCCTGAGTGACCTAAAGAGTCACAAAAGTCAAGAAAAAGGACTTTAGAATGAGTTGGAGATGAAAACCAAACTGGTTCAGATAAACCAGAATGAACCGTTTTGAACTACTATTGAACTAGATGCTAAATTCATTTTTCTAGGTGGCTTAGAAAATTTAAATTTGAGATTTGAGGCCACCATTGGATAGAAAATGAATTTAGATGAATTTAAAAATTTTTAGATTTGAAAATTTTGGTAAAATCGGGGTGACCTGGCCGGTTTAAGCTTTGAACCCAGTTCTGAACAATGTCATCTTCTTCCTTCAAATGACAAAATTGTTCACTCGTAGAAAAATCGCATAGCACCGGTGAAGCTGAAAAGTCTCCAGCCAGGGAGTTTCAAGCAATGAATGATTGCCATTAAGGTGCCAATCGGACAGCCAGAAAGTCCCCGAGCTTCCTATATAATGAGCCCTTCCTCATTCATCCTTTCGACACATGAAAACTCCATTCTCTCTTAACTGCTCCAATATCTGGTGAAGCTCGAACCAGAGCTCCGACTTGGCATTTTTCTGAGCCAAACAAGGCAAGGTTAGGGTCTTTAGAACTAGGAAGAAGTCAGCTACATGCATGTAGTCTCCATTTGCTTCGAGAGTTGCCGAAGAAACGTTGGCGTGATAGAACAGTGAAGCAACTCCGGCGGTCCGAAGGTGCCCTATTTTGGCTGAGCTGAAATCAGCCAATTCAAGCCCTTCTCAGGCCAAACCAAGCCCTCCCAACACCTCCGCAGTCCTCCTACAGCTGAATTAGAGCTGAAAGGTAAGCTAATTGGGCTCTACTTTGTAATTTCCGACCGAAGTTAGAGAAAGAACTGGCAGAAATTCGATGATAAAATTCTCATTCAATTTGGCATAAATTGATGCAATTCTTGATCTTAGGAGGAACCTCGGGATAAGAGCTATCTACCCAGATCAAAAGCTTGGACTGCCACGCCCCCAACGGTAAGCTTTCGAACCTTTCTCTCTCTAAGTCCAGTTTTTCAATAAAGCTCCATTTGAGTTCATTCTAGCAACAAATCATGCAATTCAAAGTGCAATTGAATTGTATGAAGGTGTAGAAACTCTAATCTAACTTCAATTTCAACTATTAAACTCATTTGATCAATTAATTTGATGAAATCAAATTTGGCAGAGGTAGAAGGTTGAAATTGGGCAAAAAATTGGGGGAAATTTGGGAATTTCATAAATTCGAGGACTAAAGTGCAATTTCATAAAATTGAGGACCAATTGGGTAATGTTGGAATTTTTTGGGGTAAAACTTACCATTTTTGTAAAGTAGGGGCAAAATGGTAATTTTGGAAAAGTTGGGGGTCCAAATTTGAAAATTGCGAAATTGAACCCCTTTTGTGAAATTGAATAAATTGAGGTCCCAATGTTAATTTTAAAAGTTTTGGGACTCAATTTGAGAAAAAATCGGAATTAGGGACTTAAAGTTAAAAAAAATAACTTTAGGGACCTAATTGCAAATAAATGAAAAGTCTAGTTTTCTCATTTATTTGGAATGAATGAAGGCTTTTAGGCCAACGGGTAATGAACAAGGATGCTCATATCATGTAGGAACACGAAGTATGGGGAATGCCAGCAAGAATAAGCTTACGTGAATACAAAGAACTCGTCGAGAGAAATTCACTGCATTATAAGGTGAGTGGGATTTATATATTATACCCAATTTGGATGATAAGTATCTCAAAAATGAAAACCCACTACTAGGTGGAATTTTAAGCATCACACCCGAGAGGAGTGATATGAAAATGATGTGAAAAAACTACTTATTGGTTGTAGGTAGATCATACCTGATTGGTATGATAAAACTTACTCGAATGAAGTGGAAAACCCATTCATCGGCTATGAACGGAGATG
Organism: Trapa incisa; assembly: GCA_030064435.1. NCBI lineage: Eukaryota > Viridiplantae > Streptophyta > Magnoliopsida > Myrtales > Lythraceae > Trapa > Trapa incisa. The sequence goes on from CM057782.1 coordinate 8,032,184, forward strand.
TCTTCATACTCGGTTGGTATGATGTACAATTGAAAATATATTTTGTCGGAAGTGCTCTCCCCTGACTGTGTGCCACTACATAAACAATTTGGAGGACCTTCTTGATGGGAGCTCAAATAACTCTGTTAGGCCAGAGGCCTCGGTTTTGGAACTTGGGGGCTAATATGCCAAATTTTGAAAATCTTGAATAGTGGGCCCTACGCCAGTTGGCTCGAGCAGGAGCTTGTAAACAAACATGATTTATATGCCATGAAAACTTAATTAATTGAATTGTTTGGCCATCGTACCAAGACAGGAGCGACATACTCAGTCAACTAGTGGGAGTGCGACATGACAAGTCTTTAGACTAGTCAAAACAAGCATTTGCAGGTTGAGTTGAGGGTCGTGGCCGTTGGACTAGTGTCACCACAAATTATATGGCTTCATGTGAAAAATGTTGATTGTGTATGCACTATGTTTATGGGACCCTTAAGATGCCCAAGAGGGGTAGTGATGTGTCATTGGGCCTTGTACGACATGGTGGATATAAGGGCAGTTAGTCACATCAGAAGCCTTGCGAAGCTCGACGTACTTTAAGAGCATGGGACTAGAGTGGGGTCAGGATGAGGTCTCTGTCCTCATACAGACATGGACATTTGTTACAGGATTGTGGGTTGGATGTCACGAACATCCACTCATTCTCAAGGTAGAAGTGGACGTGCTTCTATCTAGGTGGCCGGTAAAGTCACTCCGATGCCACAAGTGGGTTCAATGGACGTGCTAGCCTACGATTGTATGTTTTACCTTCATGATGAAGGATGTGTGTTGGGTGATGACACACTGTGGTTAATAAGAAATAGTGATAAAAACTAGCATTTGAAATGAAAGGTTTTTTTTAAAAAGAATAAGGAGTCTAGCACACTCCGAATAAAACATTTTTCCTAAAAAGATAAATTTTGAAAACCCATCCACTGAGTCGTTGTACTCACTCCCTCCCTTATATCCCTTTTAGGTAACCCCATAAAGCCTACCCTAAGAACCACCCGCTAATGTGCCTATAAGAGAAGTATGATCAGTTTAAAATTTTATACAGTTTTGATTTATTTTATTCTAGGAAAGGTGTAGGTTTAGAGGATGCCTTACTCTTTATGGTTTATAAAACGAGGAGCAACCCTTAGTAAACTAGGAAAGTGGTGGGTTGATAACATGGATCCAACCAAATGAGGTCAGGGCATGACAACTTGAGTGGTATCAGAGCCTATTTTCTCGAATACATAATCAAGACTAGAAATGATAGATAGTAACTAATAGGAATGATTTTAAAATTTTCAAATGGCTCCCAAGAGAGGAACCAAGAAAACTAGGACTAGCGTTACCAACACCACCTAACATTTTGTCCTCGTAGGGGATCAGCCTAAAACACCCAAGAAGTTCCAAAGAACCAAGAGACATTAGTGGGAAGTATCCAGAAGGATGGTGCCAGGATATGTTGAGCTCATAATCCTAAGTACGAAGGAAGTCAAGCCTAAGCCAAGAATGCCATCAAAGGCTTATAACGTTACTAAGAAGGACGCTTGTCAAGAACCCAGTAGCTCCTCATCTATTTCGTAAACACTTTTTGTAACAGGGATAAGGCCCAACCGATTGTACTACTTCTCCAATAATAAAGAACTCCAAGTTCCTAAAAAAATTATATCTCTAAAAAATAATGTGACCTTGCACCTCAATTATAAGTAGATTGCCCAAGAAAAGTAACCACACAAACTCGTGTTACCTTAGATATCACAGAGACCAAAGAGATTCCCATCTCGAATAATGGAATAAATCAAAGAAATTTTTTAGCAAAGAAGGCATGAAAAGAATACCGTCAAAATAAATAGTCTAGGAGAAACTCTTGGAGTAACAACTGGGCAAGGAAACAACATATTACAAAGTGTAAAGAAAATGGGACATGAAGTGAAGGACTGTCCCACATCACCAGGATTTAAAATAATATTTTCCAAGAAAAATGCCCCCACAGCTATAGGAATTCGAAAGGATATCATCCTAAGAAACACGATTCCTATTCGTAAATTCAACCATAGTCAAGAGGAAGATCTTCAAGATCCTAGCATAGTTGCAGGAAGGAAAAAGGACAGAAGGTAGCACCTCGATAAACTACAAATAGAACAAGGTTAGCTGAAGAGAACTCTCCCTTAAGAAGAAATTTCCCACCATTTGGGAGCATAGAAGGGAGTGCCTCCATAGGAAAAGACATGCCGAGCATTTGATGACAGATGGGATGTCTAGGGATTTGCAAGTACGAGTCACTTTTGAAAAAAAGAGGCAGTGAAGCCAAATAGGAGTTCAGACCAACATAGCAAAAGGAAGCAAGTTGTAACCACAAGATAGTCAAGAAGAATAAATGACGGCCTAAGGAAGACTGGGAAGTAGAAATGACTACACTAAAAAAAAAGACAGTAGGATGGATTCAAGTGACGAAAGATGAGGAGATGAACTTGCAAATTAAGTGCATGAAGTGAAAGAACCAAGGGAAGCATACTAGGGGGACCTAAAGAACAAGTTGAACCCAAGGAACGGGTAAGTAGGAAGATAACATCAAAAGATGTCATACAAGTAACAAAAAGGGGGTGGACTACCCATGATAAGGAAAATGAGGAAAGAACATCTAAGAAACCTTGGAGAAGTAAGCCCTGCAATTAAGAAATGGTTAATGAAAACAACCACAAATATCAAGACGGGTCGTGGTCCACACTCATATAAAGAGTGGACGATTGGGCATAGGATGGAGTACACGAAATGAGACTAATAATCAAAAGTTTCTTAGATAAGGAATATGGAATGAAATGGAAATTTAAGATGAGGAAGGATTCAAATTAGGCAAATGCATTAATATAGAAGGAGGTGTAAGGAAATGAAGGAAGAAACCTTCAAAGAATGGTAAGAAGGTTGAGCATGTAGCTCATAAGACGAAAGTCTCGACTTTGAGGGACATAGTAGAGAATGAAACTGTAAGAAGGGAATTCCCCAAACGAAGCAAATGAAACATAGACCAAAAGGGATCAACTTGAATATAATGAATCATGAAATGATCACGAGTAAGGAAAAGTGGATTAAAGAAAAAGAAAAAAAAAATCCTTGAATAAAGAATGCCAAGGACTTAAAAAGGAAAGAATCCTAGCTTGTCAGTAAACCATTGGAAAACCAAATCATTGGAATTGGAAAGACTCAATAAGGAAGTTGAGAAAGGATGAGTGGGTAAGGAGAACCAACATGGTTATGTAAGTTGATTGGATAACGGTATAGGTAGTCAAGGAATACTACCAAATGAAAAGGGGGATGAAGTTATACAATCCTTAAGAGGTTGGAAAGTTGGGAACAATTGTCACGCCCTTACCTAGTTTGGTCGGATCCCCGTGATCAACCCGCCACTTTCCCAATTTACTAAGGGTTGCCCCTTATTTATAAACCATGAAGAGTAAGACGTCCTTTAAACTTGCACCTTTCCTTGAATATCACAAAACAAAACTGCATCAAATTTTAAATTGATCATACCTATCTTATAGGCATACTAGTCAATGGTCTTTGAGTAGGTTTTTTGCGGTTACCTGAAAGGGATATAAGGGAGGGGGTGAGTACAATGACTCAGTGAATGAGTTTTTTTTTTATTTATCTTTTAGGAAAAAGGTTTGATGCAGAGTGTGTTAGACTCCTTATTCTCTTTTAAAAACCTTTCATTTCAAAATTTTGGTTTTTATCACCATTTCTTATTAACCATGGTGTGTCATCACCCAACACACAACCTTCATCATGAAGGCAGAACAGACAATCGTAGGCCAACCCATCCATTGAACCCACTTGTGGCGTCGGAGCAACTTTACCGACCACCTAGGTAGAAGCATGTCCACTTCTACCCTGAGAATGAGTGGATGTTTGTGACATCCGACCCTTAATCCCGTAAAAAAATCTCTGTGTCCATATGAGGACAGAGACCTCATCCTGACCCCACCCTGGTATCATGCGCTTGAGGCTACGTCGAGCTTCGCAAGGCTTTTGGTATGACTAACTGCCCTTATATCCACTAGGTAGTCCAGGGCCTTGGGATGCATCACTACCCCTCTTAGGCATCTTGAAGGTCCCATAAACAAAATGCACGCACAATCAGCATTGTTCACATGATGACATATAATCTATGGTGCCATTGGTCCAACGGCCCCGACCCTCAACTCGACCAACAACTGTTTGTCTTTACTAGTCCAGAGACCTGTCATGTTGCGCTGTCGCTAGTTGACTGAGTATGTCAGTCCTATCTTGGAACCATGGCCAAACAATTCAATTACTTAAGTTTTCATGATAAATAAATCATGTTTTTAATGAGCTCCTACTCGTGCTAACCGGCCTAGGGCCTACTATTCGAGATTTTCAAAATTAGGCATATTAGCCCCCAATTTTTCCAAAATTGAGGCATCCGGCCTAATAGAGCTATTCGAGCTCATGTCAAGAAGGTCTCCCAATATATTTAAGCAGTGGCACACAGTTAGGGGAGAGCACTTCTGACAAAAATAACTTTTCACCTATCCATCACACCAACCGTGTGTGAGGACATCTCTGCTCATAACTGATAAGTGGGTTTTCTACTTTCTTACAGGAAATTCATTATACCAACTGGGTATGATCTATTGACTATAAAAAAGAAGTCCAATGAGATGAAAGTCTTAACAAAAAAAAAGAATGACTAGAGGCATATAAATCATAGGAGGTTACTCCTAGGATTAACAATCGCATCAATTCATGCCAAATTCTGGGAGAATTTGGTTAGTGAACTTTCAAGGTTCTCTCTCTAACACTGATCCGAAATGTAGTATTAGTCCTCCGCCCCTACCATAAATACCCATAAATTAATACCTATATTTAATTATTAGAATTAATATCCATAAGTACCCATCAATTTCACAATTTAATGAGAATAATTGACAAAATTAATACCCACAAATACCCATAATATAGTAATAAATCTTCACCATTTAACAAACTATTTTACAGCTACATAAAGAGTTCTCTCCATTCATCCTCCTCACACTTGAAATTCTCTCTCAACTGCTCCAATTTCTGGTGAAGCTCGAACCAGATCTCCAACTTGGGCATTTTTCTTAACCTTAGAAGGAGAGGTCGGGTTCTTTAGACTATGGGGGAAGTCAGCTATCTGATAGCATCTTGTGCTCGATCCAAGGACCGCCGAAGAAGCACTGGTGGAATCAAACAATGAAGTAGCTCCGACAGACCGAGGCTGCCTTGTTTCGGCCGAGATGAAATTGGCCGAATTTATCCCTCCTCGGGCCAAAACAAGCTATCCCAACATCCCCACAACCCTTAGACGACATCAATCGAGCTAAAAGGTAAGCCAATCCGGCCCTCCTCAGTCATTGCAAGTTGGAGTTAGAGAGAGAAACATCATAATTTCACTAACAACATTCTTCCTCGATTCAAGGTCAATTGTAGGAATTCTTAATCCTAGAAGATACCTTAGGAAGAGAGTCATCTTCCCCAATAGAGAGATTGGACCGCCACATCCCCGACGGAAAGCTTTCGAAGCCCACTCAGACCCAAATGACGTAGTTCAAAGCTTAATTGAATCATATGGAAGTGTAGAAACTGATTCATACCTTCAATTAGAGCAATTAGCCCCGATTGAATGTCAGTTTGATGAAATCAAATTTGGCCAGTTTGAAAGGGTGAATTTGGGGAAATTTGGGAATTTCGTAAAATTGAGGAACCAAATTGTAATTTCCCAAAATTGAGGGCCAATTGACCATGAAAAGGATGTTGGAGGACCAGTTGGTCGATTTTTTAAATTAATTGGGGTCAAATTGCCATTTTTGTAAAGTAGGGGCAAAATGGTAATTTTTAAAAAGTTAGGGACCAATTGGAAATTTGGAAAACTTGAACCCCTTAAACAATCTTGAGTAAATTAAGGACCCAAAGTGAATTTTTGGAAGTTTTAGGACTCAAATTGGGGAAAAAGTTAGCATTTGGGACCTAAAGTTAAGGAAAAAGATCTTTAGGGACCAAAGTCCAATTAATTGGAAATTTTGAACCTAGTCGTTCATACGTGAGGACTGAAGGCTGTTATGCCAAATATTAATAGTTAAGAATTTCCAAATCATGTAGGAACACGAGGGACCGGAACGCTAGCAAGGATAAGCTAGCGTGGAATTGGAAACCGACTAGAGATGAATACACTTTAGTTATCGGGTGAGTGGATTTATTTACATCATACTCAGTTGGGATGATGAGCACTTCGTAAACAAAAAACCACTTTTATATGGGATTTTAACATCATGCCCAGTTGGAGTGATGTAAGAACTACATGGAAAAAAACTACTTACCGATTGTAAGTAGGGAGATCATACCCAGTTGGTATGATAGACTTCCTAAAAGGAAAGAAAACCCGCCTACCGGTTGTAAGTGAAGATGTCATCACACCTGGTTGGTGTGATGAGTGTAAAGGTTATTTTTTTTATCAGAAGTGTACTCCCATAAATCTGTGCCAATGCTTAAAATTTTTTGTAGACCTTCTTGACGTGAGCTAGAATAGCTCATATGGGCTAGAGGCATCAATTTTGGAACTTGTGAGCTAAAATGCCTGATTTTGGAAAATCACGTATAGTGGGCCCTAAGGCCAGTTGGCATGAGCAGATGCTTGTGAACAAACATGATGTATAAGCCATGAAAATTCCAAATAAATGGATTATGTGATTTCTCCATGGTACCAAGATAGGACCGACATACTTGATGGGCTGGCGATAGTGCATCATGACTAGGTCAACAAATTGGTCTAGACAAACAGCTACAGATCGAGTTGAGGGAAAGGGCCATTGGACCAGTGGCACCAAAGATAAATGGTTTTATGGAAAAATGATTGTTTGTGCATGCACTTGAGGTTCAGGACCATCAAGATGCCTAAGAGGGGTAGTGATGTGTCCTAGGGGCTATTGGACGACATGGTAGAGATAAGGGCAATTTGTCGTGCTAACAGTTAAGGAAGCATGACTTAGCTTCATGCGCATGAGACCAGGGTGGGGTTGAGATGAGGTCTTGTCCTCATACGAACATAGAGTAGATTCCGGGTTTGAGGGTCAGATGTCGCAAACATCCACTTAGACCTAGGGTAGAAGTGGACGAGCTTCTATCTAGGTGGCTAGTAAAGTCACTCTGACACCACAAGTGGGTGCAGTGGATGGGTTGCCTTAGAATATGTGATCCCTTCCTGATGAAGGGTGTGTGTTGAATGTTAAACACACCTATTGTGGAAAATGAGGAAAAAGGGTTTTGAAAACCGGAAAATGAGAAAAGATTGTTTTTAAAGGAAATAAAAAGTCTGGCACACTCCGAATAAAGATATATTATTTTTGGAAACTCTCTCCCAACAACCATTCACTGAGTTGTTGAACTCACCCCCTCCCTTTTTACTCCTTTCATGTAACCAAGGGAAAAACCAAACTTAAAGACCTCACTATATGAGAACTATAAAGACAAGTATGTTTGTTTAAAATATTTTCAGTTTTGTATAATTTTATTACAGGAAAAATGACGACTTACTCCTCATGGTTTAGAAAAGGGCGAAACCCTTCATGAACCAAAGGTAGTGGCATGACATGAGGTGTACTAAATCTACACTTCTTGATGTCTACTTGTCCTCTTCTTCATTGTTCCTTTAAATAAATTTCAAATTATTTTCCTATTGGAATACATACTTTCCCATGATTCCCTTCCTTGGTACATCTCATTCCACACCTTCAGGAGTCTCTTCCTTTGATCTATTCTTTTGGATACTCTTCCCTTCAAAATTTTTACATATCTTGATGCCTTCTTCTCGTTTACCCATTCTTTAGGGTTATTTCCTTTCTTGGAGCCTTGTAAATTTCAAGTTGTCTTTTGACTCGTTGACGTGGTGACCTCCCATTGGTCACTTTGTCTGATGTGGCATTAGAACGAATCTAACCATTAGTTGACAATGACACATGGTGTCCTCTAATTGAATAATTTAAATTCATTAGTTTTTTCACTCGACGCATTTACTAATGCCATGTGTCAGCCTCTGATTGGCTATGGCTATCATGTAAACCCTGCCCTTTAAGCTAAGGAAAAATCGAGAAAAGAACTGGTCAAACTGAGTGGAAAAATCGAATCGGTTCACAAACCCGATCATTTGTGAACGGGCAATTTGGGAATTTACAACTCCTGGGTGATCCAAAGGGTTTATACTATGGAAAAGAACCTTAGGATGAATTGGAAGAGAAAAACCAGACTGGTTTGGATGAACTGGTTTATGAACCGAGTCGGTTCATGAACCGGAACCGATAAAGAAAGGGCAAACAGAGAAATTGATGGATCCCTTGTGACCCGAAGAGATTTATAAACCTTGGGAAGGAACCTTAGAACAAACTGAGAGAGAAAAACTCGATCGGTTCGGGTGAACCGGACCCAAATAAGATTGAACCAGTTTAAGAACCAAGTCGATTTATGAACTGGAATCAATAAACAGATGATAAACCGAGAATTTTATAGATCCTAAGTGACCCAAGGAGTCACAAAAGACATGGAAATGGACTTGTGAAGGAATTGGTGATGAAAACCAAACCGGTTCAGGTGAATCGGATCTGAACCGGTTTGGACCGGTTTGCACCACTATTGAACCAGATCCTAAATTTATTTTTCTAGGTGGCTTAAATAATTCAAATTTGAGGCCACCATTAGATAGAAAATGAATTTAGATGAATTTAGAAATTTTTAGATTTGAAAAATCGGTCGAATGAGGGATGAACCGGTAGGTTTAAGCTTCGAACCCGGTTTGAACCGGTCCGGTCTGGTTCGAAATAGTGTCATCTTCTTCCTCAGGATGTCAGCACTGTTCACTCGCCAAAAAATCGAAGCAGCGCTGACAAAGAAGAAACGCTTCTATTCGGTACGTTTTAGGTCTTCAATGCCTATTATAACGGTGTCAAACGGACGACAATGGGTCCCCGAGCTCCCTATATAAAGAACTCCTCTCCACACTTGAAAAGCTCACACTCTCTTAGTTTCTTAGTTTTCTAGCGAAGCTCAAACTAGAGCTTCGATATAGGGTCTTTTCTAAGCCAAACAAAGTGAGGTCAGGTTCTTTAGAACCAGGGAGAAGTCAACTACACGCCTGTAGTCTCCGTTTACTTCGAGTGTCGCCAGAGAAATGTCGACGTGATGAAACAATGAAGTAGCTCCGATGGACCAAAGCTGCCCAGTTTTGGCCGAGTTGAAATCAACCATTTCGTGCCCTCCTCAGGCCAAACCAAGCCCTTCCACGGCCGAATTAGGACCGAAAGGTAAGTCAATTCAGCTCCCCTTTACAATTTCCGATCTGTGTTAGAGAGAGAGTCGACCGAATTTCAGTGATGAAATTCTAATCAAATTCGACATCAATTGATGCAATTCTTGATTCTAGAATGAACCTCAGGATGAGAGCTATCTGCCCAGATCAAAAGCTCGGCCACCATACCCTCACCGATGAGTAATCAAAGCTTTCTCTCTCTATAGTCTATTTTCTAGTGAAGCTATTTGGCCAAAGGATAATGAACCGAGATGTTCATATTGTGTAGGAACAGGATGCACCGGGAACGCCAACAACGTCAAGCTCACGTGAATACAAAGAACCGGTCTAGTGGAATTCACGACATTAACGGGTGAGTGGGTTTACTAATGTCATACCCGATTGTGATGATGAGCACAACTTAAAGTTAAAAACCACTTACTGGTTGTGAGTGGGATTTTATGTCATACCCGATTAAGGATGATAAGCTCATTGAAATGAAAACCCACTACTATGTGGTGTTTTAAATATCACAACTTAGAGTAGTGATGTGAAAACCATGCAGAAAAACTACTTACCAGTTATAAGTAGATCATACCCGATTGGTATGATGAAACTTCCCCGAAGGAAGTTGAAAACCCATTCATCGGTTATAAACGAAGATGTCCTTATATCGGGTCTGTATAATGGACAGTGAAAACATACTTTTGTCAGAAGTGCTCTCCCCTGACTGTGTGCCAATGCGTAAACTATTTGGGAGACCTTATTGATGGGAGCTTGAATAACTCTTATAGGTCGGGGGCCTTGGTTTTGGAACTTGGGGGCTAATATGCCCAATTTTGAAAATCTCGTGCAGTGGGCCCAAGGCCAGTTGACACGAGCAGGAGCTCATAAACAAACATGAGTTATATGCCATAAAACTTTAAATAAAGGAATTGTTTGGCCATGGTACCAAGATAGGACCGACATACTCAGTCAACTAGCAACACTACGACATGACAAGTCGACGGACTAGTCAAGACAAATAACTGGAGGTTGAGTTGAGAGTCGAGGCCGTTGGACCAGTGGCACCACAAATTATATGGCATAATGAGAAAATATTGATTGTGCATGCACTGTGAGTACAGGACCATCAAGATGCCCAAGAGGGGTAGTGATGTGTCCTAAGGGCATTGGATGACCTCGTGAGTATAAGGGCAGTTCATCATACTAGGTGACCGTGCGAAATTTGGAGTAGCACTAAGCGCATGAGACTGGGGTGGGATGGGATGAGGTCTCTGTCCTCATATGGACACGAAGAATCGATTTTGGGATTGAGGGTTGGATGTCACATACATCCGCTCATTCTCAGGGTAGAAGTGGTCGTACTTCTATCTAGGTGGCCGGTAAAGTCGCTCCAAAGCCACAAGTGGGTTCAGTGGTCCTGCTAACTTGTGAATATGTGTAACCTTCATGATGAAGGATGTGTGTTGGGTGATGACACACCGTGGTTAAAATGAAATGGTGATAAACCCGAGATTTGCAAATGAAATGGTTTTGAAAGAAAGGAGTCTGGTACACTCCAATAATAAATGTTTTCTTAAAAGTCTAAACTTTTAAAAACCCATTCACTGAGTAGTCATACTCATCCCCTCCCTTATATCCTTATCAGGAGATTTCAGAAAGTTTACCCTTAAAGACTATCAAATAAGACACCTATGAGACAGGTATGATAAATCTAAATTATTACACAGTTTTAATTTATGTTATTCCAGGAAAAGGTGCAAGTTAAAGTATGCCTTACTCTTTACGGTTTATAATAAGGGGAAGCCCTTTAATAAACTGGGAGAGTGGCAGGTTGATCACGAGGATCCCACCAAACCGAGTCGGGGCATGACACATCATGTGGCTTTGCCATGTGTTGACCTTTGATTGGTCGACCAATCTCGAACATCCTATTCAATCACTCACTTGGCACCCTTACCATGTGTCAACTTCTCATTGGCCACCCTTGCTAACAAGGCTTCTTTTCTATTGACCGCTAACTAAGGACATGTATCATGCTTCTACTTGTCGATCTTTGGTGACGTGGATTTTTTTGTCTAACCATTGATGAGGGACACATGTGACGCTCTAATTGGTCATCACTTTCAGACGCTGACCGAGCGACTTAATAGACATGCTTCAACATGTGTCGCATGCTAATTGGTCGCATGCACTAACTCAGTGGTGAACTGGCAAGCGGTCCGTTGATCGGCTAGACCATTGACCAGTTCGGTTGGAACTAGTTTGGTGACGCTAAATAGAAAATCGGTCAATTCTCACCCAATTCGACTAGTTTTCTCAAAATTAAAATTTTCTAAATTAATTTTCTACATATTGGTGACTTCAATTAACCAAATTGATATTTTTAAGTCACCTAAAAATGAATCTATGAACCTATTCAACCAGGTTTAGGCCCGGTTCACCTTGAACCAGTCCGGTTCTCACATCCAATTTGGTTTATGATCCATTTCCATTATTTTTGGATCTTCATTTAACATTTGGGATTTCCCAATTCCCATTTTGGTTTTCTTTTTACCAATTATGGTTTACTTTGAACCATGGTTTTGTCTTGAAATTTTTCAGTTCTCATTTTCAGCTTCTAATTTTGAGAGAACGGGGTTTACACGCTAAGTGTCCAGTTAATGGGTCAAAGGGTGACTCATACGCTGAGTGAGAGGTCATGTCAGCAATGCTAGCCAAACATAGCATGTCACTTGGCAGCTTGCATGTGTGAAGCTCGCACACACGCGTACAATGTCGTCTTTTTTCCTTTAGACTTCTGAACATAAGAGGACAGAGACCGATGTCTTAACTTCAATGAGCTTTAAATTACTCCAACAAGGCCTTAAATAAAAGTTTAATGGATGAACAATGGATGGATGGCTAGAACGGTCAATCCCTGAGCTCCCTATATAAAAAGTTCCTCTCCATTCATTCTCTACACTCCTCCATTGCTTAGAGAACTCGAACTATGCCAATTTCCAACCAACCTTGAACTAGAGCTCTGACATGGACTCGTTTCACCTCCGAGCATGCAATTGGGTTATGTAGAATTATGAAGAAGACTCCTACCTTCCTACATACTACTTTCAGCTCGAGGATTATCGGAGAAGCGTACTTGAGCTCGCACAGTACCATTGCTCCGACAACCGAAGAAGAACTGATGATTTTGTGATAAATTCGAGCCACCCTCGGACCCCCTAAGACTAGGCTGACCCTCCCACGACTCCTCACAACTTAGCCATGACCTCCCTCAACTGGTGTGGAAAGCCAATTTTGTCGTCCATCGCGGGAATAATGAAATTACACGGTAAAAATCGTGAAAATTTTGCTAATGAAATTTTCATTACGTATGCTATCAAATGAAGCAAAACTTGATCCTAGGAGGATCCCCTTGATAAGAGCTATTCCCTCATACCCAAAACTCTGGCAACCGTATCTTTGCCGGTAAGAAATTGAATTTTTCTATCTTTAGGAAGATTTTTCGGTAAAGCTCTGTTTGAGCTTGATTTTAGGTAAAAATTAAGTGATTTAAAACATAAAATAATCATGGAGTGATGGAGAAGATTATTAGTAGTATAGTAGGAGGAAATTGACAAGGTTTGAATGTTCAATTTGGTGAGTTAAGGATTCGGGGGCTAAAGTGTAATTTTTGCAAAGTTGGGCAATTTATGGATTTTTAAAATTTTGTGGATTTTTGTGAAATTGGCATGAAATGAAGGTTAATTTGTAAATAAGATGAGCTTAAGTACTTAATTGCAATTAAAAATATTTTTTGGGAATTTAATTGCAATTAAGAAAAAGTATAATGGTTTATTTGAAATTTTGGATAATTTTATTTATATAAAATTATATCAAGATGAAAATGTAAATAAAGTGAACTTAGGAAATTATGGTAATTAATTCTTAATTAATTACCAATTAAATAAAATTAGGGACTTCTATATAAACAGAAGAAAACATAGGGATATAAGTGGAAATTTTAGATATTTGAGTAATTTATTATCCGTAATAATGTAGTTGTAAAAAGAAGACTTCTATCTACAAACGCAAGATCGTTCAGTGACATTGGCATGTAAGCCCCGTTCTAGTATGCTATTGTGGGATGAGAACTCTCCCCCTTCTTTCTTGTGACACGGGCTTAATCTCATTTTTGTTAATGAGCTCCTACTCGTGCTCACTAGCCTTGGGCCCACTGTATGAGATTTTCAAAATCGGGCATATTAGCCTCCAAGTTCCAAAACCAAGGCCTCTGGCCTATCCAAGCTATTCAAGCTCCCGTCAATAAGGTCTCCCAAAATGTTTAAGTAGTGGCACACAGTTAGGGTAGAGCACTTCCGACAAAAAATATCTTTTCAATCGTCAATCACACCAATCGGGTGTGATGACATCTCCACTTACAACCGTTAAACGGGTTTTCCACTTCCTTCTAGGAAGTCCATCATATTAATTAGGTATGATCTACTCACAACCGATAAGTAGTTTTTCCATGTAATTTCCACGTCACTCCATCTAGGTGTGATGTTTAAAATTCCACTTAATAGTGGGTTTTTTTTTACCAAGCAACTCATCATCCCAATTGCGTATGATGTGAAAATTCTCACTGACCCGATAGTGTAGTGAATTCCTCTTATGTGGCTCTTTGCCTCCACACAAGCTTGTCTTTAATGGCATTCCCGGTACTTCGAGTTCTTACACAATATAAACATCCTTGTTCATTATCCTTTGGCCTAATAGCATTCATTTATTGTGAATGAATAAAATCCCTAAACTTTTAATTATTTGCATTTAGGTCCCTAAAGTTCCTTTTACTTTAACTTTAGGTCCCAAATGTCAAATTTTCCCAAATTGAGTCCCAAAACTTCTAAAATTTACTTTGAACGCTAATTTATTCAAATTCACAAAAAGGGGCTCAAGTTTCCCAAATTCCCAATTTGGTCTCCAACTTTTCAATAATTACCATTTTGCCCCTACTTTACAAAAAAATGGTAAATTTGACTCCAATAATTCCAAAAATTGACCAATTGGTCCTCCAACATCTTTTTCATGGTCAATTGTCCCTCAATTTTGGGAAATAGCACTTTAGTCCCTTGAATTTTTGAAATCCCCAATTTCCCCCAAAAATTTCCTCCAATTTCTCCCTATTAAACTGGCCAAATTTGATTTCATCAAATTGACCGATCAATCGAGGTTCATTATTAAAATTGAAGGTAAAATTGAGTTCCAACACTTCCACATGATTCAATGGAACTTTGAATCGCATCATATGGATTCAAATTGATCTCAAATGGAGCTTCGTCACAAAACTATACTAAGAGAGAGAAAGCTTTGAAACCTTACCGTCAAGTGCGCGACGGTCCGACCTTTGGATCTGAGCAGATAGCTCATGTCCTGAGTTTCCTTATAGGATCAAGAATCACATCAATTCATGTTGAATTGATGGATAATTTGGTCAGTAGGTATATCTCTAGGTTCACATCTTCCTTTGCTTAAGGCAAGATTCTTCCCCTTGAGGTTCTTACTCAAGATTTCTAGATTGGGAGTTTCAAGATGCCCAATTGTTAGTGTGTCTTAGTTATTCTCTTCATCGTTGAAACCCTTCGCTCGGTGTTCTTTTGAGCATTACATACTTGTTTTCACAAGTTTCATTGATATTACCCCTTCATCCTATTTTGTCCCTTTCTCCATCCGTCATTTATTATAACTTCGGTCAAAATTTTTTCTGACCTCGTCATGCTTACCAACTGACTTTTCCTTACTTGAGTCATAGTTTTCCTCGAGATTATTGGGCTTACATGCCCCTTATAGTATGATATACCCTAGAACATGTCTTTGACCATTTTTAATTTTTAGAACACTTCCATAATGGTTATTCTTAACTTTCCAACCTTTCATGGATCATATAATTTCATCCCAACTATCGTTTGATAGTATTCATCGATTATCTTTACCGTTATCAAATCAACTTACATAACCGTGTCGGTTTTCCTTACCCACTCGTCCTTTCCCAACTTCCTTATTTGGTTTTTCTAGTTTCAATTATTGGGTTTCCAGATGATTTACCGACACACTGGGATTCTTTCTTTCTTAGGTCCCTCCTCATTCCCAGTGATATCCTTTACTCAAGGATTTTCCTTTGTCCTTAATCCACTCTTACTTGCTCATGACCATTTCACGATTCCTTTGTTTCAAGTTGATCCCTTTTTGTTCTATGCGTTGATTGTTTTGTTTGGGGAGTTCCCTTATTACAGTTTCATTCTCTACTATATCCCTCAAATTAGAGATTTTTAACCTTAAAAGCTACATGCTCAACCTTCTTACCATTCCTTGAAGATTTCTTCCTTCATTTCCTTATGCCTTCTTCTATGTTGAGGCATTTGCCCACTTTAAATACTTCCTCGTCTTAAAATTCCATTTCATCACTTATTCCTTATCCAAGGAATTTCTAATTATTGGTCTTAATTTTGTACTCTACAAAATGCTCATCCATCCATTCTTTAGGCTCCATAAAGTGAGCGTGGACCACGACCCATCATAGTATTAGTGGTTGTTTCCCTAATTCACTTTTTAATTGAGGGCTTACTTCTCCAAGGTTTCTCATACGTTCTTTCCTTTATTCCCTTATTATTGTAGTCCACCCGTTCATAATTGTAATGACATCTTTTGATGCTACCATCATATTTACCCATTCCTTGGGTTTCATTTACTCCTTGGGCCCTCAAGAGTATTTTTTTTATTTGTACTTGATCTTTCCATCTCAACCAGTATTTCATTGATGAGCTTATCTTTCATTCCACTCCCTGGGCTTCCTTCCTCAGTAGGATTCTTTCCCTTTCTCCTGGAATTCCTTTTTCATTCATCCTTTGGAAATATCTAATCATTAAATGACATCATTTGATGTCGTCCTTCCCATGTACCCTTCCTAAGAAATCTGGCGGTACGCCCTTGTACCATTTACTTAATTCTACTTGTATTCCAAATAAGTTTTCTTCCTTGAGAAGGGTTCAAACATGGTTTGTTTCAAGATCTCCTTGTGCAAGGCTTACTTAATCCTCCTCATAGCTTGAGTATGATCCCCATTCCGTTTTCGGCCATATTTACTTTATCCTTCTTTTCCAACATTTGGCCTTTCCACTTCTCTCTTCTTCTCCTGGTTTTAAATCCATAATTCCTATGAGGGCCAATTCATTAATTGTCTCATCCCTACTACTTTCCATGTTTACTTGTCTTGGTTTAGTTGCCCTTCGAGTTCACTTCTCCTTGGTGCCTATCCTATCACCCCTTTTTAGTGTAGCCTTTACTATTTTCTAGTTCTTCCTAGGGTGTCTCCTCCCACAGATACTAATTACATCTGTTCGCTAGATTTTTCTTGTCTCCTCTGCTTTTCCATAGTAGGTTACTCCTTGCTATACTAAGACATCCTATTTGTCTCTCAACATTCAGGACTTGTCTTCTCTGGTGGAGGTGCTTGCTTCTTTGCTCCAAGATGGCATGTAGCTCTCTTGTAAGGGAAGGTTCCCTTCATCTATATTATATTCTTGTTTGTAATTTCCCAAGGTCCTACCTTCGGTCCTTCTTGCCTTCCATGGCTTTGGATTTTTAGTAGTTGACATGCTTCTTAGGAGGTATTGTCCTAAATCCATGGAGTTTGGGACAGACCTCCATTACCTGTCCTATTCCCCTACATGTTAACTTGATTCCTATCCTTAGTAGGGCTGGGCACTTCTCCACGCAGTGTCCCTATTATTCATACTTGTAATTACGTTGACCTAAGTGGTTCCTTCTAGCATCTTTCTAGGGAATTACAAGTTTTGGTGCTTCACCGTCCTTGAGTTTGGACACCTTGAGAGTTTTCTTGTTGAGTCGTATTTGCCAAAGGATCACTCTAAGAGTATTCTTAGATTTCTTGATTCCATAATTCAGTTTCCTTAACTGGGATGGGTGTCACGCCCCAACCCGGTTTGGTCGGATCCTCGTGATCAACCCGCCACTCTCCCGGTTTATTAAAGGGTTTCCCCTTATTATAGACCATAAAGAGTAAGGTGTCCTTTAAACCTACACCTTTTACAGGAATAACATAAACAAAACTACATAAGAATTTAGATTTATCATACTTGTATCACAGGCGTCTTAGTTGATAGTCCTTAAGGGTAGGCTTTTCCAGTATTTCCTGAAAAGGGATATAGGGGAGGGGTGAGTACAACTACTCAGTGAATGGGTTTTTCAAAAGTTTTGACTTTTAAGAAAAACATTTATCATTGGAGTGTGCCAGACTCCTTTCTTTCAAAAATCCCTTGATTCAAAAATTTCGGTTTTTCCACCATTTCATATTTAACCACGGTGTGTTATCACCCAACACACATTCTTCATCATGAAGGTTACACACATTCACAGGTCAGCACGATCACTGAACCCACTAGTGGCTTCGGAGCGACTTTACCGACCACCCAGATAGAAGCACGACCACTTCTACCCTAGGAATGACTGGATGTACATGACATCCGACCCTCAATCCAGAAATTACTTCTTCGTGTCCATACGAGGACAGAGATCTCATCTCGTCCCCACCCTAGTCTCATGCGCTTGGGGCTACTCCAAATTTCGCAAGACACTTGGAATGACGATATGCCCTTATACTCACCGAGTAGTACAGGGTCCTTGGGATGCATCGCTACCCCTCATGGGCGTCTTGATGATCCCATACTCATAGTGCATGCACAAATAGAGTTTTCTTAAATTGTCATGTAATATGTGGTGCCATTTGTCCCAACGGTCCCCACTCTCAACTCAACTCGTTGTTGTTTGTTTTAACTGGTCCATCGACCTGTCATGTCGCACTGCCACTAGTTGACTGAGCATGTTGGTCCTATCTTGGTACCATGGCCAATTTGACTTCTAATAGAATGATTTTCCATTATTTATTTCTATCAATTACATTATTTTAAGATTGATTCAATCTATTTTAACTAATTTATAAGATTACGAGTTATTGATTATTATTTTAATTTAATTTTTTTATCTCAATTAAATTCTTGTTTTCCATTTGATTCAATATATAATATATTACTATAACTTTCTACTAACCAAAAACTATCTAATAACACCTTTGTAACTAATATTTTTCGAGTAAACTTTGCATGTCATTTTCAAGACGTACCCAACTAATTTTTGAACCCGCCATCATTTTACTTACCAGTATAATTTTAATATTAGTAGATAAATTGGGAGAGTCCAGATGAATTAGGGATGAATGGTATTTATCAGCTAACGGAACTATCCACTTTAGGAGAGAGAAGTGTAACATTTTAAATTAAGTTAATTCGTCAAAAGAGTGGGTTAAACAACTTAAACGAATGTTGACAGTCAATTAACTTAAAATGACCTTACATGATGTTTACTTACTGAGCAAAAAATTATATTTCCTCCATTTTCGTTAATTTGTTGTGTTTTCTTAAAAGTTGGAATCAAATTTATGTATAATTTTCGATCAAATTGATTTAACGCCTAAATGATAGGTAGAAAAATAAATTTTGTATACAAATGACCCAATGAACGCATGATTTAATATTTGTACAAATAATCAAACTAATATTGATGAAATTAATTTTTAACTTACCTAACAATCCCTTATATGTATTCAGTTTTTTTAATTTAATGGAATTTGATGAGTTAGGTAGAAGTACATGAGCCACTCTTTTTGGAAGATATTCTAAACGCCATCCCAGTATCAAGGGATGTGATATTTTTTTGAACATAGGGATAAGTGATGAAAATAAGAAAATTGAGTGGTTTTATTTTATTTTATTATGAAGATAAGAATAGTCATATGTCATTTGTCTCTCTCTATGCAGATGGGGCCGCATAATAATTGAGTGTATACTTTATTGGATTTTTAATGGGAATTTAATCATCTTTATCACAAAAAATAGTATATAAAATTGCAAAAGCAGACGTTGAAAAATCAAAGATTCTTTTTTCTTCAGGTATGGTACAATGTCATCAGGTTTTCTTTCCTGCGTCTTCCATTTCGATTGTCTAGTTTGATCAGTGTTCTGCCTGTGGAAAAAGGACTTGAAGTCAAATTATTTTACTTAACATTCTTGAGTGGGTAGTGGGTAGTCAGTGATGGCGTGTCTACTCAAAGATTATCCATATCGCCCACCAATCTTGAAGGGAGGGCATCCTCACATATACACATATACCCAAGCTCAACAAACTGTGGATTTGCCTTGGTCACTCAATAGATCAAACACAAGTGCTATTGTGGTATTTCCAAGATGAGATGGATCTATTTCATTCTTGGACAGATTGTCACCATTTTTTTTCTCAATTTTACTGAGTGTACTAGTTTACAAGGAACATAAGTAATAAAACTTGAGTACACATGAATTTTATACTTGCAATAAATATTTATTCACAGTACTTTTACTATTTTATATCATATTTTTTTAGAGTTGGAAGATTTAGATACCAAACTAGGGAGAAAATAAATAAATTGTATGAATTTAACCGTGTAATATAGGATACTATATTCTTTTTTTGTTGACATGATTATGAATTGAATCTAGATATTTATGACGAAATTCAATTATTCTAACAGTTAGACAACAAATAATCATCTTGAATAACATAATTCATTTTTAAATGATAATTTAAAAGTATTGGATATCGACACTAGCCTGTTTTATCTCATGCACTTGCTATGAATCTACTTATCCATATACAACTCTGCTTGAGATATCAGCCAGATGAATATTTACATAGCAGTCTGGCATACACAACAAAATGGAAACACCCAAAGAGCATCACACCTTTGTATGTATGTAGTACTTAAAGCTACAAACTCCGGAAGGGGAGAGTTTTCACCGGGTCAAACAGCCATGGAAGGACAGAGCCATGGCCATCGGGAGTGGAAGGTGTCCATGGCCATGGCCGTTCTGGATATGGGGTATCAGCTGTTCCCCGTCGATTTGACACTGGAGCTCGAGGAAATCATCCACGGAGCAAGGAAGCCTCAGGGGACCGCTTGAGTGGTAGCCATAGATGTCGCGAGCCCGGTCAAGGAGCTGCTGGAACAGGGGATGGTACAAGGAGGAGATGGGGATGTGGAACTGCCGAACACCATCTTCCCCCTCATCTTCCAGCCCAACTTGAATTGACACGTACCCTTTCTTCACCTTCATCTTCCTCTTGATTGACCTCTCCACCACTTTGCTGCTTTTCTTGCCTAACCAAATGATTACTCTGATCTTACGCCTGGACTGCAGAGTCTCCCTCCGTATTAAAGTTCTGACGAATGGTATGTCCACCATGATATAAATAAGCAGGAAAAAGCAGTGGAGAAGAGAATCCACAATGCAAGAGGGGAGAAAGTTTCTCTTGGTTTGTCCATTTCTGTTGATTGATAGATTGGGGATAAAAAACAATCGTACGGAGGGGACACCATGTCGTCCGTACCAAATAGGGAAGCTGTTCAAGTTGGCCCTTTCTCAGGGACAGCGGAAGTTACACTTAGGTGGCCAGTTTTAATTGAAATAAATTAGGGAGAATTGAGGTTAATTGCTGGGGAAGTCACATTCATTCGTACAAGTGTCCCCTATTGCAGTCCTTTATTTTCCCCACTCTCCCTCTTAGCGATAGTAAGACTGAAACTTCTTCTCAACGAGTTACTGCTTTTGTGCAAAAAAAACGAGTTATGTTTTCTTTTTATTTTTTTCTATAAACAAATCCATAGAGGGCAAAACACTACATAATTGATGTATGGAGATCCAAAAATTGAGATTACATGAGCATATGCTGTCACTGTTCGACCAAACTTAATTTCAATCTACAACTCTCCACAGTTTCCTAATTTTTCCGAAAAAATTAAGAGCACTCACCAACAAATGGGTCACACCATGGGCCATAATTGTTCATTGCGTGGTCATATGCAAACATTTGATGGCTTCACCAACCTCCATATTAACTTTATTGCCACCCATGAAGGTCCTTAACTTTTAATTGAAAATTAGATAAATTGGTTTTGAATTTTGAAAATAGATGCGTTGATGACCAAATAGAAAATAAGAATGAGTTAGAGAGACAAATTATGCAAAATTAAAAGTATAAGGTCTAAATTATAAAATTAGAAAGTTAAAAAGTGATTTAAAAAATGATTGAAAAAGCCAAAAAATTTGTTTACAATAACAATAAGTTAAATTACTAAATTGTGAAAGATTTTGGAGGAAGTATAAATGGATTGTTATACAAATCTTATATAAAACAATAAATTTATAACCATATAAATTATGATATTGGTCAAATAACCTATATCTTTCAATATAATAGGAAAATAAAACCTAGTTATGTTGAGTCCCTATAATACGGGATCTCAAAAACAATATCAAAATGAGATTTAATTCCCTATATAATGAAAATTGGATAAATTATTAAAATTTTAGATTAAATATGTAAATAAATAAAATTTTAAAATTAAAAAATAAATCGAATGGATAAAAAATTGGATAAAAATGATGGTAATGGACTTATATTAAATTTTGTAGTTGGATTATTACTCAAAAATTGTTAGAAAACACGAATATCATTTTTCTAACTCTGTTTTCAAAACAAAAAATCATGCAATATCGTTAATATTGTAGGGTCAAATTTCGTCATCTCTGACCGCCATTTAGATTGACACTGGTGCGAAAATGACGATATATCTCTCATTTATCTCCTACAAGCACTATCCTAGCTCTAATATGCCACTTTTTTTTTCCTACATGAACCATTTATTGGTGACTGCTCCTTCTGACTACTTGTGATCGTGCCTAATTAAATGCAAAATTCGTACAACTCAAGTAACCTGAGGACCTGATGCCGTCACAAAACATACCACCAAAACCTTAACTTCATTTTCCCTCCACTTTGGTCGAGTATCGTACATTCTCCGGTGGACCCATATTTCTAGTTTATTATAATTAGTTCCTAAAGTTGATACTTTTTTACTTTAGGCCCCTAGTGGAAAATTTTTCTCAAATTAAGTCCTAATAATTTTCAATATCTTCTTTGGGTCCTTAATTTATTTAAAATTATGTAAGGGGCTCATATTTTATAAATTTCTAAATTGGTCCTCAATTTTTTAAAAATTACAAATTTGTCCCTATTTTCCAAAAATAGTCAATTGACCCCAATTCTTTCAAAAATTGATCAATTGGTCCCCCGAATCTTTCTCATTTCCACTTGACCTTCAATTTTGAGAAATTGCATGGAGGTCCCTCAATTTTTCAAAATCCCCAAAATTTCCCCAATTTCACCCTTTTATACTGATCGAATTTGATTTCTTTAAATTGGCCATTCAATTGGGGTTAATTGATCCAATTGATGTCATGGATCAGTTCCTGCACTTCGATACGATCAAATGGAGTTTTGAATTGCAGAATTTGTGTCTGAAACGATCTCAAACAAAGTTTCGACACAAAACTGTTCGTATAGAGAGGAAGCTTTGAAAGCTTACCGTCGGAGGTGCGGTGGTCTGAGTCTTGATTTGGGGAGGTAGCTCTCGTCCTTAGGTTCTTTCTAGGATTAGAAATTGCTACAATTGAAGTCCATAAGAGGGTGAATTTTGTAAGAGAAATTTGACAATTTCTCTCTCTAATGCTAATCTACAACGACGGAGGAGGGCCAAATTGGCTTACCTTTCACCTCTCTAGAGGTCGTGTGAGGGTCATGGGGGCATTGGGGAGGCTTGGTTTGGTCGGAGAGGTCTGCATTTGGCCTAATTCAGATTGGCCAAAATAGGGCAATTTCGATCTGTCGGAGCTACTTCATTGTTTGATTCTATTGACGCTTCTCCGGCGGTCCTCAGGTCAAAGGGAGGTTGCTATCAGGTAGTTGGCTCCCCCGAGGGTCTTTAGGACATGACTTTGCCTTCTAAGGCTAAGAAAAATGCCCAAATAGGATCTTTGGTTTAAGCTTCATCGAAAAATGGAGTTCTTAAGAGAGAATAGCGATTTGAGGTGTGTGAATGATGAATGTAGAGGAACTCTTTATATAGGGAGCTCGGGACCCTTTGCCCAACCAGTTTCCAATTTGGTTAAGCTTATCCTTGCATGAAAATGCTCTAATCGGAGAGGATATTCCTTCACTAGAGAAGGAAAGTTTTTGAATTGATGAACAGTATTGTCATTTTGAGGAAGAAGATGACAATGTTACGAACCGTACCGGTCCGACTAGGTTCAATGGAAAAAATTGACCGATTCAGGTCCAATTCAACTGGTTTCCTCAAATCTAAAAATTTCTAAATTCGTCTAAATTCAATTCCTATCCAATGGTGGCTTCAATTTTCTAATTTAATAATTTTAAGCCACCAAGAAAAATGAATTTAGAAATTGGTTCATGTATGGTTCAAACCGGTTCACCCTAAACCGGTCTAGTTTTCTCTTCCAATTTGTTCCATGGTTCTTTTTCATAATTTTTATGAATCTTTGACTCACTTGGGATTTTCCATTTTCCCATTTTACCCTTTCTTTGCCAGTTTCAGTTCGTTAATGGGCTTAGTTTTTTTTTTGAATCGACCGGTTCTTTTCCCGATTTTCTTATCTTTAAAGGAATGGGGTTTACATGATAACTCCAACCTAATAAATGGAGCTTCATTTTGGTTAGAACTCTTATAAGAAAATGAATGAAATCTCACCTGCAATTGAGTTACAAAATTCAATTTCAATTCCTAAAATTATTGAGGAAAACTAATGGAATTCAACTCTAGCCATGTGTAGGAAGGTTTAAGAAGATGAGGTAGTTATCTGGATGCCATTCCTATGGAAATATAGAGTTGAATTCTTGTTAGTTATAAGGATAAACAATTTTCCATTATAAATCCCTCCTACAATCAATCAAAGGTAATTCAATAGAAGAAATGTATCAATAGAAGGAAATTCGATGAAAGAAACATATTAGTAGAAGGAATTAGAAATTATAAGGATTACCCGAGGAAATCTCCATTAAAAGGCATTGTAGAAAGACCCTAAAATTTACACCAACTCCAATATGAGAAGAATTACCTAGGGCGCACACTACAACATGAGATGCTTTCGATTTGGTGAGTTCCTTTCCTATGAGAGCTGAGCCACTTACTTGCTATCCAGATGGGATAGAATGACATAAGTGATAGAAGTAAGGGACAATCCAATGATTATGATAAATTCAATCGATGTTTAATTGCAAAACTGTTCTTCTAAAGTTCTTTATTTCTCGTCACCCCAAATTTCTATTAGCCACCATAATGTCTTGTGAAGATTTTTCTTGCTAAGAAATAATCTCAATGCTATCAACATTGTATGCTAAAAATAAATGAGAGCAAGAAGGGCAATTGCCCTATTCTATTCATGCTTACATATAAGTAAAGTATACTTAAGAAGTCTGAATCCAGATTGGGAATACCAGCTCCAATTAGCCACAACTAGTGAAAATACATACATCATTATTAATGTTTTGGGGAACAAATGCATGCAATTTGATGCCCTTCCGAGAATGTTTGGCCTCTTCCAACTTTTAGGAGAACCCAACCCCACCAGTGAATCTAGGATCTTCAATAGTAATTTATAGTAAGGGGAATTTCCAATTTAGGTTTGAGAGGAATGGGTGAATTTAGATTGGAAAAAGCTGAGTTCCCAATCTGATGCAAAAATCTTTCAAGAAACCACTAACCTTCTTCCATGGAATTCCAAAGGACAATAGGAAGTGTGGAATGCCACTCTCGACTGTTCAAGAACAAAGGTAGAACCTAGACATAGTATGGCAATCCAGAGGGTTTTTGGTGAGAATCTGAGCTAAAGGGATCTTTAGCTTCGAGTGTGTTGAAATGATAGAAACTCTTGCTACCAATTACTCAACATGTTATACAAAATCAGTACAATGTGTTCCTGATCGAGAAAAATTAGGGAATAATTTCCTTATCTTGAATGTTTGACCATTGCAGAGCAAAGATGCCCCACAAATATATGACCACCAGTAATAAAATCTCATTACAGAACACACCTTTGGTGAGGCCTGACGAACTGAGAAGCTTCACCTTCATTGGAGTATACTCAAGCTTATCCATGGAGATGGATTATTGGATAGTGGACTGAGAAAGGTTTCAGTGGCTTAGGCTTGATAGATGACCAAACTGAAGTCAATCACTTTGTTGATGATGGGTGATTTAATTGGGAATTTAGTTGAGAGGAAATGTTGGGTTAACTGAATGAGTATTTTAGAATAATCGAGCTAAATGTTGTGAGCTAAGGGATTTGTGGGGCGAAATGACAATATTTCTCCTCAACTTTGGCGGAAAAATTATAACAATTGCCCTAAGGGTCTATTTGGCAAAATGAACAAAAACACCCTAAGGCATGATTGGTAAAGTCGCTACGAACCACAAGTGGAATGATAACGTACCTCTATTATGCAACTTTGTGTGCCTTCCATGGTTGAATGAATATGTATGTTATGTGTGACTTGGTTTGTATAATCTTATGGTGTGGTGTTGATAATGTTTGGAAGATACCCAAATAGTTATAATATAACACATTTTCTTTTATGAGAAGTCTTAAGGTTAGCTATGAAAGATTTGATGCCAAAGTCAAAAGTTTTACAAATGTTTATATACATATCCCTTATACATATTGTGTGTAAACCCCATCCTTTAAAGATAAGAAAATCGGGAAAAGAACTATTCAATTCAAAAGAGAAAACCGAGTCAGTTCACAAACCATAACCGATAAGGAAAGGGTAAAATGAGAAATTGACAAATCCCAAATGACTCAAAGAGTCATAGAAATCATGGAAAAGAACCTTGGAACAAATGGGAAGAGAAAACCAGATCGGTTCAAGGTGAACTAGATCTGAATCGAATTGAACAAGTTTGAACCATACTTGAACTGGTTTCTAAATTCATTTTTATTGGTGGTTTAAAATATTCAAATTGGGAAATTGATGCCACCATTAGATAGAGAATGAATTTATATAAATTTAAAAAGTTTTAATTTTGAGAAAATCGATCGAATTGGGCCTGAACCAGCCGATTTATTCCATTGAACCCGGTTCGAAACAGTGTCATATTCTTCCTTAGGATGATGACTCCATTCATTAATGCAGAAAACGTATGACGTTGATGAAGCTGAAACCGCTCCGTTCAGGCCATTTTAGGGTGAGGATAAACTTGACCAAAATGGAAAATGGTCGGGCAGAAGGTCCCCGAGCTCCCTATATAAAGAGCTCAAATATTCATTCATCCTCCACACACCTCAAATATCTATTCTCTCTCAACTGCTCTATTTTTTGGCGAACCTCGAATTAGAGCTCTCATATAGGCCTTTTTCTCAGCCTTAGAAGGCAAGGTTAGGTCCTATAGACTCAGGGGGAAGACAATTACCTAACAACAACCTCCTTTCGACCCAAGGACCATAGATACCTTGTTTTGGCCTAGCTGAATTTGACCAAATTCAGCCCTCCCCTGGCCAAACCAAGCCTCCCTAACACTTCCACAACCCTCACATGGTCTCAACAGAGCTAAAAGGTAAGCCAACTCGGTCCTCCTCTATCATTGATGGTTAGAGTTAGAGAGAGAAAGTGCTAAAATTTACTGATGAAATTCTCCCTTGATTGGATATCAATTGTAGCACTTCTTGATCCTAGAAGGAAACTCGGGATGAGAGTTACCTCCCCAGATAGAGAGCTCAGACTGCCGCATCTCTAGCAGTAAGCTTTCGAAGCTTTCTCACTCTACGAGTAGTTTTTCAGTGAAGCTCCGTTTGAGCTCAATTCTGACTTAAATCCTACGATTCAAAGCTCAATTGAATCGTATGGAAGTGTAGGAACTAATTTATACCACCAACTGAAACAATTAACTTCGATTGAATGACCAATTTGAAGAAATCAAATTCCGTATGTTTGAAGGGGAGAAATTGGGGAAAAGTTCGGAGGAAAATTGAGGGACATCTTTCCAATTTCCCAAAATTGAAGGCCAATTGGCCATAAGAAAGATGTTAGAGGATCAATTGTTCAACATTTAGAATATTTGGGGTCAAATTGCCATTTTTGGAGAGTAGGGGCAAAATTGTAATTTTTGAAAAGTTGGGGACCAAATTGGAAATTTGGAAAACTTGAGCCCCTTATACAATTTGGAGTAAATTGAGGACTCAAAAAGAATTTTGGAAGTCTTAGGACTCAATTTGGGAAAAAGTTAGCATTAGGGACCTAAAGTCAAGGAAAATAAACTTTAGGGACCTAAGGGCAATTAACTAACAATTTTGAGCCTAGTCGCTCATACGTGAGAAAATGAAGGCTGCCATGCCAAACCTTAATTGACAAAGATCTCCAAATTGTGTAGGGACATGAGAGACAAAATGCTAGCAAGGAAAACTTAGCGTTGACTCGGAAATCAACTAGGGACGAACATGTCACAGTCATTGGTTGAGTGGGCATATTTAACATTATACTCGGTTGGGGTGATGAGCAAGTTTAAAAGTTAAAAACCTACTTATCGGTTGTGAGTAGGATTATGTAACATCATACCCAGTTGGTGTGATGAACTTCCTTGAAGAAAGGAGAAACCTACTTACCAGTTGTAAGTAGAAATATCATCACACCCAATTGGTGTGATGAAGTTGAAAATAATATTTTTGTCAGAAGTGTTCACCGTTGACTGTGTGTCAATACTTAAAAGATTTGGGAGATCTTTTTGACGGGAGCTAGAACAACTTAGATAGGCCAGAGGCCTCAGATTTTTGAACTCTTAGGCAGAATGCATGGTTTTGGAAAAATACGTGCAGTGGGCCCAAGGCCAGTGGGCATGAGTAGGAGCTCATAAACAAACTTGAGTTAAGAAAGTAATGAAAATTTCTAATGAAATTGTTGTGTGATTTTGCCATGGTATTGAGTCAGAACTGACAGTACTTGATGGACTGGCAGTAGTGCTTAGGGCTAGGTCGACAAACTGGCCTAGACAAACAGCTGCAGCTCGGGTTGAGGGTCAGGGTCGTTGGACCATTGGCACCAAAGATAATGGCCATATGTGAAAATTGTTGTTTGTGCATGCACTTGTAGTATGAGACCATCAAGATGCCTTAGGGAGATAGTGATGGGTCCTAAGGGCTACTAGACGACATAGTGTGGATAAGGGCAGTTCGTCGTGCCAATTAGTCTAGAAGCTTAGAGTAGCTTCTTGTGCATGAGACCAGGGTAGGATCGGGATGAGGTCTCTATCCTCATACAAAATGGAGTGGCATTCGGGTTTGAGGGTCAAATGTCGAGAATATCCACTCAGACCTAGGTAGAAGTGGATGAGCTTCTATCTTGGTGGATGGTAGAGACACCCTAGTCCACAAGTGGGTACAGTGGATGGGCTGCACCTATGAACGTGTGTACCCTTCCTAATAAAGGGCGTGTGTTTGTTTGCTAAATGCTTTTTGAGGCAATGGGATGAGCTTAAAGAGCTAAACACACCTAATGGTAATGAAAAAGGTTTTTAAAACTAGAATTTGAGGAAAAACCATTTTTTAAAGGAAATAATAACCTTGGCATAGGTTGATAAACAAAAGATGTTTTGTTTAAATTCATTCCCAACACCTGCTCACTGAGTTGTAGAACTCACCCACTCTCTTTTACCCCTTTTTGGAGTAAGGAGATATAACAAAAGAAAACGTGAAGATGTACCCTCCGTCTGGTATGCTTAAAATTCCTTTCAAGCTTGCATTTGATTGATTTATGCTATTATAGGGAACAAGGTTTGAAATTAAGCCTGGCTCCTCTTAATTAAAAGAAGGGGAAACCCCTCTTAAACCAAGGGAGTGGTGGGTTGATCACGGGGATCTGACCAAACTGTGTCGGGGCGTGACATTTTGATTATGTGATTAACCAAGTACATGACCTCTCGATGTTAGATAATCATACTCACTAAGCTTTATAACTCACTCTCTCCAATATCCCTTTTAGGAAACCAAAGCATAGGAGAAGCGTGACCGTGTTAAGGGAATACATGATGTGTTAATTAAATGTACACCCTTTTATGAAGATTAAATATCTATATTCCTGATATTGTTTATTAAAATTATTTTCCATATGTATTTTGAAAGGTTGTAATTATATATTTTATTATGACCCTTTAAGTCTTGTCGATCATACAATGGTGAATGCACCTATTGTTGTAGTATCGAGAGGATGTTGCGGGTTGCTTGTAGGTGCAATCGGGAAATCGAGTAGGTGTAAACCCTACCCTTTTAAGCTAAGGAAAACTAGGAAAAGAACCAGTCAAATCGAGTGAGAAAACTGAACTGGTTCACAAACCCGATTATTAGGAAATGAGCAATTTGGAAATTTACAACTCTCGCATGATCCAAAGGGTTCATAAAACCTTGGAAAAGAACCTTAGGACAAATTGGAAGAGAAAAACCAGACCAGTATAGATGAACTGGATCCAATTGGATTGAACCGATTTGTAAACCGAGTCAGTTCATGAACCAGAACTGATAGAGAAAGGGCAAATAGGGAAATTATGGATCCCTTATGACCCAAAGAGATTTATAAAACTTGGGAAGGAACCTTAGAAAAAAGTGGGAGAGAAAAACCAGACTGGTTCGGGTGAACTGAACCTGAACCGGATTAAACCGGTTTAAGAACCGTGTCAGTTTATGAACAAAAATCGATAAAGTGTTAGTAAACCACGAATTTTATGGACCCTATGTAACCTAAGTAGTCACAAAAGTCATGGAAATGGACTTGTGAAGGAATTGGGGATGAAAACCAAACCGGTTCAGGTGAATTGGATTTGAACCGATTTGAACCACTATTGAACCGAATCTTAAATTTATTTTTCTAGATGGCTTAAATAATTCAAATTGGAGATTTGAGGCCATAATTGGATAGAAAATGAATTTAGATGAATTTAGAAATTTTTAGATTTGAAAAACTTGGTTGAATGAGGGGTGGACCAGCCGGTTTAAACTTCGAACCCGGTTCAGACCGGTACGGTTCAATTCAGAACAGTTTCATCTTCTTCCTCTAGATGACAACACTGTTCACTCGCCGGAAAAATGAAGTAGCACCAGCGAAGAGGAAATGTCTCTATTGAATACGTTTCTGGCCATCAATGCCTATCATAAAGGTGCCAAACGGATGGTCAAGAAATCCCCGAGCTTCCTATATAAAGACCCCCTCTCCATTCATACTCTCAACACTTGAAAAGTTCACTCTCTCTTAGTTGCTAGTTTTTTAGTGAAGCTCGAACCAAAGCTCCAATATAGGGTCTTTTCTGAGCCAAAGAAGGCTAGGTCAGGTTCTTTAGAACCGGGGAGAAGTCAACTACATGCTTGTAGTCTCCATTTGCTTCGAGGGTCACTAGAGAAACATCGGCGTGATGGAATAGTGATGCAGCTTCGGCGGACCGAAGCTGCCCTGTTTCATCTGAGTTGAAATCGGCCATTTCGAGCCCTCCTCAAGCCAAACCAAGCCCTCCCAACACTTTCTCAGCCCTCTCACAACCGAATTAGGACTAAAAGGTAAGCCAATTCAGCTCCCCTTTGCAATTTCCGGTTGGTGCTAGAGAGAGAACCGACAGGATTTCAAGGATGAAATTCTAACTCAATTCAACATAAATAGATGCAATTCTTGATTCTAGGATGAACATCAGGACGAGAGCTATCTGCCCAGATCGAAAGCTAGGACCGCCATACTCTCACTGGTGAGTAATCGAAGCTTTCTCTCTCTATAATCTATTTTCTGGTGAAGCTCCGTTTGAGCAGAAGCTCGTAAACAAACAAGAATTTTAGTCATGAAAACTTTAAATGAATAATATATTTGGCCATGGAAACAAGACATAACTAACATACTCGATGGACTAGTGGAAGTGCGACATGATAGGTCGACGGACCAGTCGAGACAAACAGCTGCATGTTGAGTTGAGGGTCGGGGCCGTTGGACTAGTGTTACCATAGATTAAATGGCTTATGTGAAAAACTATTGTTTTGTGCATGCACTGAGGTATGGGACCTTCAAGATGCCCAAGAGTGGTAGTGATGTGTCCTAGGCACATGTGTCTAAAGGAATTTTGGTATCCCAAATGAGAGATATGGGAAGTCTAGGGATCCAAAATAGTGAACTTTTGATGAGTAGGGGCAAAATGGTAATTTTGTCCAACTTAAGTACCAAAATGCAAACTTTTGAAAAGTTGAGTTATCTAAGTAGGGGGCTTAGAAACGTTTGGGGCATTTTGGTAAATCAAAACAAATGTGGGCCTAATCTATGATTTGGGATGAAATCATACGTAGTGGTTAGTGAGGGTTCATCGATATGTTAGTTGAGATAACCAAGACCAAGGGGCAAAACCGTAATTTGTGGGAAATTACATGATAGTATTTATAAGTGCTTAATTGATATCTAAACTAACCCCAATTATACAAGTTGCTTCATGGAAAATGAATCTCAAAGTTGATGACAGGTGGATCACATAAATTGATTTAAGGGGAAATAATAGTCGGGACAAACAATTCCTGATGAAAATAGTGAGTTGGAGTATTGACAGCGAGTCCGATTGGACTGACTGAAACGCTTTACTACCTTTCTATAAGACAATGAAATATATGATGCATGTTTTGGAAAATGCTTTGAAAAGTGATGAAAAACTATATGAATGCATGCTCACTAAATAAGACAATTTTCTTGAATGGCTAAACGAGATAAGGTCTATAGACCGTAAGAAAACCATAGTCACATGCTAGGACTCTATGAATAAGGGATGTGTGCCCGTGATGGATTTTATGATATGGGGTTGGTCAAAATTTGGACCAAACTTCTCATAAATATGAATTGAACATGCTTAATGCTTGCTAAGTATTATCATGCATATGATAATATAGTTGGTTGATTTTAGGATCATAATATATGATATTCTAAATGAGCATACATGCTAATTATCTAAGTTCACTTGGTATATTTCTGTTATTGAGAATATGGACATCATCTGAATGCCTATCAAGGTCATAATGATGCCTAGGGTAAGACTAGAAGTGATGTTAAGAAGGGTGTAAGTTGTGCTTCTAGATCACCCCGACTTCCATGTATACTTATGTGCATGGTAGTAGTGGACAACAAGGGTATATGCATAATTGAGTGCATGGTTAGAGGGGACAACCAGAGTATACAGATGATCGAGTACACATCCTCAACATCCACATGAATCATGTGTGTGGTTTGAAAAATGGTGAGATAATGTTTTTTCCATTTGGGAACTGATTATCTGATTTATTATGTGTTGTGATAAAATGTGAAACTCTAATGCCGAGTGATAGGGGCCAGGGAAAACTAAAAGTTACCTAAATGTAAGAATTATGATATATTGAATTGATTTGTTTAGGAAGAAGAGTGTGACCCAACTCAATGCAAAATTACGGCTTCTGGATGGCCCGAGACAAGAGTCTCAATGGGATAGATAAAATTATGAATATGGAATGGCTCGAGACAAGAATCTCAAGTGGTCGGATAAGACTATGAATATGAAATACTTCTATAAAACTGAGAATGAATATCCATGATAAAGTTTTTATGTGAAATCTCAAGTCGTAAGCCATTCACTTAGATGTGAACTCACCCTCTCCCCCAAATAATTTTAGATAAAAGTCGAGGTTCCGCAAGGGTCAAGTCGGATCTCATCTCCCAAACAAGCACGACTTGAGGTAAATCTTGAAGCTTACGTACAAAGGTTTTCAATTACTGCTTATCAATTGCTATATTCTCGGGTAATTTGTGTAAACCATTTGGGCACACAATATTTCTAATAAAAGTTTCTAATTTCTATTGAAAACTTGAGGCAACCTTTTTATTCTGAGCCTAAGTCCCTCCAGGTTTACTTTGGTGAATGGATGGTCAGATATCCCAGTGGATCATGCCATAGAAATCGGTGGCCCATGGCTCGGGGAGCCATGGATAGGGACGTGTTGTAGAGCTTTTGAGAAAAGAGGTTTCAGTTAAGGAAACCCAATAATAAGAATATACCTTAACTATATTAATCTAAGACATACCCCTTAAAGACAAGAAATATTATCTCTATATGATGAGAACCATTAAGAGGAGATGCTAAAAGTGCATGTTGTCTTTGGGAACACGCAATATGGGATCAAGATGGACATTACTAAAAATATACTGACGTATGTGAAGTCCAAAGTTAGGATTGGATGGAATCCTTCAGATAATAGGAAGATGTAGTCATGACAATGAATGACTAGAGAAATCAGAAGGACTAATGAGCATTCTAGGAAGGTCATGACCAAGGTGGTCAATGGGGGCAAGTTGCTATGAGAACCATAGCAAGGTGGAAGGCAGTGGTCCAAAGGATAGTGCGCCTGAGTTACCCGGACTAGGAAAAGTGTACTGGGGAAAAATCAATATGACCTGACTTAGTGAGAAGCTAGTAAGGACACAGAGGAAACATCAAGAATGAATCAAGACCTTAACAAAGGTTAAGTCCTTCTCTAAGTAAGCAAGTAAGGGATGGATACCCAAACATGATAGAACTATGGGTTGGAAACCTTGACAAAATGGTAGCATACTTTGAAATGGAACAAGGTAAGATTTTTTATCAAATCTATTGGATAGGGTTGGTTGGTTAAGACTTAATAGGTGATAAATCCTTCTAACCCCTAAATGCAGGGAGAGTTCTAACATAAGTGTTCATTTGGACCCAAAGGGAAAATAAAGTGGATGTGATACACATTGTTAGTATAACAATCATTGTGGTAAGGATGACTACCTTAAGAAAGGGTAGAGGCTTA
Source organism: Trapa incisa (assembly GCA_030064435.1). Lineage (NCBI taxonomy): Eukaryota > Viridiplantae > Streptophyta > Magnoliopsida > Myrtales > Lythraceae > Trapa > Trapa incisa. The sequence continues at coordinate 8,066,312 of CM057782.1, forward strand.
TCGTAATAGAAGTAATAGAGCTAGAAGATGAAAGCTCTAACGTGATAAATGGCACATGGAAAAATGTACGATACTCATTTAATTGGAGGACTATGAGGTCATCCTTGTTGAAATGATAAAATAATATATGGTATGAGGGATAGCTCCCAAATAAAAACAGAAAGGATCTAAGGGGAAAGGAAGTATCAATATGTACTCAAAAGAGTTAACCATAAGTGGGAAAGGATAGAGTTATAGTATAAATGAGTAAAGGGCACCAAGAATCTTGGTCATAAGGAAGAGAATGCCATAAAACTATCTTTTATGAACTACAAGATGGGTGAATAATTGAGACTAAACATTGATACTAACAAAATGTGGAGGTATCATTAATAGGAGATCGACTACTACAAAGGAAAGTAACATGGATATGTTATATTTAAGTATGGGCGAAGGAAATCAAACATAAGTGTCGCGATGATGATACTTGAAGGAAAATAAAAATACAAGCTCTAGTAGATGTCGATAAATGCCTCGGATAGCAACCCAAGATGGGACATAATAGGGGAAACCCTATGTATAGTAAAGGGTGCCAATGGTAGGGCATACTCTATCACACAAGAAAGTCAAGGCAGACTAAGACATGTATGCGAGTAAAGCAAAAACCAATTGTCAGGATCATGGATGGTTAATGGAAAATAAAACTCTTGGACCAAATGTGCAGACGTGGTTTGCCAAGTATTATTGGAATGTGTTTTGGTAACACACTACACAAAAGGAAGATGTAGTAAACTATTTGGAGTAAGGAGCATGAGGCTTGAGTTTCAAATGTTGAAAGTAGGGGTTTGAATAGACTTACTCTAAAAGGAGGGGAGAATCCTATGAGTATGAATATGTGCGAGTAAGAAAATTCCAAAATACATATGATAGCAAGAAAGGAAACTTGACACACTCGACATAGATCAAGGTAAGACCTTAAAGAGTACAAGAAAAAAATCTTAGATCCTTGTATAAGAGGAATTAAGAATGGATATTACTAATGGATGAAAGCAAGGCATGTGGGAAGAAAGGCTATTAGTTTCAATGGGAGTGCAACATATAGAATGGATATGGCAGTTTCCCTTTATAGGTACATGCCTTACCAATATAAGAAGAAAAACACCTTTCGTAAGAGAAGGGCGCTATTATATAGTTGGACATACTAAGGTGCGTTTTAGGAAAAATACATACAAAACCCTTTTGGAATAATGGCGATCGATTAAGTTTGAGTATATGGGTAAAGTTGTTATAAGAAATAACAAGTGACCAGTGGAATAACTTGGAAGTTTAGATAGAGTACCAAAGAAAGGTATGAAAATAGTGAGAAATGTCCTCATGCTAAACTATAGCAAGGGATTTGTCAAAGTGAGAATATGAAATGAGTGATAAATTGCCCAATGTTATTGGATGTGAATGAAAGATGAAGTACCAAATGTAAACCCCACACTTGCATCAATCAGGAAATTGAACGAATTCTTGGGGTACCACGATAATCAATTGTCAAGAGGTAAGGATAATTCATCTAAAGCCAAAGAGAGGTGTGGATGAATGAAGTTATGAGGAGAACAAGGTAACAGACGAGTCTCATGAGAGCTCGAGCACTAAGACTCAAAGTTAATGAGTAAGAAAGGGTGAGCAACTCTAGACATGAGACATGTTTAACCACAAATTAGGATTTGTTTAAGGAAAGTGCTTGTATGGGACAAAAACATGAAGGTCATTATAGAGATCTAACCTTGGATTAAGATGTCAAATGAGGTATGGATGTAATAGAGCAGAACATGAGGTATGGTTAACCAAAAGTGAAGGTGAGATGTTATGGTTGGTGTGATATAGTGGCTACAAAGCTTGTGTGATGGGCCTAGCTGTGAAACTCGTCCTCCTGGACCAAGGAAACTGGGAAAAGAACCGACACTTTTCATGAGAAAATCAAGCCAATAAATGAATAAAAAATGGTAAAGAAGGGTTAACATGGGAATTTGGAAAATCCCAAGTAACCAAGAAACCCTAAAAACCATGAAGAAGAACCAAGGAATGGATTGGATGTGAAAACCAGATTGGTTTAGGATGAACCAGGCCTAAATCGAGTATAATTGGGTTGAACCGTGATGAACCGATTCCATAATTCATTTTTCTAGGTGGCTTAAAAATGTCAATTTGGAAAATTGAGGCCAGTATATGATAAAAATGAATTTAGATTAATTTAGAAATTTTTAATTTTTAGAGAACCGGTCGAATCGGGCCTAAACTGACCAATGTTTATTTTCGGGTCACCGAACCTGGTCGGACCGTACCGGTCAACGGTCCCACCGATCAATGAACAATCTCATCTTCTTCATTCGAATGACATCACTGTTCGTGGAAGGTTTCCATGTTCCATTTCTAGCAAGGGAATATTCTCTCTGATTATGGCATTTTCTGATGAGGATAAGCTCAACCAATGTGGAAAGTGTAGAGTCAAGGGTCCCCTAGCTCCCTATATAAAGAGCTCCCCTTCATTCATCCTCCTCACACCTTAAACCTTCAAATAAGAAGAAGTTCTCCATTTGCCGATGAAGCTCGAACCAAAGCTCTAACTTGGGCATTCTTTCCACCTCAAAGGGCGAATTGACACCCTCCACTCCGCCTGAGGACCACTGGAGAAGTACCGACAAGTCCAAACAGTGAAGCAGCTTCATAGGACTCGAAGTTGTCTTATTCTACCCAATCCAAATTCGACTAATTCTGACCTCTTACGACCAAACCGAGCCCTGCATCTATAGCCTACACTCAACCTCCCCAAGGAATCATGTAAATCAATTCGACCCTCCCTCATCAGAATAGTTCGATTCTTGAGAGAGAAAGTGCTAGAATTTCACTAACCAAATTCCCACTTCTTAGGACAAGAATTGTAGCGACTCTTGTTCCTAGAAGGACCCTGTGGACGAGAGCTTTCTTCCTAAATCGAAAGCTCAGACCACCGTAACTACGGTAGTCAGTTCTTGAAGCTTTCTTTCTCTACATTCAATTTTCTAGCAAAGCTCCATTTGAGCTCATTTGGGACTAAAAAATGGTGATTCAAAACTTGCTCTAAGGAAGTGAGAAAATTGATTAGCACCATGATAGGGAGCAATTAACACGAATTGAAGGGTCAATTTGATGTGATCAACTTTGGGTCAATGGAAAGGGTGAAATTGGGGAAATTTTGGGGATTTAAAAAATTAGAGGACCTTTGTGCAATGTTTCTAAAATTGAAGGCTAATTGGCAAAGTAGAGGAAGTTGGAGGGCAAATTGGTCATTTTTAGAAAAATTGGGACCGATTGATCATTTTTGGAAAATTGGGGTCAATCTAATTTTGGAAAGTTAAGGGACCAATTGGAAATTATGGAAAAGTTAAGACCCAATTGGTAAATTTTTAATATTAAGGACCCAAGAGTGATATTGGAAATCCTAGGGACTTAATTAAAATTAATTGAGCATTAGGGACCTAAAGTCACAGATTATGAACTTTACCGGCCTAATTACAATAAGGCAAAAGTTGGGGCCCAATTTGCAAATACCTGAAAATAGAGGGATTTTATACCAAACCTTTCCTCATAAACATGTCTGAACCCTGTATGAGCATATTGGACAAGAACGTGTGCAAGGGAGCATGACAAGGACGAGAAGTCCGACTCAGATGAACAAGTCACACTCATCGGGTGAGTGGGCATATTTATACAACATACTCGGTTGGGGTGGTGAGCACCATTTTGAAATGAAAAACCACTTGTGAGTGGGCTTATTTAAGCATCATTCTTGGTTGGTGTGATGAACTCTTTTACTGAAAGGAATGGCCACCAAGAGTGGGATTTTCTATCATCATCCCAGGTTGGTATGATGAGTACATTTAAGCTTAAAAACCATTTTTTCCAGAAATTATCTCTCCTAACTATGTGCTAATGCTTAAAACATTTGGGAGACTTTAGATCATTTCAAAAAAGAAATCCGAACTGGTTCACAAACCATAACCGATAAAGAAAGGATTAATTGGGGAATTGACAATTCCCGAGGGACTCAATGCGTCATAAAAATCATGGAAAAGAACCTTGGGACAAATGAGAAGAGAAAACCAGACCAGTTCAGGGCAAACCGGACCTGAACCGGTTTGAACCATACTTGAATCGGTTTCTAAATTAATTTTTCTTGCTCACTTAAAATGATCAAATTGGGGAATTTAAGCCACCATTAGATGGAGAATAAATTTAGAAATTTTAAATTTTGAGAAAAATGGTTGAATTAGGCCTAAACTAACTGATTTATGCATTGAACTGGTCGGACCGGCCAGATTTGGTTTGGAATAGTGTCATCTTATTCCTTAGGATGACAGTACTGTTCATTCAATGCACAAAATGGTAACACCAATGAAGGAAAAACAACTTCGATTAGACCATTTTTGGATGAGGATAAGCTTGACCAAAAAGGAAAGTTGTCGGGCAGAGGGTCCCTGAGTTCCCTATATAAAGAGCTCATCTCCATTCATTCTCCACACACCAGAAATCTCCATTCTCTCTCAACTACTTCATTTTTTGGAGAGGCTCAAACTAGAGCTTCGAAGGCAAGGTCGGGTCCTATAGACTTTAAGGGAAGTCAGCAACCTAATAACACCTTCCTTTCGACCCGAAGACCACCGGAGAAGTGCCGATGGAATCAAACCGTGAAGCAGCTCCGATGGACCGAAGCTGCCCTGTTTTGGTTGAGCTGAATTAAGCATTAGGGACCTAAAATTAAAGATTATGAACTTTATGGGCCTAATTGCAATAAGACAAAAGTTAGGGCCTAATTTGCAAATACATGAAAATAGAAGGCCTTTTATACCAAACCTTTCCTCATAAATATGTTAGAACCCTTTATGGGCATATTGGACAAGAACGTATGCAAGGGAGCACGACAAGGATGAGAAGTTCGACTAGGATGAACAAGTCACACTCATCTAGTGAGTGAGCATATTTATACATCATACCAGGTTGGGGTGGTGAGCACCATTTTGAAATGAAAAACCACTTGTTAGTGGGCTTATTTAAGCATCATGCCCGGTTGGTGTGATGAACTCTTTTACTAAAAGGAAAGGCCACCAAGAGTGGGATTTTTTATCATCATCCCAGGTTGGTATGATGAGTGCATTTATGCTTAAAAACCATTTTTCCAGAAATTATCTCCCCTGACTATGTGCTAATGCTTAAAACATTTGGGAGACTTTTCTTGTAAACCCTGTCCTTTATAGATAAGAAAATCGGAAAAAGAACCAGTTATTTCAAAAGAGAAAACCGAGCTGGTTCACAAACCATAACCGATAAAGAAAGAATTGATTGGGGAATTGAAAATTCTCGAGGGACTCAATGAGTCATACAAATCATGGAAAAGAACCTTTGGACAAATGGGAAGAGAAAGTCAGATCGGTTCAGGGCAAACTGGACCTGAACCGATTTGAACCATAGTTGAATCAGTTTCTAAATTAATTTTTCTTGGTGGCTTAAAATGATCTAATTGGGGAATTAAAGCCACCATTAGATGGAGAATAAATTTAGAAATTTTAAATTTTGAGAAAAATGGTTGAATCGGGCCTGAACCGACCGATTTATGCGTTGAACTGGTCGAACCGGCTAGATCCAGTTCGAAATAGTGTTATCTTTTTCCTTAGGATGATGGTACTGTCATTCAATGCAGAAAATAGTAACACCGACGAAGGAAAAACAACCCCGATCAGGCCGCTTTAGGGTGACGATAAGCTCGACCAGAAAGGAAAGTTGTCGGGTAGAGGGTCCTCGAGCTCCTCTCCATTCATTCTCCACACACCTGAAATTTTCATTCTCTCTCAACTGTTCCATTTTTCAGAGAAGCTTGAACCAGAGCTCTGATATAGGCATTTTTCTTAGTCTCAAAAGGCAAGGTTGGGTCCTATAGACTTCAAGGGAAGTCAGCTACCTAATAACACCTTCCGTTCGACCTGAGGACCACCGGAGAAGTGCCGACGGAATTAAACCGTGAAGCAGCTCTGATGGACCGAAGCTGCTCTATGTTGGTTGAGTTGAATTCAACCAAATTCAGCCCTCCTCCAGCCAAACCAAGCCTTCTTGACACCCTCAGGCCCTCACACAGCTACAACAGAGCTGAAAGGTAAGCCAATTATGCCCTACTTAGTCGTTGCAAGTCAGAGTTAGAGAGAGAAACACTAAAACCTTACTAATGAAATTTTCCTTCAACTCAATGTTAATTGTAGCAATTCTTGATCCTAAAAAGAACCTCGGGACAAGAGCTACCTTCTTCGATTGAGAGCTTAGACCGCCACACCTCCAACGGTAAGCTTTCGAAGCTTTCTCTCTCTACAAGCAGTTTTCCGGTGAAACTTCGTTTGAGATCAATTCGGACTCAAATGCTACAATTCAAAGCTCAATTGAATTGTATGGAATGCGGAAATCAATCCATACCTTCAATTCGAGCAAATAACCCTGATTGAATGGCCAATTTGAAGAAATCAAATTCGTTAAGTTTGAAGGGGAGAAATTGTGGAAAACCTTTGGGGAAAATTGTGAATTTTGTAAAAGTGGGGGTCCTCTTTACAATTTCCCAAAATTGAAGGCAAATTGGCCGTTAGAAAGATGATGGAGGACCAATTGGTCGATTTTTTAAACAATTGGGTCAAATTGCCATTTTTTGGAGAGTAAGGGCAAAATGGTGATTTTTGAAAAGTTTGGGACCAAATTGAAACTTTGGAAAACTGGAACCCCTTATAAAATTTTGAGTAAAATGTGGACTCAAAGGGAAAATTTGGAAACCTTGGAACCTAAATTGAGGAAAAGTTGGCATTAGGGACCTAATGTTAAGAAAAATGAACTTTAGGGATCTAAGTGCAATTAGTCGATAAATTATAAGCTTATGCTTTTATGCCAAACCGTAATTGATAAGGCTGCTCAAATTGTGTGGGGATAAGTGTGGCTAGAATGCAAGCAAGAGAAAGCTCACGTAGACTTGGAAAATCGACCGAGGATAAACACGTCATGATTATCGGGTGAGTGGGCATATTTACATCATACCCGGTTGGGATGGTGAGCACTTTAGAAACAAAAAACCACTTGCGTGTGGGACTTTAACATCATACCCAGTTGGGTTGACGGGCAATTTAAGCTAAAACCTACTTACCGATTGTAAGTAGAGCAAATCATACCCGGTTGGTATGATGAACTTCCTTGAAGGAAGGAGAAACCCGCTTGCCGATTGTAAGCAGAGATATCATCACACTCGGTTGGTGGATGAAGTGAAAATATACTTTTGCCAGAAGTGTTCTCCCTTGACTATATGCAAATGCTTAAACCATCTAGGAGACCTTATTGATGGAAGCTAGAACAACTAAGATAATATACTAAGATTGTAATATTTATTATCTTTGACATCTCAAAATAAATATACAACAAATATCATAGGAATATTTTCTATATAAATAATTAGATGTCAACCATAATATTTTATTTCCTTATTTATCGAATAGCTAATACTCATAAATGCCTATAAAAAAAGGCTAACATCAAAGAATTGTAAGGACGGATCTTTAATTTCAATATTATTGTGAGGTTTATGTCTTCTTTCTCTTTTAAGAGAACTTTTGAACTTATAAGGTTTTTACTTGTGGCATTCAAGCAATCAGACTTATCATCAAGGTTTTCTAAAAGATCTTCTGAGAGGAGTTTGTTGTGGGATCTACTTCTATCTATACCTTGTTTTTCAATCGAACAGGGTGTATTCTATTCTTTTTACTTGTGTCTTGAAAGTCTTGGGGTCTATTCCATATTTGGTGTAGGGTGTCGTCAGTATATTGGCGGGGTTCGCATCAAATCTGACCAAATCAGGTCAGGGCATGACATTTCTAATGAGAGCTGGGATAGCTCCAATAAGTCGGGTGTCACACCCCAACCTGGTTTGGTCGGAACGACGTGATCATCCCGCCACTCTCCCAGACCTTGAGGAGGGGTTCCTCCCCTTGATCGGGAAGAGTTAGGCATATTACTTGTTATGTTTTTCTGGAATAACATTAAACAAAACTGGAATTCTAAATCGTACTTGGTTCGGGTGTCACGCCTGGACCCAGTTTGATCGGATCCCAGTGATCAACCTGCCACTCTTCCAATTTATTTAGGATTTCCCTTTGTTTATAAACCATGAAGAGTAAGGTATTCTTTAAACCTGCACCTTTCCTGGAATAACATAAATCAAAACTGTATAAAATTTTAAACTGATCATAACTGTCTCACAGGCGTATTAATTTATTGTCCTTGGGATATGCTTTTCAGGATTTTCTGAAAGGGATATAAGGGAGGGAATGAGTAAATATCTCAGTGAATGAGTTTTCAAATATTAATTTTTAGGAAAAATGTTTGATTTGGAGTGTGTCAGACTCCTTATTTTCTTTTGAAAACCTTTCATTTAAAATTTTGGTTTTTATCACTATTTCTTATTAACCACAGTGTGTCATCACCCAACACACATCCTTCATCATGAAGGTCAAACACACAATCACAGGCTAGTACGTCCAATGAACCCACTTGTGGCATCAGAGTGACTTTACCAGCCATCTAGATAGAAGCACGTCCACTTCTACCCTTAGAATGAGTGGATGTTCGTGACATTCGTCCCTCAATCTCATAATAATTCTTTGTGTCCATATGAGGACAGAGACCTCATCCTGACCCCACCCCAATCTCATGCGCTTGAAGCTATGTCAAGCTTTGCAAGGCCTCCTAGTATGACTAATTGCCCTTATATTCACTAGGTCGTCTAGGGCCCTAAGACACATCACTACCCCTCTTGGGCATCTTGAAGGTCATGTAAACACAGTGCATGCACAATTAGTATTTTCACATCATGCCATATAATTTGTGGTGCCACTGGTCCAACAGCCCTGACCCTCAACTCAACCTACAACTGTTTGTCTTGACTAGTGTAGAGACCTATCATATCGCACTACCGCTAGATGACTGAGTTTGTCAGTCCTATCTTGGTACCATGGCAAAACAATTCAATTACTCAAGTTTTCATGGCATATAAATTCATGTTTATTTACGAGAACTTGCTCGTACCAACTAGCCTAGGGCTTACTGTTCAAGATTTTCAAAATTGGGCATAATAGCCCCCAAGTTCCAAAATCGAGGCTTCTAGCCTAACAGAGCTATTCGAGCTCACGTCAAGAAGGTCTCCCAAATTGTTTAAGCAGTGCCACACAATCAGGGGAGAGTACTTCCAACAAAAATATAATTTCAATAGTCCATCATACGAGCTGTGTATGAGGACATCTTCGCTCATGACCAATGAACGAGTTTTTCACTTCCTTTGAGGAAGTTTTCATCATACCAACCAGGTATGAGGAGGGCTCAAATTGGCCGATTTCAGCTCAACCAAAATAGGGCAGCTTTGGTCTGCCGGAGCTGCTTCACTGTTCAATCACGCCGGCATTTCTCCGGTGACTCTCAAAGCAAATGGAGACTACAGGCATGTTGCTGACTTCTCTCAAGTTCTAATGAACCTGACATTGCCTTGTTTGTTTTAGAAAAAAGCCCAAGTCAGAGCTCGAGTTTGAGCTTCGCCAAAAATTGGTGCAGTTTAGAGAGAATGAAATTTTCAGGTGTGAAGAGGATGAATGAGGAGGGGCTCTTTATATAGGAAGCTTAGGAACTTCCTGGCCATCCGATTGGCTCATTAATGGTGGTCATTCATTGCCTAAAACTCCCTAGTCGGAGGCTTTTCAGCTTCGTTGGCGCTGCGCAATTTTCCAGCGAGTGAACAGTGTTGTCATCTAAAAGAAGAAGACGACACTATTCTGAACTGGACCGGACTGGTCCGAACCGGGTTTAAAGCTTAAACCGGTCAGTTCACCCCCAATTCAACCGAATTTTTCAAATCTAAATTCATGTAAATTGATTTTCTAACCAATGGTGGCCTCAAATCACAAATTAGAATTTTTTAAGCTATCGAGAAAAATTAATTTAGAATTCGGTTCAATAGTGGTTTAAAACTATTCAATTCGGTTCAGATCCGGGTCACCTGAACCTATTTGGTTTTCATCTCCAATTCCTTCTTAAGTCTATTTCCATGACTTTTTGGACTCTTTGGGTCTCTCGGGATCCATAAATTTCCCGGTTTATCCTTTCTCTATTAGTTTCGGTTCGTAGATCAACTCAGTTTTCAATTTGAAAATGACTGGCTCTTTCCCCGATTTTCTTATTATCAAAAGATGGGGTTTACATTAAACCCATAAACAAAATCTTGATTAGAAGTCTTATAAATTTTTTTTCATAAATGGTTAGATTATGTGATAAAGCTATCGAGTTGAAGTCGGGTCATGAAACTCGTTGGGCTTGTAGCACCAAAGATAAATGATTGCACTTAAAAGAATATTATTTGTGCATGTTGAAATACGGAACCATCGAGGTGCCCAATGTGGGGTAGTGTTGTTTTTAAGGGCTACTAGATGGCCTGAGGAGCATAAAGGAAGCATTGTCGTGCCAATATGTTAAGAAACTTTGGGAGCTTTATGCGCTTTGAGACCGAGGATGCATGGGGAGATAACTCATCCCACCATTACGAACACGAAGGCTTGATTTAAGTTTGGGGGATGGGCAATGGAGCTCACAAAGACTTGTGGTGGAAGGTATAATATCCCGCCCCAACCCAGTTTGGTCGGATCCCCATGAGCAACACACCACTCCATTTGGTCTTGTAGGGGTTTCAACCCTTTCTAAATCATGAGGAGTTAGGCGTCATTTTTCCTACTTTTTCTAGAATAGTATTATACAAAACTTAATATATGAAAATTTTTGTACATGCCTTTATGGTTTAACTGCGAGGGGTCTTTACGATTGGTCTTCCTCTTTTTGCCTGAAAAAGGGGTAAAGGGAGAGGGTGGGTTTCTAAAACTCAGTGAGCGGGTGTTGGGAGTGAGTTTTCAAAATATCTTTAGTTTATTAAAACTATGCCAAGGTTAACATTCCCTTTTAAAAAGGGTTTCCTCAAATTCAATTTACCAAAATCTTTTTCCAATTCCATAGTAGGTGTGTTTCGCTCTCTTAGCCCATCCCCTTGCCTCGGGAGGCATTTAGTAAACAAACACATGCCCTTCATTAGGAAGGGTACACACATTCGCAAGATAGTCACAGACTGCACCCACTTGGGGATCAGCACAACTTTGTTGCCCACCTTGATAGAAGCCCATCCACATCTAGCCTGAGTTTGAGTGGACGTTCCAAATATCTGACCCTCGGACCCGAATGCCACTTCATGTCCGTAAGAGGATGGAGACCTCATCTTGACACCACCCCAGTTTCATGCATAAGAAGGTCCTAGAGCTTCATGACGGACTGGCATGACAAACTACCCTTATCACCCTCATGTCATCCAACAGCCCTTTAGACCTATCACTACCCCTCTTGGGCATCTTGATTGTCTTGATCCTTAAGTGTATGCACAAACAAAAGTTTTCATATAGTTATACATCCTCTTTGGTACCAATAGTCTAATGGCCCTAACACTCAACCCGGACCTGCAGCTATTTGTCTAGGCCAGTCCACAACCTGATCCTAATGCACTACTGCCAACCCATCGAGCATTGTCGATCTTGACTCGATACCATGTCGAATCACACAAACAATTCTATTTTCATTAGTAGTTTTTCATGGCTCTTCCTAATCATGTTTGTTGATGGGCTTGTGCCCGTGCCCACTAGCCTTGGGCCCACTACACATGTTTTCCAAAACTAGTACTTGAGCTAAATGAGTTCAAAAACCAAGGTCACTAGCCTATTAGAGGTTCTCTAGCTCCAATCAGTAAGTTCTCCCAAATATTTTATGCAGTTGTCACATAGTCGGGGGAGAACACTTCTAACAAAATTCTTTTTTAAATTCATCACACCAATTGAGTGTAATGATAACTCTGCTTACAACTGGTATGCAAGTTTTTCCTTTACTCAAGAAATCTCATCATACCACCCGGGTATGATGTTTGTTTATTCCTACTTACAACCGACAAGTAGGTTTTAGCCTTTTTAAAATAGTGTTCATCATCCTAATAGGAATGATTTATAAAATTTCACTCACCCGTTGACTGTGAAGCGTTCGTCCTAAGTCAGCTTGCAAGTCCATGCTAGCTTTTCTTTACTGGTGTTCCAGTCTCTCATATCCCTACACGATTTGGGTATCATTATTAAATAGGGTTTGGCATGACAACCTTTGTTTTCTCATGTATGAGCGACTAGGCTCAAAGTTCTTGGTTTATTGCACTTAGGTCCCTAAAGTTCATTTTTCTTAACTTTAGGTCCCTAATGCTAACTTTTCCCACAAATTGAATCTCAAGGTTCCCAATATTCTCTTTGGATCCTCAATTTACTCAAAATTGTGCAAGGGGCTCAAGTTTTCCAAATTTTCCAAAATTAAGGTTTTGCCCCAACTTTCCAAAAATAGTCATTTGACCCCAATTCTTTTGAAAATTGACCAATTGGTCCCCCAACACATTTATCATTACCGATTGACCTTCAATTTTGAGAAATTGGATGGAGGTTCCTCAATTTTTTGAAATCCCCAAATTCCCCCAATTTCTTCCCCTAATTTCACCTATTTATACTGATCGAATTTGATTTCTCCAAATTGGCCATTCAAACGAGGATCATTGCTCCAATTGATGGTATGGATCAGTTCCTACACTTCCATATGATTCAATTGAACTTTTAATCGCAGCATTTGGGTCCAAAATGAGCTAAAACTGAGCTTCATTGGAAAAGTGTTCGTAGAGAGAGAAAGCTTATAGTCGGCGGGGCAGCGATCCGAGCTCTTGATTTGGAGAGGTAGCTCTCATCCTTAGGGTACTCCTAGGATCAAGAATTGCTACAATTGAAGTCCATACAAGGGTGAATTTTGTTAGTGAACTTCGACACTTTCTCTCTCTAACACTAATCTGCAATGATGGTGGAGGGCCAAATTGACTTACCTTTCACCTTTGTTGATATCGTGTGAGGGTCATGGGGGCATTGGTGAGGCTTGGTTTTGCTGGAGGAGTTCTGAATTTGGCTAAATTCAACTCGGCCAAAATAGGGAAACTTCGGTTTTGGTTTTTCTCATTATATTCATTGGTTCTTAATCGGTTTTCCTTGATCCAAGGTGATAAGTTTCACATATAATGTGGAACCCGTCCTCTAGACCTAGTGAAATTGGGAAAAGAACCCATCAATTTCCATGAGAAAAACCAAGTCAATTAATTAACGAAAAATAGTAAAGAAGGGTTAAAATGGGAAATTGGAAAATTCGAAGTGAACAAAAAATCATAAAAATCATGGGGAAGAACATGAAGTAAATTGGATGAGAAAACCGGACTAGTTCGGGGTGAACCAGACCTGAATTGAATTGAACTAGATTGAACCATAGTGAACCAATTCAATGATGCATTTTTCTAGGTGGCTTAAAAACTTCAATTTGGAAAATTGAGGCCACCATTAGATAGAAAATAATTTTAGATTAATTTATAAATTTTTTATTTTTAGAAAACCGGTCGAATCGGGCCTAAACCGGTCGATTTTTGAATTCAGGTCACCGAACCCGATCGGACTGGACTGGTCAACTATCTAGCTGGTCAATGGATTAGACCAATCAACGGGCTCCTAGTTAGTTGCCACATAGACACGAGCAGCCAATGGGAGGCTACCACATGCCCGGTCAATGGTCAGCGGTCGCCCGGTCAACGGTCAGCGGTCGCCTGGTCAACATGCCACGCAAACACGAGCAGCCAATGGGAGGTTGACATGTGTCTAATTAATCGATCAACGGTTGACGTGGCGGCCAAGTGGGAATGCCATGTCTAAAAGACCGACCAATCATAACATGCCACATGGCACGATGCCACATCATCATTGTCTTCCCTAGTCAACTGATAGAAAGGGGGGAGAGAGAGAGGGAAGGCAATTCCTCCAATGACCCAGGAAGAGCTCCGGTATGACTATTAGCGGCCGAGTCCTATGCTGGCAAGTAGCCCAGTCAGTTGTCAAGCTCCCTATATAAAGAGAACCCCTCCATTCATTTACCCCATCCCACAAACGAGTGAAGAAGATAAAGTACTCCATTTTTCGGTGAGCAACAAACCAGAGCTCTAACAGCAGGGTTTTCTTCAATCTCTAGAGTTGCATTTGGTGTCCCTAGAACCAGGAGGAAGTCCTCTACTTAGATGCACCCTCCCTCACCGCTCCCCGACGATCTATCAACCCAAGCTGCTCAAGCTCAAGTCGAGCCATCCCTAGACCACACCTAGAGGTGCCTCGACCTTCCCTGAGCTAGGACAGTAAATCCCCTCCACCACCCTTCGCTGGAAAATATTGCTCATAGTGCGTTCCGCAAAACTTTAAACTATTAAATTTGCACTACTAATGCCACCAATTAGGGCATAGTTTGATCCAGAGAGGATGCCTAAGAGGAGAGCAATTCAAAGAAAGCAAGAGCTCCGATCGTCAGACTATCATCGGTAAGATATCGAAGTTTTCTCTCTCTAGATTAAGTTTTTCGGCGAAGCTTCATTTGAGCTCATTTCTAAGCCAAACGAACCATTTCAAAGCTTGAAATGATGTGGGAGACATAGGAAAGATGATTCATATCACGAATGAGACAATTAACTGAGTTTTGGGGATCAATTGAATGAAATGATGTTTAGGGACCAAATTGTAATTTTTTGAAAAATTGGGCAATTTGGGAATTTTTTGAAAATTGGGGGTTGAATTGTAATTTAAGGAACTATGGGGGATTTTCATGAAATTAACTCCCAATTGAGGTCCAATTGGGCAATTGGATGAAATGGAGGGCTAATTGGCAATTTTCAAAAAATTAAGGACTAATTAGAAATATTTGGAAATTTAAGGACCAATTGGCAATTTTGGAAAAATTGAGAACCAATTGGTGATATTGGAAAAAAAAACTTAGGACACAAGAGGGATAATTAGAAATCCTAGGAACTTAATTAAAATTAAAAGATGATTAGGGAACTAAATGTAAAGTTCTAATCTTTAAGGGAACTAAAAGAAATTAAGGCATAATGTGTGGACCTATGCGCAAATACCTAAAAGTATGAGGTCCCTTACATCAATTGTTGTAAGGTGAATGCTCGAACCATGTAGGAACTAGTTGCCCAAGTACATGTGCAAGGAGTGCAGCCCAAGTCGAGATCTCACTAGGACGGCCATGTCATAGTTACCTGGTAAGTGGGAAATCTACAACACAGTTCTGATTGGGATGATGGTTTTGCCTCCAAAATTGGTTTTCTTGGAATTAGCCTCCCCTAACTAGTTGACGCTGCTAAAAATATTTGGAAGCTAATTCCGAGGCTTAAGCTCGATGCTATGAGTGGGCCCAAGGCCGATAGGCACGGGTATGAACCCATTAAGAATGACCATGTTATGAACTGCTAAAATCCCCAATAATGGATAATGTTGTGTGATACCCACCGAGCCAAAGTTTGAATGTTAGGCTTGTTGGGTCGAATAGTTGCTAAGTCAAATCCGAGTGATCGAACCTGTTGGACTGGTGTGCATGGGTCGAAGCAAGCCAACTAACCCTTGGGCTTGAGGGCCAACAATAATGGCTATAAAAGAATAAGATTCTTGATTGCGCATGCATGTGATACGGGACCATCGAGACGCCTTGTAAGGGGTAGTGGTGGTCCCAAGGGCTGCTCGACGACCTAGGGAGCATAAGGACGGATCGTCATCTAGTATGTCGAGAAGCTCTAGAGCTTCTTGCACACTAAGACCGAGGCAGCATGAGGAAAGAGGTCTCGTCACACAAAGTGGACACGAAGAGTGATTGGGGTTTGAGTGTTGGACGTGTAAGATCCACTCAAACTCAGGGTAGAGGTTGTTAACCACCATTAGGGTGGACGATAAAGGCACTCCGGTACACAAGTGGAATAGTCGGTGACTATTCTGCGAACGTGTGATCCCTTCTATGATAAAAGGGCAGTTGATAAGTGGATGCTATGTGAACAATGGCTAATAAATTAAGCAACTAAATTAAAAAAAATAGTGATCATTGTAGAAATTTTCCCTCACTAAGTAAATATATTCACCCACTCCTCTCACCCTTTTAGGAATATTTTAAAAAAATCAGGACAATAGAAATGTAAAGCTCCAAGTAAAGGATCAAACCCTCAAGGTATGTTCCCCATCCCAAACTTATAGTAAGGGAACAAATGTAGGTACACTTTTACCTTCCTTGAATCATCAAGGTAGGAAAACTACGATGATTCAGGGAAGGGTAGCGGGTTGATCACAGGACTACAACCAAACCGAGTCAGGCCGTGACATATAACCTCCTACCAAGGGTGGTCGGTAAAGTTGCTCTAGACCACAAGTGAAATAATTGGGGACTATTTTGCAAATGTGTGATTCATTTGATGATAAAGGGCATTTAATTGTGTGCAAAAAAAACTTATTAAAGAAAATGGAGTTGATCAATTTATAATTCGTTAAACATTTTTGGTTACCTTATTACCCACTCACTGAGTTCTATACTCACTCCCTCCCTTAAACCTTTTAGGAAAATATGAAAATGAGCGCGGGTGAAGAATATATCACTTGGTAAGCCTCATGCAATAGTCATGTTCCGAAATATTTTATGAAATTTTCAATAAATTATTTTGAAACGTTTCATATTACGCCTAAATTCTGTCTATATCATAATGGTTGTTACAATAGAATGAGTGTTGTGTTAATTATGGGGTTTCAACTAAATCAAGTGAGGGCATGACAGCAACAATGTTGGAGGTTAGAAAGGGTCGAGGGAATCTCTTAGGTGCTCTAAAGATCAAAATGGTATTGGTTGTATGGCAATGACTATAGAAAAATATCCCCCGTCACTCAGTGAAAATAGGGCATTAACTAGATCATTATCAAGAGGTAATTTTGTGAATAATTAAGTTTGGTCTTGTCATGCCCTAACCCAATTTGGTTGGATCCCCGTGAGCAACCTGCCACTCCCTTTGGTCCATTAAGGGTTTCACCCTTTTCTAAACCGCGAGGAGTAAGGCATCCTTTTACCTGTCTTTCTTGGAATAGCATTATACAAAACTGAGTATTTTAAAATAGACATACATGTCTTCTCATAATTCCAATTTGGAGGGTCTTTAAGAATGGTGTTTCCTTGGTTACCTAAAAGGGGTAAAAGGGAGGGGTGAGTTCTACAACTCAGTGAGCGAGTGTTGGAAATGAGTTTTCAAAATCGCTTTATTCAAATTGTGCCAAGGATATTATTTCCTTTAAAAAGGATTTTCCACAATTGTGATTTTCAAAACCTTTTTTCATATCCATATTATGTGTGTTTAGCTATTTTATCCCATCCCCTTGCCTTGGGAGGCGTCTAGCAAACAAACAGATGCCCTTCATCAGGAAGGGTACACACATTCGCAAGTGCAGCCCGTCCACTGCACCCACTTGTGGATCGAAGCATATTTACCGTTCACCAAGATAGAAGCCCATCCACTTCTACCCTAGATCTAAGTTTATGTTCTCGACATCCGATCCTTAGACATGAATGCCACTCTGTGTCCATATGAGGAGAGAGACCTCATCCTGACCCCACCCTAGTCTCATGCGTAAGAAGCTACTCCTAGCTTCTAGATTGGCTGGCATGATGAACTGCCCTAATCTCCACCATGTCATCCAGTAGCCCTTACGACCCATCACTACACCCTAGGGTGTCTTGATGGTCTCGTACCATAAGTGTATACACAAACAACAGTTTTTTCACATATAGCCAATATCTTTGGTGCCAATAGTCCAATAGCATTGACGCTCAACTTGACTTGCAACTATTTGTTTTGGTTGGTTCGTCGACCTGGTCATGGCGCAATGTCGCCAGTCCATCAAGCACTGTCGGTCCTGACTTGGTATCATGCCAAAATCACAAACCACTTTCAGTAGAAATTTTCATGGCTCAATTAAATCAAGTTTGTTTACGAGTTCTTACTCGTGCCCACTGACCTTGGGCCCACTACACGTGTTTTTCCAAAACTGGACATTCAGCCCCATGAGTTCAAAAACTGAGGCCCCTAGCCTATCTAAGATGTTTTAGATCCCATCAGAAAGGTCTCCCAAATATTTTAAATATTGGCACACAGTCAAGGGAGAGCACTTATAACAAAAATTTATTTTCAATTTCATCACACCAATCAGGTGTGATAATATCTCCGCTACAACCAGTAAGTGGGTTTCTCCTTTCCTCAACGAAGCTCATCAAACCAATCGGTTACGATTATCTCTACTTACGGACCAGTAAGTAGGTTTTATCATTTAAAGATGGTACTCGTCATCCCAACCAGGTATGAAGTTAGATAATCCCACTCACTCGATGATCGTGATGTGTTCGTCTCTAATTGGTTTCTAAATCCACGCTAGCTTTTCCTTATTGGTGTTCTGGTCTCTCGTGTCCCAACACGATTTGGACATCCTTATAAATTAAGTTTTGGCATAATAGCCATCATTCTCTCATGTATGAGTGACTAGGCACAAAATTGTTGATTAATTGCACTTAAGTCTCTAAAGTTCAATTTCCTTAACTTTAGGTCCCCAATGCCAACATTTTCCCAAATTGAGTCCCAAGGCTTCTAACATTCCCTTTGAATCCTCAATTTACTCAAAATTGTTTAAGGGGCTCAATTTTTCTAACATTCCTGAATTCAGCTCGACCAAAACAATGTAGCTTTGGTCCCTCGGAGTTGCTTCACTATTTGATTCAACTGGCGCTTCTCCAGTGGTCCACGGGTCGAAAGGAAGTTGCTATCAGATAGCTGACTTCCCCTGAAGTCTGTAGGACCTGACCTTGCCTTCTAAATCTAAGAAAACTGCCCAAGTTAGAGCTCTAGTTTGAGCTTCACTGGAAAATGGAGCAATTGAGAGAGAATGGTGATTTGTGGTGTATGGAGGTTGAATGGAGAGTGGCTCTTTATATAGGGAGCTCGGGACCCCCTCCCCGATCACTTTCCATTTTGGTCGAGCTTATCATCACCCAAAAATGGTATGATCGAAGTGGTTATATCTTTATCGGAAAAGGAAGTTTTCTACATTTATGAAAAGTGTTGTCATCTTGAGGAAGAAGATGACACTATTCCAAACTGGACCGGTCCTGTCTGACCGTTTTCAATGGCGAAAATTGACTAGTTCAAGCCCGATTCTACCAGTTTTCTCAAAATTAAAATTTTCTAAATTAATCTAAATTCATTCTCTATCAAATAGTGGCTTCAATTTCCCAATTTGAATATTTTAAGCCACCAAGAAAAATGAATATAGAAACCGGTTCAAGGATGGTTCAAACAAGTTCAATCCGGTTCAGGTCTGGTTCACCCTGAACCGGACTAGTTTTCTCTTTCCACTTTTCTCAAGGGTCTTTTCCATGATTTTTATGACTCTCTTAGTCCCTTGGGATTTTTCAATTTTCTCATTATGCCCTTTCTTTATCGATTTTGGTTAGTGAACCGGCTTGGTTTTCTCTTTTGAATTGATCGATTCTTTTCTCGGTTTTCTTATCTTTAAAGGATGGGGTTTACAACTCTCCCCTCCTTTTAGGAGTTTTGTCCCCAAAACTTAATCAGCATCATTTGCATTGGGAATAATTTCCCTTAATGTCAACTCGGGGTTTGCTTGACATGCTAACACTTTGGTTGTTCTTTCACTTAGCCCCTTTAAATCATGCACTTAAGGAATTTCTTTTCCTTTCCATTGTTTACTCACTCCATGGAGTTTATCATAACTAGGCATGTCTTTCCCATGAGTCCAAAGGTATATCCTTAGATTCACTTCTTCCTCTGCTTAGGGCAAGATTATTTCTCTTGAGGGTTCTTGCCTAGGATTTCAGGATTAGGAGTTCAAAAATGCCCAATCGTTCATGTGTCAAGTTATTCTCTTAATTGTTGAAACTCTTAGCTCAGTGTTCTTTCGAGCGTTACATACTTGTTTTCATGGGCTTTAGTGTTATCACCTTTTCGTCCTATTTTGACCCTTGCTTCATATGTTGTTTATTACAACTTCATTCCAAATTTTACATTTTACCTTGTCATGCTTAACTAACTGACTCTTCCTTACTTGAGTCATATTTCTTTTCTCTGGGACTGTTGGGCTTACATGTCCCTTACAACATGACATGTTCTAGAACATATCTTTGTCCATTAGGATTCTAGAACACTTCCTTGATGATTGTTCTCAACTTTCCAACCTTTTGGGGATCGTATAACTTCATCCCTCTTTTTATCTGGTAGTATTCCTCGACCACCTTTACTATTATCCAATCATTGTTCTTACCTTTGACGTCATGTCTTACATAACCATGCCAGTTTTCCTTACCTACTTGTCCTTTCCCAACTTCCTTAATGGGTTTTTCTGGTTCCAATCATTGGGTTTCCCGATGACTTACCGACACACTAGGATTCTTCCCTTCTTATGTCCTTCCTCATTTCTAGTGGTGTCCTTTACTCAAGGACTTTCCCTTTCCTTAATCCACTCTTACTCGCTCGTGACCATTTCATGATTCTTTATTCCGAGTTGATCCATTTCGGTCTATGTGTCGATTGCTTTGTTTGGGGAGTTCCCTTTTTACGGTTTCATTCTCTACTATGTCCTTCAAAGTAGAGACTTTCACCTTAGGAGCTACATGCTCAACCTTCTTACCATCCCTTAAAGGTTTCTTTCTTCATCTCCTTACATCCTTTCTATATTGGGGCATTTGCCCACCTTCAATCCTCCATTGTCTTAAAATTTCCATTTCATCCCTTATTGCTTATCTAAGTAACTTTTGATTATTGCTCTTATTTCATGTAGTCTACCCTATGCCCAGTCATCCACTCTTTAGGCTCCATTAAGTGAGCGTAGACCACGACCAGTCTTGTGGTCATTTCCTTTAATCACTTCTTAACTAGAGAGCTTGCTTCTCTAAAGTTTCTTAGATGTGTTTTCCTCTATTTCCTTATTATGGTTAGTCCACCCCTTTCATACTTGTACGACATCTTTTGATACTATCATCCTACTTACCCGTTCATTGGGATTAACTTACTCTTTGGGCCCTCATGAGTACTTTTCCTTTTGTACTTGATCTTCCCATCTTAACTTGCATTGCATTTTGCAAGCTTATCTTCTCTTCCCACTTTAATTAGGTCCATCACCTCTTCGTTATGGCATATACTTCCTTAGGACTTATTTCCTTGATTGGCTTCTTCCTTCTTCACCCTTACAGGTATTCGACCTTATGGCGACTTTATGACTCCATTTTTTATCATCCTTTCGGTGTGCCCTTCCTCAGAAATCTTGCGGTACGTCCTTATACCCTTTCCTCATTCCCACTTGTACCCAGTACTAGTTTATTTCTTCAGGGATGTATTTAAATCCTCCTTGTTTCAAGGTCTTTTGATCATCTTGCGAGAGGCTAACTTAACCCTTTCATGGCTTGAGTTGGGTCGTTAATCCGTTTCTCAGCCATTGATCTCTTTAAGGATTTCCTTCATCCTTCTTTTCCAATGTTTTGGCCTTTTTACTTCTTCCATCTTCACCGGATTTTAAATCTATGGTTCTCCTGAGGGTTAGTTCATTAACTACCTCATCCCTACTATTTTCTTATCCAACTGTCTAGGGTAGTTGTCTCTAGAATTCACTCGTCCTTGATGCCCATCCTATTGCCCTTCTTAGAGTGTAGTCTTTACTTCTTCCTAGTCCTTCTTAGGGCATTGTTTACTCTCCTTGGCTATCCCATTGTTACTAGTTACTCCCTTCCGCTAGGTTTGTCTGAAATCCCTATTTGGCTCATCTGCTTTTCCAAAGCAGGTCACACTTAGCCATCCTGATACATCCTTAACCGCTTATGCCCCTTTTTGAGGTTACTTATTTTGGGTTAAGAATCTTATGATCCATCTGCCAATTCCTTAGCTTGAAAATTTCTCTTTTTTTATGGTCTCACCTCCTACCTTTATCCTTCTACCTGGGGACTTTCATCCTGGTAGTTTCACGTTCAACCTTCTTAATGCTCCTTGAAGGCTCTTTCTTCTTTCCTTTCTCACACCCTTCTGACATCAGTATAGTCATCCGCCCTAAATCCCTCATTGTCCTCCAATTCCCTTTTATTCCTTATCCTTCCTTCGTGGAGCTTTTGATTATGGGTTAGTTCCTTGCACTCCACGTTATGTCCAAACGCCCATCAATGGTCCCTTCAAGGGATACTTAGTCTTATACATCCTTCCATAGTCCCTTTCCTAGCACATTTCTTCTCATTTTCACTCTTTTCGTGTCCTATCCTAAAGTTGTCGGAGGATGTTTTCTGCGTTTTCCCTTTTTGAGGGGGTTCTAGGTGTTCTTCCCATGTACCTTACCTCTATTCTTGTGGTATTCCTCTTTGTTTAACCTTCTTAAGAAAAAGTTTAAATTTTTCTATACCTCCCTATTTCTTGACCTCTTTGCGAATCGCTTACTTAAGCTCCTTTACGGTTTTGGTCACTGATTCTTCCTTGATCCTTGCCTTTCTCATCTAAAACATTCCTCCTACTTATCTTTTCCTTTTATTTATACTCTTCTTTGTTGTGTTTTCTTCCTTTGGTCCTTCTTATCTTCTATGGCCCCTCCTCATATAGTTGAGGTATGAGAATGCGACTTTGTTTGAGGGACAGAGTTTTAGGAAAAATTAGAATTTTTATTAAAGGGTACAATACATTTTGGGCTTAACCCTATTAAAAGAAGTAGTTTTAGCTTGTGGACCTACTATACTAGGTTCTTTAGTAAGCATTCTTCTTGGTTATAAGTTTCTTATGGTGTCCTTAGCGTTAGGTTGGCTCTCCTCCTACTCGTGGATGTGACCTCAACATGCGCTGGCACCACATTCCTTGGTGACATTAGATGCTTCCCCATAATGTCTCTTGGTCCTTCGTGACTTTTACTACACTTTAGGAATTGGAGAGCTTTTAGGGTGGTCTTCCTACAAGGACAAATTTTTGGGTAGTGTTAGACACACCAGTCCTAGTTTTCTCGGTTCCTCTCTTGGGAGCCATCTGAAAATTTTAAAAACTTATTCCTCTTAGTTACTATGTTATATAGTCTTGATAATGCATTCGCGGAAACAGACTTTGATACCACTCAAGTTGTCACGCCCCGACCCGGTTTGATCGGATCCCCGTGAGCAACCCGCCACTCCCTTTAGTTCATTAAGGGTTTCAACCTTTTCTAAATTGCGAATAGTAAGGCGTCTTTTTACCTGTCTTTCTTGGAATACCATTATACAAAACTGAGTGTTTTAAAATAGATATACCTGTCTTCTTACTATTCCAATTTAGGAGGGTCTTTAAGAATGATGTTTCCTTGGTTACCTTAAAGGGATAAAAGGAAGGGGGTGAGTTCTACAACTTAGTGAGCGGGTGTTGGGAATGAATTTTCAAAATCACTTTATCCGAACTATGCCAAGGTAATCATTTCCTTTAAAAAGGATTTTCCTTAATTTTAATTTTTAAATCCTTTTTCCATATTCATATTAGGTGTGTTTAGCTCTTTTAGCCCATCCCCTTGCCTGGAGAGGCATTTAGCAAACGAACATATACCCTTCAGTAGGAAGGGTACACACATTCGTAGGTGCAACCCGTCCACTACACATACTTGAGGATCAGAGTGTCTTTACCGTCCACCAAGATAGAAGACCATCCACTTCTACCTTGGGTCTAAGTAGATGTTCTTGACATCTGACCCTTAAACCCAAATACCACAGAGTGTTTGTTTGAGGACAGAGACCTCATCCCGACTCCACCCCAGTCTCATGCGCAAGAAGCTACTCCGAGCTTCTAGACTGACTGGCACGATGAAATGCCCTTATCTCCACCATGTCGTCCAGTAGCCCTTAGGACCCATCACTACTCCCTAGGGAGTCTTGATGCATGCACAAACAATAGTTTTTTCACATATATCCATTATCTTTAGTGCCAATAGTCCAACGACCCCGACACTCAACCCGACCTGCAGCTATTTGTCTACACCAGTCCTTCGACCTGGCCCTAACGCACTACCGCCATTCCATCGAGCACTATCTATCCTAACTCGGTATCGTGGCAAAATCACACAACCAATTTCATTAAAAATTTTCATGGCTTCCTTTAATCAAGTTTGTTTACAAGTTCCTCCCCGTGCCCACTAGCCTTGGGCCCACCGCACATGTTTTTCCAAAATCGGGCATTCAGCCCCATGAGTTCAAAACCGAGACCCTTGGCCTATCTAAGCATTGGCACACAGTTAGGGGAGAACACTTTTGACAAAAATTTATTTTCAACTTCATTACACCAATCGGGTGTGATGATATCTCCACTACAACCAATAAGAGGGTTTCTCCTTTCCTCAAGTAAGCTCATCATACCAACCGGGTATAATTATCTCTACTTACGGACTAGTAAGTTAGTTTTACCAGTTAAATATGGTACTACTCATCCCAATCAGGTATGAAGTTAGATAATCTCACTCACCCGATGACCATGATGTGTTCGTCTCTAGTCAATTTCCGAATCCACAATAGCTTTTTTTTGCTAGTGTTCTGGTCTATCGTGTCCCTACACGATTTGGGTGTCCTTATCAATTAAGGTTTGGCCTAACAACTATCATTTTCTCACATATGAGCTACTATGCTCAAAATTGTTGATTAATTACACTTAGGACACAAAAGTTCATCTTTCTTAACTTTAGGTCCCTAATGTCAATTTTTCCCCAAAATGAGTTCCAAGGCTTCCAACATTCCCATTGAGTCCTCCATTTACTCAAAATTGTATAAGGAGCTCAAGTTTTCCAAATTTCTAACTTGGTCACCAACTTTTCAAAAATCACAAATTTGCCCCTACTTTCCAAAAATGGCAATTTGGCCGAAGGTTCCGAAAATTACCCAATTGGTCCCCTAACATCTTTCTCATTGCCAATTGGCCTTCAATTTTGGTAAATTGCAAAGTGGTCCCTCAATTTTTTGAAATCCCCAATTTTCCCCAAAAATTCCCCCAATTTGTCCCCTTCAAACTGATTGAATTTGATTTTTTCAAATTGGCCATTCAATCGGGGTTAATTACTCCAATTGAAGGTATGGATCAGTTCCTACACTTCTATACGATTCAATTGAGCTTTAAACTATAGCATTTGGGTCTAAATTAAGCTCAAATGAAGCTTCATCGAAAAACTGTTCGTAGAGAGAGAAAGCTTCGAAAGCTTACCGTCGGAGGTGCGACGGTCCGAGCTCTCGATCTATGGAGGTAGCTCTCATCCTGAGATTCTTTCTATGATCAAGAATTGCTACAATTGATGTCCAATCGAGGGAGAATTTTATCAGTAAATTTTAGCACTTTCTCTCTCCAACTCCGACCTACAACGACTAAGTAGGGCCGAATTGGTTTACCTTTAAGCTTTGTTGAGGTCGTGTGAGGGTCGTGGGGGTGTTGGGGAGGCTTGGTTTGGCTAGACGAGGGCTGAATTTGGCTGAATTCAGCCCGGCCAAAATAGGGCAGCTTCGATCCGTCAAAGCTGATTCACTATTTGATTTCATCGGTACTTCTCTAGCGGTCTTTGGGTCAAAAGGAAGTTGCTATTATGTAGCTGACTTCTCCTGAAATCTGTAGTGTCTGACCT
The DNA here is from genome assembly GCA_030064435.1 of Trapa incisa. Lineage (NCBI taxonomy): Eukaryota > Viridiplantae > Streptophyta > Magnoliopsida > Myrtales > Lythraceae > Trapa > Trapa incisa. The sequence continues at coordinate 8,091,973 of CM057782.1, forward strand.
TGCCTTTTAAGGCTAATAAAACTACCCAAGTCGGAGCTATGGTTTGAGATTTACCGAAAAATTGAGCAGTTGAGAGAGAATGGCAAGTTGAGATGTGTGGAGGATGAATAGAGAGGAGCTCTTTATATAGGGAGCTCGGGGACCCTTTACCCGACCACTTTCCATTTTGGTTGAGCTTATTCTCTCCCGAAAATGGCCTGATTAGAGCCGTTACATCTTCACCGGAAAAGGAAGTTTTCTGCATTTATGAATAGTGTTGTCATCATGAGCAAGAAGATGACATTGTTTCGAATTGAATTGGTCTGGTCCAACCGGGTTCAATGGTAAAAATCGGTCGGTTCAGGCCCGATTAAACTAGTTTTCTCAAAATTTAAAATTTCTAAATTAATCTAAATTTATTCTCTATCAAATGGTGGTTTCAATTTCTCAATTTGAATATTTTAACTTTCCAAGAAAAATTAATTTAGAAACTGGTTAAAGGATGGTTCAAACCGATTTAGGTCCGGTTTACCCTTAACCGATCTGGTTTTCTCTTCCCACTTTGTCCAAAGGTTATTTTTCATTATTTTTATGAATATTTGAGTGACATATAATTTGTCAATTTTCTCATTTTACCCTTTTTTTTATTGATTATGATTTATGAACCGAATTATTTTTTTTAAATTAATCAATTTTTTTCGATTTTATTATATTTAAAAGACGGGGTTTACGGTCTAACCCTCACGCCGAGAGAGTTGATAACTGAGGGAGTTGATAAATCTTTCATATCTTATATTATGTTGCATTAAAAATAATAATTAGTATTTTTGTAAGAATTTTCGCGTGATCAATGGAACAAAACAAGGGTATGGACATTTTGCATGCGTACGAATAAAAAGATGGGTCTATCTAGTTTATTTAAACTGATAAATTTATTTTTTTTAATTTCTAAATTTTTAATTAATTATATTATTGACCTAAAATTTTAATAATGATCTATTTTATATTATATAAAAAAATCTCCCTTTGACATTATATTCGAGTTTTAAATGCCATCAACCACACGTCGGTTTATAATAAGATATATTTTATTATATTAGAATTAATATGAAAAGTTTTTTCAATAAATAAAATTTTGACTTATCCTATTATATTTTTTGCGCTACCACTTAAAGTTGAAGGTTGCAAATTTTTTTGGGTGCTTGGTTAATTTCAATTTTTATTAATTTAAAGTATAAATTAAAAATTACTAATATAGTCCGTTTGTAGTAAATTTCAAATGTATTTTTATCTAACCATTCATATGCACTAAATTGTGGAGTTTTCTAAATTAGATCAATTATTTGTTGTCATATTTTAATCAATAAATAAATGAAATTATCATAAATTGAAGGTAAGGATCTAAATTGTTATTATTTTACAAATTGTTTAAGTAATTTATTAGTTTACCCTTTTTCTGAGTGAACTAACAAATTGGATGATTAATGTGTAAGAATCCAAGGATTTAGTCCATTAATGTTATATTCTAGGAATTTAATCCTCAACTCTTAATTTCAGTACATTAATCCGGTGTTGAAGCAAGTACATGAATAAGTATGGAAAGTGAGAGTCGCTATTATGGTCATGAGTCGTCAATGTGACACACCAATAAAAGTAACATTATAACTAAAAGATCAAGATCCATCTAATAAGAAAAAAATTGGATTAACTTTTTATGATTTTGTAGGAATGAATATTGGTTGTTATTATACATAATAATAAGATAAAAGAATTGTTTGTTATTATACATAATAATACAATAAATCTTATTTTTCTAGTTAGTGTGAGAGTGAGGACAAAATATTACTTGTGGAATATTCATTAATAGGAAGGGAATAAACCAAGCAAAGCTACTTGGACCTTGATTTCCTACTTACACATAAGTTGAGTATACTTAATATGGAGACAAATAATTAGAGTGATAGTCACCAATATTGTATGGTTTGAAGTCATTAATAGAGGATATGAATGAATCTGCTCATGCAAAATGTAATGGTCGAGATACAATTTGTATATAATAGGTAAGTCATGTATGATACTGTATAATGCTATATTTTAATTTTATATAATTTATATTTAATAAAATATTAAAAGTATATACGTTAAATTATTAATAATAATTATACGTAATTTAAGATAAATAAAATATTTATATATACATTAATATATTATTCAAATAAATAACTTTAATTTAATATTTGAGTTATAATAAAATTATATAATTTTTTACTTATAATTTTATAAAATAAAATAATATTTATTTTAAATATATATTATTTAATTTAAATAGAATATTACAAATTTAATCCAACATAATCTATTTTAATATGAAAAATTATTAGAATATCATTTAAAGTTAATTACAAATTCCAAGTTTATCTATTATTATCATGTGGTTATAATATTGATCTTACAACTAAAAAAACTCGATTTAATTCCCCACATAATTATTTTATTTTAAAATGATATATTTTATTTAAAATGTTTTTTAAATTATCACCTCAACGCCTAAATATTCAGTAAAAATATAATATAGTAAAATAGATAATAAAATATTAAATTAATTTTATTATAATTTAACGAAAACTAAAATTATTGTTAAGATATTTATTTTATAAAAAACTTTAAAGCGTAATATTTTAAAAGACTAATAGAAAAAATATTAAATTAAAATATTTTATGATTAATTTAGCGGTTCTACTTTTTTGTCAAAAAGTCAAATGTAAAGATAATGTAAAATGACCGTTTAGCCCAAAAAAGAAAACATTTTTCGATAAATTAATAATATATACATTTATCCAGAAATAAAGAATAAAGCCATATATGGCATTGCATCTGTATCCAAAACAGTTGGACGAGAGGTGTGAGCAGGAAACAGCGAACTCTCTCTAATGGCCATTCTCTCTTCACCATCTGTTTGTTCCACTGCTTTCTTCTCCACCGTCAAGCTCCTTCCTAGATCATTGTCTCCTTCACATAAGCTTATTTCATTTTCCTCTTCGCTCTCAGTCCTTCACATTCCTTTTTCCTCCTCCCAGCTCCCTATAACTACACAGAACAAGGGAACCTCCAGCGTTCGCTCTGGTACCAATTCTGTCACTATCACTGCCGCTGCTGCTGCAGGAAAGAGGAAGGTCCTGATTGTAAACACCAATAGCGGGGGGCATGCAGTGATCGGTTTCTACTTTGCTATGGAGCTTCTGGGCTCGGGACACGATGTCACCATTTTCACAGTTGGGGAAGAGACCTCTGACAAGATGAAGAAGCCTCCTTTCAACCGATTCGTGGTACATTCTCACTTTATAGTTTTGCTAACAAAAGACTTTTCCATCGACCAAACTTTATTAGCAATAAATGTCAGTAATAGATATCTTACTGCTGCAACTTTCTACTCTGGAATTGATCGAAAGAACATTTTGTTCTTGCAATCGAATTTCGCAGTATGCATAAGAAAATAAAGGCAACTAGAATTGAAGTTACTAGAAGAATTTTTTAATTTTAAATTAATTACAAAATTGGAAATTATGTGCAGGAAACGAGAGAGGCGGGCGGCAAGACTGTGTGGGGAGACCCTGCAGACATTGCAAAAGTAGTGGGAGAAGCCGCCTTTGACGTGGTTCTGGATAACAATGGCAAAGATCTCGACACTGTGAAGTTTGTCCTTCCACTAAGCCTTTCTTTCATTAAATTTCAGCTGCTACATATCAGACAATTATTGGATGTGAGATGAGTTTCCATGTACTGATTGTTAGAGAAAGTCCACTCATTAACTAAAACGTCCGAAGGAATTGCTAGTAATTGAAGGCTAAATAAATGTATGTGATCATATGACATTGTGATGCTATGTTGATCTAGGCCTGTGGCAGATTGGGCAAAGAGCTCAGGAGTGAAGCAGTTCTTGTTTATAAGCAGTGCAGGGATCTATAAACCAACTGATGAGCCACCTCATATTGAAGGGGTACGCTTTAGATAGTATGAACTACATTGCTTGAAGTATATGTCCTCGATGTATCAACTTGTATTTTTCAGGATGTTGTGAAGGCAGATGCTGGTCATGTTGGAGTGGAGAAGTACATAGCCGAGATTTATAGCAGCTGGGCAGTGTTCAGGCCACAGTACATGATAGGTTCTGGTAACAACAAAGATTGTGAGGAATGGTTCTTTGATCGTAAGTCCTAATCTCAAGCTAAAGCTTTGCCCTGTCAAGACAAGAAACTTCCATCTTATCCAACTTCGGTGTTTTGTGCTGGCTCAGTAACATTAAAAGCACCATTTTTCTTTGTTGAAATTCTTATCCCAAGAGGTTTATTGGTTGATTTTAATCTTTGAACTGGAACAGGAATTGTTCGGAGCAGGCCAGTCCCTATCCCCGGGTCAGGGATGCAACTCACGAATATTGCTCATGTTAGGGACCTCTCCTCTATGCTTACCTTAGCAGTTGAGAATCCAGACGCAGCATCAGGCAACATTTTTAACTGCGTCAGTGACCGAGCTGTGACTTTAGATGGAATGGCAAAGTTATGTGCTCAAGCTGCTGGTTTCCCGGTTAACATCGTTCATTACGACCCCAAAGCAGTCGGAATCGATGCAAAAAAAGCATTCCCTTTCCGTAACATGGTAACAGCTAACTGAGGCAGATGCATTTCATTAGCTTTGATTGTGATCTGACGATTTTTTTTCTGTTCATTATAACGTGCAATTTGAGGAAGCATTTCATCATAAATGTATATGTGGTTACCTACGGATGAAAGGAGAAAAAGAAAACATGACCATTTGCTTATTTTGTGAACTTCCACAGCACTTCTACTCAGAGCCAAGAGCTGCTAAAGATCTCTTGGGGTGGAAAAGCAGTACAAACCTTGCAGAAGATCTCAAGGAACGATTCGCAGAATATGTGAAGATCGGACGTGACAAGAAGCCCATGAAGTTTGAGTTAGATGATAAGATCCTCGAGTCTCTCAAAGTTCCAGTGGCCGTTTAATCAAGCAATATTTTTAACCGCCAAGAAAACCTCTCATCTGTAAGGCTTTTTCCAGCCAGTATTTTCTGTTTCTACATACCGTTTTTATGAGAGAATTGTTCTTGAACACTGTTCATTGATCTTGGGAGTAAGTGAATATTGTCTTATATTAATTGGGTGATTAATATATAAATTATCTTGAATATTCTAAATTGATATGAATAGTGGTTTTATTTCTTATTGATAAAAAAATAGATATGCTACAAATTATTTTAGGTGTGTCTAATCAGTAAATAGACACTATTTGTATCCATATCAGTACAAAAATTATCACATTGATCATACGCCAATTAAAATTAAAATACTCTTTTCTCCTTTATGATAACCAAAGAAGACCATATACTTTAGAAAGTGAAGTGATAATTGACAATAAATATTAAAACAAAGTTTACCATCCTCTTATATTCTCACTTCCACCTAATTTATGTGTTGACTACAAACAAACAAATTGTCAAATTCCCAATTCCCACCATACTATTATAGTGAACCTCATAGGTAATACAAACATGATTTAATACTTATAATAAAATCAATCTCAATATCTTTCAAAATTTAAACTATTTATAAAGGTATGAAAAATAGTTAAATATCCACATAGAAATATTTGCACATAACTTTAATAATTAAAGGGAGTATCTTAATTAGTTGGTCAACCTTCTTGATTGTTGAATGGGTGGAATTTGATCTTTAGTGAGTAAAAATTAAATAATACCGATAAATTATGTGGTCAAGTAGACTTATACTCAAAATTTATAAAATATTTATAATTTTATCAAAATAATACAACAAAATGTGGTATGTAATTAAATTACTATCCACAAGTGCTTTCTTACTACTCATTCCAATATGAAAGTGATAGATCCTACCTACAAATTTAACTAATCATTATGAATTGTTTCGATGTAATTAAAATAAATATATCCCTTATTTGCCCAAATAAATCAAGTAACTTATTGGTAATCATATTGCTTATTTTTAGGATAACTCATTTGAACATTTAAGTTAAAACATTTATTTAGAATTTTATAGTTATTATTGTCCATTTATCTCCATTTATAATTATCATTTAAAAAATATTGGGAAATTACTCATTTTCATTGAAAAGGTGGGAATTAGTTATTTTCTTAAATTGTGGTGGACATTGTACTCATATATTAAATATTTGGGTATTTTCAAAATTAATTATCTATATAGTTTTGTATCTTTTCTAAAAATTTAATAAATAAAACTTATACATGTAATTTATAAAATACAAGCAATACATCTTATCATGTAACTAGATACAATAACATAAATTCTACTAACTTATTTTACAAGACTTGTTAATCACAGAGTGATTCTAAATTTTTATACTTTTTATTACATGATCAATATGATTTGGATCCTACAAATCATACACATTCTATTATATTACTTGTGGATTATTTGGAGTCAAACTATATTGATATATGACATACCATACTATAATTTCTCAAAAATAAAATTTTCTCATAGTACTTGGTTAGACTAAGTCTATCATATGCCGATCATTATTTGGTCCCATAATTTTATTAAACCTTAAAGTTGCCCATAGACTTATTCACATTATATCCCACATCTTTCAAACATTTACAGTCATAGGGACCTAATTATAATTAAGATATATTTTAAGGGTCAAATCGTAATTATTGAAAAGTTACGACTTTTAATTATAATTACCTTATTACTTAGAAACGAATTACCTACAAGTTTGTGCAAATGAAGGACATGCCAAGCTCGGAAATCCCTGGGACGAACATGTCTCAAAATACGGGTGAGTGGGATTTCTGACATCGGGACCCATTGGACTGATTATAAGCACACTTAATGTCACACACCGACCCAGTTTGGTCAGATCACTAGGAGCAACTTGCCACTCCCTTTGGTTCAAGAAGGTTTCACCCACTTTACTAAAGCGTGAGGAGTCAGGCATACTTTTTCCCTATTTTTCCTAGAATAGAATTATAAAAAACTCAATATATTAAGAATTTACATACCTGTCTTAAGGTTCAACTGCGGAGGGGTCTTTAAAGTTGGTCTTCATTTCTCCTGAAAAGGGTTAAAGGGAGAGGGTGAGTTTCTACAACTCAGTGAGCAGGTGTTGGGAGCGAGTTTTTAAAAATATTTAGTTTATCAAAACCATGCCAAGGTTTACCATTCCTTTTTAAGGATTTTTCTCAAAACTCAAATTTATGGGCTTTTTCCATTTTCATATTAGGTGTGTTTAGCTCTTTTAGCACATCCCATTACCTTGAGAGGCTACACACCCTTCATTAGGAAGGGTACAAACATTTGTAGGGCAGTCCAAAATTGCACCCACTTGGGAATCAACATGACTTTGCTGTTCACCCAAATAGAAGTCCCAATCTTCTACCCTAAGTCTGAGTAGACGTCTCAGACGTCCGACCCTCAAACTTAAAATCCACTTCATGTCCATATGAGGACGAAAACCTCATCCTGACCCCAATCTGGTCTCATGCGCAAGAAGCTCCCATAGCTTCATGACTAACTGGCATGACAAACTGCCCTTATCTCCACCATGTCGTCCAGCAACCCTTGGAACCCATCACTACCCCTAGGGCATTTTGATGGTCCCGTATCCATGAGTGCATGCACAAACAATAATTTTTCATGATTAAGCCATTCTCTTTGGTGCTAACGGTCTAATGGCCTCGACACTTAACCCGACTTGTAGTTGTTTGTTTAGGCCGGTCTATCGAACTGGCCCTGATGCACTACCACCAACCCATCGAGCATTTTCGGTCTTGACTCGATACTGTGGCAAATCACACAATAATTTTCCATTTTAAATAGGAGTTTTCATGGCTCTTCTTAATCATGTTTGTTTACGGGCTTTAGCCCGTGCCCACTGCACGTGTTTTTCCAAAACTAGGCCTTGAGCCCTATGAGTTCAAAAATCGAGCCTCTGGCCTGTTAGAGCTGTTCTAGCTCTCATCAAGAAGTTCTCCCAAATTGTTTAAGTAGTTGTCACATAGTCAGGGAATAACACTTCTAACAAAAATCTCTTTTAATTTATCACACCAACAGGGTTTGATGATAGATTTGCTTACATCCGGTATGCAGGTTTTTTCCTTTCCTTAAGGAAGCTAATCATACCAACTGGATATGATGCTTATTTATCCTACTCACAATCGGTAAGTAGGTTTTTAACTTTTAAAACGTGCTCACCATCCTAACCGGGTATGAAGTATAAAGTTCCCACTCACTTGTTGATTGTGACATGTTCATCCCCAGTCAGTTCTAGGTCATGCTAGCTCTCTCACTTGCTTGCGTTCCTATCCCAAATGTCCCTATACAGTTTGGGTATCATTATCAGTAAGGGTTAGGCATGGCAGCGTTTGTTTTCTCACGTATGGGCGGCTATGCCCAAATCCTTGGTTTATTGCACTTGGCTCCTTAAAGTTTATGTTTCTTGACTTTAGGTCTCTAATGCCAAAATTTCCCCCAAATCGAGTCCCAAGGTGTCATGCCCTGACCCGGTTTGGTCGGATCCTTGTGATCAACTTGCCACTCTCCCATCTTACTAAGGGTTGCCCCTTCTTTTATAAACCGTGAGGAATTAGACGTCCTTTAAAGCTGCACCTTTCTTGGAATAACATAAATTAAAACTGCATAAAAATTTAAACTTATCATACCTGCCTTACAGGTGTATTAGCTAGTGGTCTCTGGGTAAGCTTTCTAGAGTTACCTGAAAGGGATATAAGGGACAGGTTGAGTTCAACGACTTTGTAAATGAGTGTTTTTGGGTATGTCTTTCAGAAAAATAGTTTAAATTGGAGTGTGCCAGACTCCTTATTTTTCTTTTAAAAAATATTTCATTCTCAAATCTCGGTTTTCATAACCATTTCTCATCATAACGGTGTGTTTATCATCCAACACACGCCCTTTTTCATTAAGGAAACGCACATTCATAGGCATCTCGTCCACTGTACCCACTCATGGAGTTGGAGCGACTTTATCGGCCACCTAGATAGAAGCACGTCCATTTCTACCTTGAAAATGAGTGGATGTACACGACATCCAACCCTCAATCCCGTAACAAAACTTCGTGTCTATATGAGGACATAGATCTCATCCTGTCCCCACCCTGGACTCATGAGCATGAAGCTATGTCGAGCTTCTCAAAACTTTTGGTATGACTAACTGCCCTTATTTCCACCAAGTCGTCTAGAGCCCTAGGACGCATCACTACCCCTCTTGGGCGTCTTAAAGGTCCCATAACACAGTGCATGCACAAATCAATAATTTTCCACATAAGCCATATAATCTGTAGTGCCACTGGTTCAACAGCCCCAAATCTTAACTCGACATGTAGCTGTTTGTCTCGACTGATACGTAGACTTGTCCATCGAGTATGTCGATCCTGTCTTAGTACCATGGCCAAACAATTCATTCACTTAAGTTTTCATGGATTAAAATCATATTTGTTTATGTGCTCTTGCTCATGCCAACTAGCTTAGGGCCCACTGTCCGAGATTTTCAAAATCGGGCATATTAGCCCCCAAGTTCCAAAACCGAGGCCTCCTGTCTAACTAAGCTATTCGAGCTCCCATCAAGAAGGTCTCCCAAAAATTTTAAGTAGTGGCACACAGTTAGGTTAGACACTTCCGACAAAATAAACTTTTCAGCCGTCCATCATACCAATCGAGTATGAGGATATCCCCGCTTATAACCGACAAGTGGGTTTTCCACTTACTTCCAGGAAGTTTCATCATACCAACCAGGTATGATCTACTTACAATCGGTAAGTAGTTTTTCCGCATGATTTCCATATCACTCCTCTCAGGTGTGATGGTTAAAATACCACTTAGTAGTGGGTTTTCATTTTTGAGGTGCTTATCATCCCAATCGAGTATGATATTAAATCCTACTCACCCGATCGTGTAGTGTATATCCTCTAAATCGGCTTTCGTCCCTTGCGAGCTTTGTCTCAGCTAGCGTTCCCAATATCTCGTGTTCCTACACGGTATGAACACCCTTGTTCATTATTATTTGGCTTGATAGCCTTCATTCATTATGAATGACTAAAAATATCTAACTTTTCAAATATTTGCAATTTGGTCCCTAAAGTTCCTTTTCTTTTACTTTAGGCCCTAAATGCCAGTTTTTCCCCAAATTGAGTCACAAAACATTTAAAATTCCCCTTGGAACCTCAATTTATTCAATTTCACAAAAAGGGGTTCAAGTTTCTCAAATTCCCAATTTGGTCCTCAAAATTTCCAAATTTTCCAAAATTACCATTTTTCCCCTCCTTTACAAAAATGATAAGTTTTACCCCCAAAATTCTAAAATTTGCTCAATTGGTCCTCCAACACTGTTATCATGCCCAATTAGCCCTCAATTTTATAAAATTTCATTTTAGTCCCTCAAATTTTCAAAATCCCCAAAATTTTCCCCCAATTTAAACTTTCCAACACAGGCGAATTTGATTTCATCAAATTAACCAATCAAACAAGTTTAATTGTTGAAATTGAAGTTAAATTGAGTTCATACATCTTCATATAATTCAATTGCATTTTGAATCACACGATTTGATAGTAGAACGAGCTCAAATGGAGATTCTCCAAAAAATAGAACGTAGAGAGAGAAAGCTTCGAATGCTTATCGTCGGGGGTCCAACGGTTCGAGCTTTCGATCTGGGCAGATATCTCTCTTCCTGAGGTTACTCCTAGGATTAAGAATTGCATCAATTGATGCAAAATTGAGTGAGAATTTTGTCATCAAAATTTTGTCGGTTCTGTCTCTAGCATCGGTCGGAAATTATAGAGGGGAACCAAATTAGCTTACCTTTACTTATAATTTGGTGGTAGAAGGGCTGAGGAGGTGTTGGGAGAGCTTGGTTTGGCATGAGGAGGGCTCAAATTGGCCAATTTTAGCTAGACAAAAAATGGGCAGCTTCGGTTCGTCAGAGCTGCTTCACTATTCGATCACACTGGCGACCCTCGGAGCAATTGGAGACTGCCACCATGTAGTTGACTTCTCCCTGATTCTAAGGAACCCGACCACACCTTCTTTGGCTTAGAAAAGACCCTATATTGGAGCTCTGGTTTGAGCTTCGCCAGAAAACTGAGTAGCTGAGAGAGAGTGAGGTTTTCATGTGTGGAGATGATGAATGGAGAGGGGCTATTTATATTGGGAGCTCGGGGACTTGTCGTCCATCTGTTTGGCACCTTTATGTCAGTCATTGATGGCCTGAAATGTACTGAGTAGAAACGTTTCCTCTTTGTTGATGCTGGTTCAATTTTCCGGTGAGTGAATAGTGCTATTATCTAAAGGAAGAAGACGTCACTATTCTAAATCGGACCGGACCGATTTGAACCGGGTTTAAAGCTTAAACCAGCTAGTTTAGGCTTGATTCGAATGAGTTTTTCAAAATTAAATATTTCTAAATTCATTATCTATTAAATGGTGGCCTCAATTCTCAAATTGGAATTTTACAAGCCACATAGAAAACTGAATTTAGCATTCGGTTCAATAGTGATTCAAACCGGTCCAAACCGGTTAAATCTGGTTCATATCCGGTTCACCTGAACTGGTTTGGTTTTTATTTCCAATTCATCCTAAAGTATTTTTTCATGACTTTTGTGACTATTTAGGTCACTCGGGATCCATAAATTTCCCAGTTTGCCCTTTCTCTATTAGTTCTGGTTTGTAAACCGACTCGATTTTCTCTTTGGAAATGACCGATTCTTTCCCCGAATTTTCTTATTATAATATTTCCCCTACTTTACAAAAATGGTAAGTTTTACCTCAAAATTTCCAAAAATGCCCAATTGGTCCTCCAACATCTTTATCATGCCCAATTGGTCCTCAATTTTATGAAATTGCACTTTAGTCCCTCGAATTTTTGAAACTCCCAATTTCCCCCCAATTTCAACCTTCTAACTCATCCGAATTTGATTTCATCAAATTGACCCATCAAATGAGTTTAATTGTTGAAATTGAAGTTATATTGGAGTTTATACACCTTCATACGATTCAATTGCACTTTGAATCGCACGATTTGGTGTTGGAATGAGCTCAAACGGAGCTTCGCCGAAAAACTAGTCTTAGAGAGAGAGCTTTGAAATCTTACCATCGGGGGCGTGGCGATATGAGCTTTCGATTTGGGAAGATAACTCTTGTCTTAAAGTTTCTCCTAAGATCAAGAATTGCATCAATTGATGTCGAATTGAGTGAGAATTTTATCGTCAAAGTTTTGCGGGTTCTCACTATAGCACCAGTCAGAAATTTTAAAGTGAAGCCAAATTGGCTTACCTTTCAGCTTCAATTTAGTTGTAGTAGGACTGTGGAGGTGTTGGGAGGGCTTTGTTTGGCATGAGAAGGGCTAGAATTGGCCAATTTTAGCTCGGTTGAAACAGGGTAGCTTCGGTCTGCTGGAGCTGCTTCTCTGTTCGATCACACCGGCATTTCTCTAGCGACATTCAGAGCAAATGGAGACTATAGGCATGTAGCTGACTTCTCCTTGGTTCTAAAGAACCCAACCACACCTTCATTGGCTTAGAAAAGACCCTATATCGGAGCTCTGGTTCGAACTTCACCGGAAATTGGAGCAGCTGAGAGAGAATGGATTTTTTTAGGTATGGATAGGATGAATTAGGAGGGGCTCTTTATATAGGAAGCTTGGGGACTTCTTGGTCATCTGATTGGCACCTTAATGGCGGTCATTCATTGCCTGAAACTCCCTGGCCAAAGACTATTCAGCTTTGTTAGCGCTGTACAATTTTTCGCTAAGTGAATAGTGTTGTCATTTGAAGGAAGAAGACCAAACTGTTCTGAAATAGACTTGACCGGTCTGAACTGGGTTCAAAACTTAAACTAGCCAGTTCACCCCCAATTCGACTGAATTTTTCAAATCTAAAAATTTCTAAATTTATCTAAATTAATCTTCTATCCAATGGTAGCCTCAAATCTTAAATTTTAATTTTATAAGCCACATAGAAAAATGAATTTATCATTTGGTTCAATAGTGGTTCAAACTGGTCCAAACCAGTTCAATCCAGTTGGGATTCGGTTCACCTAAATTGGGTTGGTGTTCATCTACAATTTTTCACTCGGGATCCATAAATTTCCTGGTTTGCCCTTCTCTATCGGTTATGATTTATAAACTGGCTCAATTAATAAATCGATTCAATCTAGTTGGACCCGGTTCATTTGAACCGGTCTGGTTTTTCTCTTCCAATTTGTCCTAAGTCCTTTTCCAAGGTTTTATGAACCCTTTGGGTGACTCGAGAGTTGTGAATTCCCCAAATTGCCTGTTCTATGATGATTGGGTTTGTGAACCGGTTCGGTTTTTCTCACTCGAGTTGACCGGTTATTTCTCCAACTTCCTTGTTTTAATGGGACAGGCTTTATAACTCTCCCCTCCTTTTAGGAGTTTTGTCCCCAAAACTAAATCAACATCCTTTGCATCAAAAATAATTTCCCTTAATGTTAACTCGGGATTTGCTTGACATGCAGCACTTTGGTTATTTTTTCACTTAGCCCTTTTGAATCACGCACTTAAGGAATGTCCTTTCCTTTCTGTTGTTTATTCACTTCCTGGGGTTTATCATAACTAGGCATGTCTTACCCACACATCCAAAAGGATATCTTTAGATTCACTTTCTCCTCTACTTAGGGTGGATTCTTCCTATTGAGGGTTCTTGCTCAAAATTTCAGGATTGAGAGTTCCAAACTGTCCAATTGTTCCCTTGGGTTTAACTTACCTTTCTTTGATTATCCTAGCATGCCTTCTTTAATTCTTTTACCTTAGCATGTACTTCCTTTCCAACCTCATCTCCTTATCCCTCGTTACTTGGTTCCATCACCTCTTATTTAGGGTATGTATGATTCCTTAGGGTTTCCTTCCTTAGTAGTATTCTTCCCCTTTTCTTCTGAAATTCTAAGTGTCCTTGAGTGTATCTATCCTCAAGGTAACATACTTAGATGCCATCATTTCCCGTTTCCTCCTTGAAATTTTGTGGATACATCCTTTATTTTTTCTCTTACTTGTATCACAATTTCATCTTTTTTGGAAATATAACTTTCATTATGATGATAATGAATTACAGTTTCTAGCTAGATTTATTCAAGGGAATTTTGGTAAGTACTAACTAAAGTACTTGGATCTTCCCATGTTTCTTCTTTGGTGAGGTTGTATACTCTGGTTGGGACCCTCGATGTAGTGGTGATGTCTTGCCCTCTGTCTAGTACCCTTGGGTTTCCTTGAAGTGGTAGGTGGGTACTTTGTTGTGTATTACCCTGAAGGGTTGGGTAGTTCTTCACAAAATGGCCACGTTGTCTACATTCATAGCATATTTGGCATGGTCCTTCATGGTTTTTTTGGCACTTGGAACAATGGGAGCTTCTTCTTGGCGGAACTGTATTTGTCTCCATTTGTGTATGATAACCTTCCATTGTCCCAAAGAACCCCATTCTTGTTCTCCATTTCTGTCCACCAAGCTCATTTTGTCTTCTTCAATTGTCTTGGCCTCCTTCCTCTTTCCTACCGATCTGTTTTACCCGGCGGTGTCTTGTCTGTACTAGACGCTCACATTCATGGGTCATGCTGATGACAATAGCTAAATCTGTAGGGCATCCTAGTACCCCCATTTGGTCCTGTATGTCCATATTAAGATCGGCCACAAATTGTTGGCAAACATCCGTAGGACCGACTAGGTCAAGGGCAAAGTGTCTTAACTCGTTAAACTTGGTTTCATACTCTGAGATAGAGTTAAGCCCTTGTCGGAGTCAGAGGAAGTCTTGTTTCTTCTCATTGATTAGATGTGGAGCTAGGTATTCCTACATATATCTTTCCTCAAATAGCTCCCATGTAGGGGTGGTGGCATGCAAGCTTCTGACTCCCACCATATCTTCGCACTAGCTTTCAGGAAAAACTCTGCCAGGATTACCATATCCTTTGGTGAAATCTTAACTATCCTTGTGAGTTTCTTGATGCTAGCTAGCCAGTCCATAGCAGCCCCTGCATCCTTTTCTCCTAGGAATGGCTTACATCCTAATTGTTGGAGGTTTTTGAGGTATTTGGGAATGTCCATAGGAGGAGGAACGTTAGCAGGAGGGGATGGGATTGTACTTCCTCAAGCTCAGCTCGAGGGTTAGTGTCCACCTAAAGAGTGAGGCTAGGCCATCCAAACACTCGGGTGAATTCTTCATACAATCTCTAATGTTCCAAGCTTAATCCAGATGGGGTTGTCTCGGCTCCTCGGGGAGTTTCCATAGGGAGGGTTGGTTAGGCAGTGTTGGAGACTATGTCTCTTGTTCTCATGGTTTCTTTCTTAAGAGAAATCTGTAAATTTTAAAATTATTCCTATTAGTTACTATGTTCTCTAATCCTGATAATGTATTCGAGGAAACAGGCTTTGATACCACTCAAGTTGTCACACCCCGACCTGGTTTGGTCGGATCCCCGTGAGCAACCCACTACTCTTCCCAGTTTACTAAGGGTTTTCCCTTCCTTTAAACCCGATAGGAGTAAGCATCCTTTAATCCTAAACCCTTCCTGGAATACATAAATCAAAACTACATAAAAATTTTAACCTACATAGATGTCTTGCAGGTGTGACTAATAGGAGGTATTTGGGTAGGTTTCCCTTGGCTACCTGAAATGGGATATAAGGGAGGGGGTGAGTTCAATGACTCGGTGAATGGATATTTGAATTAGATTGTGCCAGACTCCTTATTTTCTTTTAAAATAATTCATCCTCAAAATATTGGTTTCATAGCCATTACTTACTCCTCAACAATAACCGGTGTGCTTATCAACCAACACATGCCCTTCATCATGAAGGGAACACTCATGAATAAAACTCTATGCCCGTATGAGGAGAAAAATCATATCTCAATCTCATACACATGAAACTCAAACACAGAAGCTTCAGGAAATCTCAAACATGATAGTTTTGTGGAGTCCAAACACAAAAATTCTGTTGAGTACAAACACAGAACTTCGTGGAGTACAAATAGAGAACTCCATGACTAACTGGTATTATGAGAAAGACAAACTTAGTCGATTCTCTTTTCCCTTATCGCCACCATGTCATCCAGCAGCCCTTAGGACGTATCACTAGCCCTCTAGGGCGTCTTATTGGTCCCGAACCTTAAGTGCATGCACAAACAAAGTTTTCCACAAAAGCCATTTAATCTTTGGTGCTATTGGTCCAACGGCCCCGACCTTGAACTGGACCTACAACTATTTGTCTCGACTGGTTCGTCGACTTGTCATGTCACACTACTGCTAGTCTATCGATTATGTCAGTCATGTCTCAATACCATGGCCAAATAATTCATTTACTTAAGTTTTCATGGCTTAGAATCATGTTTGTTTACAAGCTCTTGCTCGTGCCAACTGGCCTAGGGCCCACTATTCGAGATTTTCAAAATCGGGCATATTAACCCCTAAGTTTAAAAACCGAGGCCTTTGGCCTAATAGAGCTATTTGAGCTCCTGTCGAGAAAGTCTCCCAAATTGTTTAAGCAGTGGCACATAATTAGAGGAGAGCACTTCAGACAAAATATATTTTTCAACTGTCCATCATACCAATCGAGTATCAGGACATCTCCGCTTATAACCTATGAATGGGTTTTCCACTTTTTTCAAGGAAGTTTCATCATACCAATCGGGTATGATCTACTTACAACCGATATGTAGTTTTTCCAATTAATTTCCACATCACCCCTCTCGGGTGTGATGATTAAAATACCACTTAGCAATGGGTTTTCATTTTCGAGGTGTTTATCATCCCAATTAGATATGATATTAAATTCACACTCACCCGTTAATGTAGTGAATTCCTCTCGATAGGTTCTTTGTATTCACGCGAGCTTGTCCTTGCTGGCGTTCTAGGTACTTCATATTCCTACACGATATGAATATTCTTGTTCATTATTTCCCCAACCTAATAGCCTTTATTCACTCCAAATGAATAAAAGAACAAAACTTTTAATTTATTTGCAATTAGGTCCCTAAATTTAATTTTCTTTAACTTTAAGTTCCTAATGCAGGTTTTTCCTCAAATTGAGTCCCAAATCTTTTAAAATCTTGAGACCTCAATTTATTCAATTTCACAAAAAGGGGTTTAATTTCCCAAATTTCCAATTTGGTCCCCCAATTTTTCCAAAATTACCATTTTGCCCCTACTTTACAAAAATAGTAAGTTTTGCCCCAAAAATTCCAAAATTGCCCAATTGGTCCTCCAACATCTTTATCATGCCCAATTGTCCTCAATTTTATGAAATTGCACTTTAGTCCCCCGAATTTTTGAAATTCCCAAATTCCCCCAATTTCAACCTTCTAACGCAATTGAATTTTCTTTCATCAAATTGACCGATCAAATGAGTTTAATTATTGAAATTGAAGTTAGATTTGAGTTCATACACATTCATACAATTTAATTGTACTTTGAATCACATGTTTTGTTGTCAGAATGAGGTTAAATAGAGATTCACCGAAAAATTAGTCTTAGAGAGACCAAGCTTCGAAAGCTTACGTCGGGGGTGCGGCGGTCCGAGCTTTCGATCTAGGCAGATAGCTCTTGCCCTGATGTTTCTCCTAGGATCAAGAATTGTATCAATTGATGCCGAATTAAGTGAGAATTCTATCATCAAAGTTCTGTCGATTCTCTCTCTAGCACCGGTCGAAAATTGTAAGGGAAGCCAAATTGGCTTACCTTTTAGCTCTAATTCACATGTAGGAGGACTATGGAGGTGTTGGGAGGGCTTGGTTTGGCCTGATAAGGGCTCAAATTGGCCGATTTTAGCTTGGCTGAAATAGGGTAGCTTAGATCTACTGGACCTGCTTCACTGTTCGATCACACCGGCGCTTCTCCAGTGACCCTCGGAGAAAATGGAGACTACTAGCATGTGGCTGACTTCTCCTCGGTTTTAAAGAACTCGACCACACCTTCTTTGGCTTAGAAAAGACCCTATATCAGAGTTCTAGTTTGAGCTTCATTGAAAATTGGAGCAGCTGAGAGATAATGGAGTTTTAAGGTGTGGGGAGGATGAATGAGGAGGGGCTCTTTATATAGGAAGCTCGAGGACTTTTTTGCCGTTCGATTAGTGCCTTAATGGCAGTCATTCATTGTCAAAAACTCCCTGGTGGAAGACTTTTGAGCTTCGCCAGCGCTGTGTGATTTTCCGACGATTCAACAGTGATGTCATCTAAAGGAAGAAGACGACATTGTTCTGAACCAGACTAGACTGGTTGGAACTAGGTTCAAAGCTTAAATCGGCCGGTTCACCCCCAATTCGACAGAATTTTTCAAATCTAAAAATTTCTAAATTCATCTAAGTTCATTTTCTATCCAATGGTGGCATAAAATCTCATATTTTAAATTTTTAAGCCACCTAGAAAAATGAATTTAGCATCTGGTTCAATAGTGGTTCAAATTAGTCCAAACCGGTTCAATCTGGTTCGTATCTGGTTCACCTGAACCAGTTTGGTTTTCATCTCCAAATTGTTGCTTTATTATACTTAGGTCCATACAATTCATCTTCCTTAAGTTTAGGTCCCTAATACTAATATTTCCCAAATTGAGTCCCAAGGCATCCAAAATTCCTTTTGGATCCTTATTTACTCAAAATTATGAAAGGGGCTCAAGTTTCCCAAATATCCAATTTGGTTCCCAACTTTCAAAAAATTATAATTTTGCCCCTACTTTCCAAAAATGGCAATTTGGTCACAAATATTCTAAAAATTGACCAATTTGTCCCTCAATATCTTCTCATTGCCAATCAGCCTTCAATTTTGAGAAATTGCATGAAGGTCCCTCAATTTTTTGAAATTCTCAAATTTCCTCCAAATGTTTCTCCAAATTTCACCCCTTCAATCTGACCAAATATAATTTCTTCAAATTGGCCATTCAATCGGGGTTAATTGCTCAAATTGAAGGTATCGATCAGTTCCTACACATCCATACAATTCAATTAAGCTTTGAACCACATCATTTGGGTCCGAATTGAGATCAAGCAGAACATCGCTAGAAAACTGCTCGTAGAGAGAGAAAGCTTCGAAATCTTACTCTTGGAGGTACAGTGGTCTGAGCTCTCGATCTAGGGAGGTTGCTCTTGTCCTGAGGTTACTTCTAGGATCAAGAATCACTACAATTGAAGTTGAATTGAGGGTGAATTTTATCAATAAAGTTTAGCACTATCGCTCTCTAACTCTGACTAGCAATGACTGAGGAGGGCTGAATTGGCTTACCTTTAAGCTTTGTTAAGTTCGTATGAGGGCAGTGGTGGTGTTGGGGAGGCTTGGTTTGGCCAGAGGTGGGTTGAAATTCGTCAAATTAAGCTAGGCAAAAATAGGGCAGCTTCGGTCCGTCGAAGTTACTTCACTGTTAGATTCCGCTTGCGCTTCCCCAGCGGTCCTTAGGTCGAAAGGTAGGTGATATCAGGTAGTTGACTTCCCTTAGAGTCTATGGGACCCAACCATGCCTTATAAGGTTGAGAAAAATACCTATTTCAGAGCTCTAGTTCGAGCTTCACTGGAAAATGGAGCAGTTGAGAGAGAATGGAGATTTAGGTGAGTGGGGATGAATGGAGAGTAGCTCTTTATATAGGGAGCTTGGGGACCCTCTACTCGACAACTTTCCTTTTTGGTTGAGCTTATCCTCGCCCTAAAATGAATTGATTGCAGTTGTTTTTCCTTTGCCGACTTTATCTATTTCTACATTGAATGAATAGTGCTTTCATTTGAAGGAAGAAGATGACATTGTTCTGAACCAGACCAAACCGGTCCGACCGGGTTCAATGCGAAAATCAGCTGGTTTAGGCCCGATTCGACTGGTTTTCTCAAAATTAAAATTTTAAAAATTCATCTAAATTCATTTTCTATCTAATGGTGGCTTCAATTCCTCAATTTGAATATTTTAAGCCACCTAGAAAAATGAATTTAGAAACCGGTTCAATCCGGTTCAATCCGGTTCAATCCGGTTCAATCTAGTTCAATCCCATTACAAATCTCCATGTCCATATGAGGACAGAGACCTAATCCTGACCCCACCCTGGTCTCATGTGCTTGAAGCTACATCGAGCTTCGCAAGGCTTCTGGTACAACTAACTGCCCTTATATCCAACAGGTCGTCCAAGGCCCTAGGACACATCACTACCCTTCTTAGGTGTCTTGAAGGTCCTATAAACACAATGCATGCACAATCAACATTTTTGACATGATGTCATAAAATCTGTGGTGCCACTAGTCCAATGGCCCCAACCCTCAACTTGACTTGTAGCTGTTTATCTTAACTAGTTTGGAGACCTGCATGTCACACTACTGCTAGTTGACTAAGTATGTCGGTCCTATCTTGGTACCGTGGCTAAACAATTCAATTACTAAAGTTTTCATGAAATATAAATCATGTTTGCTTACGAGCTCCAGCTCATGACAACCGGCCTAGGGCCCACTATTTGAGATTTTCAAAATTTGGGCATAATAGCCCCCAAGTTCCAAAACCAAGGCCTCCGAACTAATAGAGCTATTCGAGCTCCCGTCAAAAATGTCTCCCAAAATGTTTAAATAGTGGCACACAGTTAGGGGAGAGCACTTCCAACAAAATACTTTTCAACTGTCCGTTATACCAACTGAGTATGAGAACATCTTCGCTCATAACCAATGAACGGGTTTTCCACTTCCATCGAGAAAGTTTCATCATACCAACCAGGTATGATCTACTTACACCAGTAAGTAGTTTTTTCACCTGATTTTCACATCATTCCTATCAAGTGTGATTTTTAAAATATCACTTAGCAGTGGGTTTTTATTTTCGATGTGCTTATTGTAAACCCCGTCCTTTAGTAATGAGAAAACCGGGGAAGGAACTAGTAAAAATTGAATCTTTAAACCAAATTGGTCTACAGGACTGATTGTGAGGGGGACGAGCAAATTTGAAAAAAAAAATTCTAACTCCCATGTGACTCAAAAAGGTTCATAAACTTGGGAAAAGAACCCTAGGACGAAATAAGGAGGAAAGAATGAAGCAATTCAAGAGAACCGATTCCGAATTGGATAGAACCGGTTTATGAACCAAGTTGATTCATTAACTGGAACCGATAGAGAATGGGTAAACCAAGAAGCTTATGGATTCCTTGTGATTCAAAGAGATTTAAAATCCTTGGGAAGGAACCTTAGAACAATGTGGGAGAGAAAAACCAGATCGGTTCGGGTGAACCGGACCCAAACCGAATTAAACTGGTTTAAGAACCAAGTCAGTTTATGAACCTGAATCGATTTAGAGATGGTAAACCAGGAATTGTATGGACCCTAAGTGACCCAAGGAGTCACAAAAGACATGGAAATGGACTTGTGAAGGAATTGGGGATGAAAACCAAACCAGTTCAGGTGAACTGGATCAGAACTGGTTCAGACCGGTTTGAACCACTATTGAACCGGATCCTAAATTCATTTTTCTAGGTGACTTAAATAATTCAAATTTGAGATTTGAGGTCATCATTGGATAGAAAATAAATTTAGATGAATTTAGAAATTTTTAGATTTTAAAAAATCGGTCGAATGAAGGGTGAATTAGCCAGTTTAAGCTTTGAACCCGGTCCGGTCTGGTTCAGAACAGTGTCATCTTCTTCCTCAGGATGATAGCACTGTTCACTCACTGGAAAATTGAAGCAGCGCTAGTGAAAATGAAACGTTTCCATTTGGTACATTTCAGGTCTTCAATGCTTATCATATCGATACCAAACGGACAGCCAACGGGTCACCGAGCTCCCTATATAAAGAGCCCCTCTCCATTAGTCCTCTCCACACCTAAAAAGCTCACTCTCTCTCAGTTGCTTAGTTTTTCGGTGAAGCTCGAACAAGAGCTCTAATATAGGGTCAATTCTGAGCCAAAGAAGGTGAGGTCAAGTTCATTAGAACCGGAGAGAAGTCAGCTACACGGTGGTGACATCCTTCGTTTCGAGAGTTGCTAGAGAATCACTTTGCGTGATAGAACAATGAAGCAGCTCCAGCGGGGCGAAGCTGGCCTATTTTGGCCGAGTTGAAATCAGCCAATTTGAGCCCTCCTTAGGCCAAACCAAGCTCTCTCGAGACCTCCTCAGCCCTTCCACGGCCAAATTAGGACCGAAAGTAAGCCAATTCGGCTCCCCTTTACAATTTCTGATCAGTGTTAGAGAGAGAGTTAGTCGAATTTCAATGACAAAATTCTAATCCAATTCGACATCAATTGTGTAATTCTTGATCCTAGGAAGAACCCTTGGAGGAGAGCTACCTGCCCAGATAGAAATCTCAGACCGCCGCGCTCTCACCGGTGAGAAATCGAAGCTTTCTTTCTCTACAGTCTATTTTCCGGTGAAGCTCTGTTTGAGCTCTTTCCTGCGTTAAAACATGCGATTCAAAGTTCCTTAGAATCGTATAAACATGTACAAACTCATTTTCAACTTTAATTTCAACAAATAGAGGTGTTTGATTGGTCAATTTGATGAAATCAAATTCGGCTGTGTTAAAAAGTTAAAATTGGGGAAAAAGTGTGGAAATTTGGGGATTTTTGAAAAGTCGAAGGACCTAAATGTAATTTTCTAAAATTGAGGGTCAATTGGTCATGATAAGAATATTAGAGGGCCAATTGAGAAATTTTAGTATTTTTGGGGTAAAATTTACCATTTTGGTAAAGGAAGGGCAAAATGGTAATTTTGGGAAAATTGAGGGACCAAATTGAAAATTTGGAAGATTAAACCTCTTTTTGTGGAATTTAATAAATTGAGGTCCTAAGGTAAATTTTAAAAGTTTCGGGACTCAATTTGAGGAAAAACCCGACAATAGGGACTTAAAGTTAAAGAAAAGTAACTTTAGGGACCTAATTGCAAATATATATAAAGTTGGGTTTTCTCATTCATTGGAATGAATGAGGGCTATTAGGCCAAGTAATAATGAACAACTATGTTCATTTCGTGTATGAGAATGAGATATCGGGAACGCTAGTTGAGGTCCAACATGCAAGGGACAGAACTCGACTAAGTGGAATTTCAATGCACGATCGAGTGAGTGAGATTTCATATCATACTCGGTTGGGGATGATAAGCACATCGTAATGAAAACCCACTACTATGTGGTATTTTAAACATCACAACTTAGAGTCGTGATGTGAAAACCTTGCAGAAAAACTACTTATCAATTGTAAGTAGATCATACCCAGTTGGTATAATGAAACTTCCTTGAAGGAAGTTGAAAACTTGTTCATCAATTATAAATGGAGATGACCTTATATTGGGTCGGTATAATGGGTAGTGAAAACATATTTTTGTCAGAAGTGTTCTCCCTTGACTATGTGCCAATGCTTAAACAATATGGGAGACCTTCTTGATGGGAGCTCAAATAGCTCTTATAGGCCGAGGAGGCCTCGGTTTTTGGAACTTGGGGTCTAATATGCCCGATTTTTGAAAATCTCGAACAGTGGGGCATAGGCCAATGAGCACGAGCGGAAGCTCATAAACGAACACAATATATCTGCCATAAAACTTTAATAAGTAAATTGTATGATCATGATACCAAGGCTGGTCCGACATTCTTAGTCAACTAGCAGTAGTGCGACATGACCGGTCTCCAGACTAGTCGAGACAAACAGCTGCAGGTTGAGTTGAAAGTCAGGACCGTTGAACTAATGACACCATAGATTACATGGCATAATAAGAAAACATTGTTTGTGCAAACACTATGAGTACAGGATCATCAAGATGCCCATGAGGGGTAGTGATGCGTCCTAAGGACCCTGGACGACCCGGTGAGTATAGGGGCAGTTTGTCGTTCCAGGACACCGTGTGAAATTTGGAGTAACACCAAGCGCATGAGACCGGGGTGGGGACGGGATGTGGTCTCTGTCCTCATATGGACACAAAGAATCAATTTTGGGATTGAGGGTTGGATGTCACATACATCCACTCATTCTCATGATGGAAAGGGTCGTACTTCTATCTAGGTGGTCGGTAAAGTCGCTCCGAAGCCACAAGTGGGTTCAACGGTTGTGCTGGCCTGCAAATGTGTGCAACCTTCATGATGAAGGATGTGTGTTGGGTGAAGAAATGGTGGAAAAACTTGAATTTTTTAATGAACGGATTTTTTTTAAAAGTGAGGAGTCTGGCACACTCCAATATAAATGTTTTTCTTGAAAGTCAAAAGATTTGAAACTCATTCATTGTGTAGTCATACTCACCTCCTCCCTTATACCCCTTTCAGGTAGTCTTGGAAAGCCTATTCTTAAAGACCTGTGAATTTAAATGCTTGCAAGACAGGTATGATTATTTTAAAATTTCTATGCAGTTTTTATTTATGTTATTCCTATAAAAAGGTGCAAAGAACACCTAACTCTTTACAGTTTAGAAAAGGGGAAACCCTTTAATAAATCGTGAGAGTGGCGGGTTGTTCACGGGGATCCCACTAAACCGGGTCGGGGCATGACAACTAGAGTGGTATCAGAGCCTATTTCCTCGAATATATAGTTAAGAATAGAAAATATAGTAATTAATAGGACTATTTTAAAAATTTCTACAGAAATGGCTCCAAAGAAAGGAACCAAGAGAACTAGGGCCGCCATCTCCAACACCGCCCAGCCACCCTTACCTATAGAAACAACCAGAGCAGCCTAGACAACTCCTCCTGGACTCAGCAGGGAGCATCAAAGATTGTACTAGGAGTTCACCCGTGTATTTGGCCAACCTAACCTCACTCCTGAGGCGGGCACCAACTCGCGGGTTGAACCAGAGGAAGTGCAATCCCACCCTCCCCCTGCTAATCCAACTACTCCAACAGACATACTGGAAATCTCAAAACCCTCCAACAACTAGGATGTAAACCATTCCTCGGAGATAAGGATGCTAGGGTGGATTGGCTGGCCAATACCAAGAAGTTGATGGGAATTGTCCGGATACTGCAATAGGATAGGGTGATCCTGATGGAATTTATCCTAGAAGGAAGCACTAGATGGTGGTAGGACAATGTCCGAAACCTACATACCACCACCCTTACTTGGGAGCAATTTGAGGAAAGATACTCAGAGGAGTACTTGGCACCCCACCTGATAAATGAGAAGAAACATGAGTTCATCCGACTTCGGCAAGGGCTTAGTTCCATAGTAGAATAGGAAACAAAATTTAACGAGTTAAGACCCTTTGCTCCTGACCTAGCTGGACCAGTTGACATGTGCTAGAGGTTTGTGGATGGTCTCAACATGGACATTAGAGACCGTATGAGAGTACTGGGATGCCCCAAAGACCTGTCAGCTGTAATCGGTATGGCTCATGAATGCGAGCGACTGGTACAGACTCGATGTCATCGAGTGGAGCAGACAACCAGAAAGGGGGATAAGGATTCAAATCATCAAGGAGGACGGAGAGAATATACCGGCCCAAGAGGAGGAAACAAAATGGTATTCCAACGGAGAAGGGGCATGCCTCCACCCCTTCCCAAAGTAGTCCCTACCTTACCCTAAGGGAACCCTCGCTGTGCAAAGTGTCAAAGGAACCATGAGGGAGCATGCCATACCTGTTTTGCCTGTAGACAAATGGGACACTTTGTAAAGGATTTTCCTACTCTTAGGGAGAACAGATAAAAAAATACTCTTAGACCACCTCGAGGGAACTCTAGGAACCCCAGACCAGAAGCTACAACAAGAGTATCGACTAGAGTATACAACCTCACTCAGGAGGAGGCTAGAGGAGACCCTAGCATTGCAGTGGGTACATCCCAAAACCCTACCAACTAGTCCAAAAGAGTCATGTAAATTAAGCATCTTTTGATTTAATAAAGAGAATTCCTTCTAAAACATACGTTCCTTAAATTAGGGTATATACAACTGTGGGGACAACCAGTTTATGCTCTTTTTGACTCTGGAGCAGAGCGATCATTTATCAAGGAAGAGTTGGTTTCTAAGGTACCTATAGAGCTCACTCCGCTAGTACAAAGCCTTAACATCCTTACACCCTTAGGAGAAGGTCTGAACAAGAATAAACAATTAAAGGGATGTGAGATAGAAATTGGAGGAATCAAACTTGAAGCTGACTTGATCTCATTACCTCTAAGAGAAGTGGAAGTAATTTTGGGGATGGACTGGTTGAGCAATCATCAAGCAAGGATGGACTATAGAAGGAAGACAATAACTTTCCATACTTCCAAGACTAAGGGACTAAAGTTCCAGGGAGATAAAAGGAAAAGTGAAGTATAATTGGTGTCCCACCTGAAGGTTCAAAAGATGATACAAAAAGTTTGTACAGTCTTTCTAGCCATGGTCGTAACTGAAGATTTTGAAGAAAAGAAACTAGAAGACATTCCGGTAGACAGGCATTATCCAAAAGTTTTTCCAGAAGAGCTACCTAGACTACCTCCAAGTCGCCAAGTAGAGTTTACTATAGAGATAACCCCAGGAACAAACCCCTTATCCCAAGCCTCATATCGCATGGCTCTGGTAGAGCTGAAAGAATTAAAGGAACAACTGGACAAATTATTGGAAAAGGATTTCATACATCCAAGTCAGTCTCCATGGGGTGCTCCTATTTTGTTCGTAAAGAAAAAGGATGGGAGTATGAGACTATGTATTGACTACAGTAAGCTAAATCAAGTCACCATCAAGAACCGATACCCACTCCCAAGGATAGATGATTTGTTTGATTATTTAAAAGGAGCAGCCTACTTCTCAAAAATAGATCTTCGATTAGGTTACCACCAACTAAGGATTAGAGAAGAGGACATCCCTAAGACGACGTTTCGATCCAGATATGGACACTATGAATTCAGAGTGATGTTGTTTGGGTTGACGAATGCCCCTGCAACTTTCATGGATTTAATGAATCGCGTGTTCCAACCTCATCTGGACGGGTTCATGATAGTATTCATAGATGATATCCTTATATACTCACGAACCAGGTCGGAACACAAAGTGCATTTGGCAATTACATTGGAAATATTGAAAGAAAACCAATTATATGCAAAGTTTTCCAAGTGTGAATTTTGGTTGTAAGAAGTAGTATTCTTGGGGCACATCGTAACTAAGGATGGAGTTAAAGTAGATCCAGCCAAGGTAGAAGCAATATCAGAATGGAAGGCTCCAAGGAATCCTACGAAAATTAGAAGCTCCAAGGCTCCAATCTAGGTAGATAGCAACTCCTATAACTCGACTCACCAGGAAGGGAGTTGAGTATAAATGGAATGAGGATTGTGAGAAGTCTTTCCAGGAGTTAAAGACCCGACTAACAATGCACCAGTACTCTCCTTACCCGATCCTAATGCAGGAGAGTATACAGTCTATAGTGATGCCTCTGGACAAGGACTGAGATGTGTTTTAATGCAACAAGGGAAGGTTATCGCGTATGCCTCGCGACAACTGAAGATACATGAGAGAAATTACCTGACTCACAACTTGAAACTAGCTGTAATAGTGTTTGCCCTAAAGATATGGTGACACTACCTTTACGGGGTTAAGTGTAGGATATACATAGATCACAAGAGCCTTAAGTACTTCCTGACTCAAAAGAAGTTAAATCTTTGTCAGAGGAGATGGCTAGAATTTGTGAAGGATTATGATCTTGTGATAGAATACCCCCAGAAAGGCAAATGTGGTAGCAGATGCCTTAAGTCGCAAGTATCAAACTGAGGCAACACAAGTCAAGACAAGCTACTTACCTTTGTTGCAACAATTGGGAAGAATGGAAGTGAGCCTGAGGATGGACAAACAGGAAAAGTGCCTAGTGGCGAATGTAGCAATAAGGCCCAGTCTAACCAAGCATATAAATGTGCAACAAAAGATTGATAAAGAACTTCAGTCCTATTTGGATTCAACTAACAAAGAAAGGAAACTGGACTACGATATGCGAAGTGATGGAGTACTGACCTATAAGGGTATGGTATGTGTGCCTCAAGATAAGGAGTTGTAGAGATTAATATTAGAAGATGCACATGATTCAGTGTATGCTATGCATCTAGGCAGTACTAAAATGTACCGCACCCTCAAATAAGGATACTGGTGAAAGGGTATGAAGAGGGACATTGCGAAATATGTAGCCCGATGCTTGTCATGTCAACAGATAAAAGCAGAGCATCAAAAACCATCAGGACTACTACAACCCTTACTAATTCTGAAGTGGAAATGGGAGCACATCACCATGGACTTCGTCATAGGCCTACCGATGACTAAAAAGGGTCGAGATGCAATTTGGGTAATAGTGGATAGATTGACCAAATCAGCTCATTTTCTCCCAAAGTGACGGACAGAGTAGAACAGCTGGCCGTTCTATACAAGAAGGAAATAATAAGACTCCATGGTGTCCCGATGAGTATAGTATCAGATAGAGATATGAAATTTACTTCCAGGTTTTGGCCAAATTTACAAAATGCCATGTGGACTAAGCTTTGGATGAGAACGGCATTTCACCCTCAGACAGATGGACAGTCTGAGCGAACCATCCAAACTTTGGAAGACATGCTGAGAGCATGTGTGCTTACCATGAATAAAAGCTAGGAGGAATACTTATGCCTGATGGAGTTTGTGTATAATAATTAGGCTAGTATCCAGATGGCTCCCTATGAAGCCCTTTATGGATGACCTTATTGTACCCCTTTATTTTGGGAAGAAGTGGGGGAAAGAAAATTAGAAAAAATAGAAATAATAGAGGATGCCACAAAGAAGATAAAATTAATAAGGAGTTGTCTTAAGACTGCATAGGATAGGCAGAAGAGTTATGCAGACAATCGAAGGAAAGATCTGGAGTTCAAAGTGGGTGATAAGGTATTCCTCGAAGTATCTCCATGGAGATGAATACTTCGGTTTCAGCAAAGAGGAAAGCTGCAACCAAGATATAATGGCCCATATCCCATTATTCAAATGATAGGATAAGTAGCTTATAAATTAGAACTACCTCCTGATCTGTAGAGAATACATGATTTATTCCACATTTCAGTACATCGGAAATATCAGCCTAATCCTAGTCAGTACTGGACCGACCTCCAATGGAACTAGAAGAGAACCTGACTTATCAGACAGAGCCGGTATGAATCATCGACCGAAGATACAAGAATTTGAGGAACAAGAAAATTCCTATGGTCAAGGTGTTGTGGCAGAACGAACCCGTGTAGGAAGAGACATGGGAAACTGAGTCTATGATGAGGGATAGTTATCCTTAGTTATTTAACGTGTAACTGTTTTGAGGATAAAACATCTAAAAGGAGGGGAGAGATGTAAACCCCGTCCTTTAGTAACGAGAAAACCATGGAAAGAACCAGTAAAATTGAATCTTTAAACCAAATTGGAATAAAAGACCGATTGTTAGGGGACGATCAAATTTGAAAAAACAAATTCTAACTCCCATGTGACTCAAAAAGGTTCATAAACTTGGGAAAAGAACCCTAGGACGAAAAAAGGAGGAAAGACTAAAGCAGTTCAAGAGAACTGGGTCTGAACCGGATAGAACCGGTTAATGAACCGAGTTGATTCATGAACTAGAATCGATAGAGAATGGGTAAACCAAGAAGCTTATGGATCCCTTGGGATTCAAAGAGAATTAAAATCCTTGGGAAGGAACCTTAGAACAATGTGGGAGAGAAAAATCAGATCGGTTCGGGTGAATTGGACCCGAACCAGATTAAACCGATTTAAGAACCGAGCCGGTTTATGAATCGGAATCGATTAAGAGATCGTAAACTAGGAATTGTATGGACCCTAGGTGACCCAAGGAGTCACAAAAGACATGGAAATGGACTCTTGAAGGAATTAAGGATGAAAACTAAAGTAGTTTAGGTGAACTGGATCCAAACCGGTTCGGACCAGTTTGAACCACTATTGAACCAGGTCCTAAATTCAATTTTCTAGGTGGCTTAAATAATTGATATTTGAGATTTGAAACCACCATTGGATAGAAAATGAATTTAGATGTATTTAAAAATTTTTAGATTTAAAAAACTCAGTCGAATGAGGGGTGAACTAGCCAGTTTAAGCTTTGAACCCAGTTCGGACGGGTCCTGTCCGGTTCGGAACAGTGTCATCTTCTTTCCCAGGATAACAACACTGTTCACTCGCTGGAAAATCGAAGCAGTGCAGGCAAAAAAGAAATGTTTCTGTTTGGTACATTTCAGGTCTTCAATGCCTGTCATAACGGTGCCAAATGGATGGCCAACGTGTCCCCGAGCTCTCTATATAAAGAGCCCCTCTCCATTCATCCTCTCCACACCTGAAAAGCTCACTCTCTCTCAGTTGCTTAGTTTTCCGATGAAGCTCAAACCAGAGCTCCGATATAGGGTCAATTCTGAGCCGGTCAGATCCCCGTGATCAACCCGCCACTATCTCGGTTTACAATGGGTTGCCCCTTGTTTATAAATAGTGAAGAGTAAGGCGTCCTTTAAACTTGTACCTTTCCTAGAATAACATAAATCAAAACTACATAAAATTTTACACTGATCATACCTATCTCACAGACGTATTAGTTGATGGTCCTTAAGGGTAGGCTTTTTGGGATTTCCTGAAAGGGATATAAGGGAGGGGTGAGTACAACAACTCATTGAATGGGTTTTCAAAACTTATCTTTGAGAAAAAATGTTTAATTCATAGTGTGCCAAACTCCTTATTCTCTTCCAAAAACCTTTCATTTCAAATTTCGGTATTTATCACCATTTCTTATTAATCACGGTGTGTCATCACCCAACACACATACTTCATCATGAAGGTCAAACACACAATCGCAGGCAAGTACATCCATTGGACCCACTTGTGGCATCAGAGTGACTTTACCGCCACCTAGATAGAAGCACATCCACTTCTACCCTGAGAATGAGTGGATGTTCGCGACATCTGACCCTCAATCCTGTAACAATTCTCCGTGTCCGTATGAGGACAAAGACCTCATCCCGACCCCACCCCAGTCTCGTGCACTTGAAGCTACATCGAGCTTCGCAAGGCCTCTTGGTACGACTAACAAACCTTATATCCACCAGGTCGTCCAAGGACCTAGGACACATAACTACCTCTCTTGGGCATCTTAAAGGTCCTATAAACACAGTGCATGCACAATCAGTATTTTCACATCATGCCATATAATTTGTCGTACCACTTGTCCAACAGCCCCAACCCTCAACTCAACCTACAACTGTTTATCTTGACTAGTCCGGAGACCTGTCATGTCGCACTGCCGCTAGTTGATTGAGTATGTCAGTCCTATCTTGGTACCATGGCCAAACAATTCAATTAGTCAAGTTTTCATGGCATAAAAATTCATGTTTGTTTATGAGCTCCTGCTCGTGCCAATTGGCCTAAAGCCCACTGTTCGAGATTTTCAAAATTGGGCATAATAGCCCCCAAGTTCCAAAACCTAGGCATCCAGCCTAACAGAGCTATTCGAGCTCCCGTGAAGAAGGTCTCCCAAATGGTTTAAGCAATGGCACACAGTCAGGGGAGAGCACTTCCAACAAAAATATATTTTCAACTATCCGTCATACCAACCGAGTATGAGGACATCTCCGCTCATAACCGATGAACGGGTTTTGCACTTCCTCCAAGGAAGCTTTCTTCATACCAGCCGGGTATGATCTACTTACAACAGGTAAGTAGTTTTTCCGCGTAATTTTCACAACATTCCTCTAAGTTGTGATGTTTAAAATACTACTTAGTAGTGGGTTTTCATTTCCAAGGTACTTATCATTCCAACCAGGTATGATATAAAAATCTCACTCACTCTATCATTTAGTGAAATTCCACTTAGTTGGTTTTCGTCCCTAGCGAGCTTAACCTCAGTTGGGTTTCCCAATGTCTCGTGTTCCTACACAAAATAAACATTATTGTTCATTATCATTAGGCTTAATCACCTTCATTCAGTATAAATGACTAAATTCTCAACTTTTCAAATATTTGCAAATTGGTCCCTAAAGTTATTTTTCCTTTTACTTTAGGCCCCCAATTGCCAGTTTTCCCCAAATTGAGTCCCAAAACTTTTAAAATTTATTTTTGGAACCTCAATTTACTTAATTTCATAAAAGGGGTTCAAGTTTTCCAAATTCCCAATTTGTCCCTCAAATTTTCCAAAAATTATCATTTTGCCCTTCCTTTACAAAATGGTAAGTTTTACCCCAAAATTTCTAAAATTCCTCAATTGGTCCCCTAACACTCTTATTATGCCAATTGACCCTCAATTTTATAAAATTGCATTTTGGTCCTTCGAATTTTTGAAATTCCCAAATTTCCCCCAATTCCAACTTCCTAACACAACTGAATTTGATTTTATTAAATTAATCGA
Organism: Trapa incisa; assembly: GCA_030064435.1. Taxonomy (NCBI): domain Eukaryota; kingdom Viridiplantae; phylum Streptophyta; class Magnoliopsida; order Myrtales; family Lythraceae; genus Trapa; species Trapa incisa. The sequence continues at coordinate 8,124,265 of CM057782.1, forward strand.
TAAAAAACTTATAATTGTTGAAATTGAAGTTCAATTTGAGTTTCTACATCTTCATACGATTCAATAGCACATTGAATCGTAAGTTTTGATGTCGGAATGAGGTTAAACGGATCTTTGCCAAAAAATAGAACGTAGAGAGAAAGCTTCAATTGCTCACCATCATGGGCGCAGCGGTCTAAGCTTCCAATCTAGGTAGATAGCTTTCCTCTGAGGTTTCTCCTAGGATAAAAAAATTGAATCAATTGATTTCGAATTGTGTGAGAATTTTATCATTGAAATTTTGTCGGTTCTCTCTCTAGCACCGGTCGGAAATTGTACAGGGGAGCCGAATTGGCTTACCTATCAGTTCTAATTTGAACGTAGGAGGGCTGAGGAGGTGTTGGGAGAGCTTGGTTTGGCATGAGAAGGGCTTGAATTGGTCGATTTTAGCCCAGCCAAAATAGGATAGTTTCGGTCTGCCAGAGCTGCTTCACTATTCTATCACACCGGTGTTTCTCTGGCGACTCTCGGAGCAAATAGAGACTACAAGCATGTAGCTGACTTCTCCCCGGTTCTAAAGAACCCGACCTCGCCTTGTTTGGCTTAGAAAAGTGCCCAAGTTGGAGCTCTAGTTAAAGATTTACCAAAAATTGGAGTAATTGAGAGAGAATGGAGTTTTCAGGTTTAGAGAGGATGAATATGGAGGGGCTCTTTATATAGAAAGCTCGGTGACTTCCTGGCTATCTGATTGGTGCCATAATGGTGGTCATTTATTTCTTAAAACTTCCTGGCCAAAGACTTTTCAGCTTCAATAGCACTGCGCGATTTTTCAGTGAGTGAATAGTGCTGTCATCTGAAGGAAGAAGATGAAACTATTCTGAACCGGGTTCAAAGTTTAAACCGACCGGTTCACCCCCAATTCGACCAAAATTTTCAAATCTAAAAATTTCTAAATTTATCTAAATTCATTTTCTATCCAATGGTGGCCTCAAATCTCAAATTTGAATTTTTTAAGCCACCTAGAAAAATGAATTTAGCATTTGGTTCAATAGGGGTTCAAACTGGTCCAAACCGGTTCACCTGAACCGGTTTGGTTTTCATCTCCAATTCATCCTAAAGTCCTTTTTCTTAACTTTTGTGACTATTTAGGTCACTCGAGATCCATAATTTTCCTGGTTTGCCCTTTCTCTATCGCTTCCGATTCAGGAACCGACTTAGTTCATAAACCAGTTTAATCCAGTTGGATCCAATTCATCTAAACCGGTCTAGATTTTCTCTTCCAATTTGTCCTAAGGTTCTATTCCACGGTATGAACTCTTTAGGTCACTCGGGAGTTGTAAATTTCCCAAATTTCCCTTTTCCTGATAAATCGAGTTTGTGAACCTGTTCGATTTTCCCACTAGGTTTTACCGGTTCTTTTCCCGGTTATTCATAACTCAAAAGGGCGGGGTTTACAACTCTCCCATCCTTTTAGGAGTTTAGTCCCCAAAACTAAATCAATGTCATTTGCATCAAAACTAATTTCACTTAATGTTAATTTGGGATTTGATTAACATGCCAACTTTGGTTGTTCTTTCACTTAGCTCTTTTGAATCACGCACTTAAGGAATTTCTTTTCCTTTTTATTGTTTACTCCTTCCATGGAGTTTTATCATGACTAGTATGTCTTGCCCGGGAGTCCAAAGGTATCTCTCTAGGTTTGCATCTCCCTTTACTTTGGGCAAGATTCTTCCCTTTGGGGTTCTTACTCAAGATTCCAGGATTGGGAGTTCCAAGGTGCCCAATCATTCCTTCATCCTAATTTGACCCATCCATCATCCGTCATTGGTTACAACTTCGATCAAGATTATGTTTGACCCTATTATGCTTACTGATTGACTCTTTCTTACTTGAGTCATATCCTTCCATGGGCAGTTGGGCTTGTTGTCCCTTACAGCACGATAATGCTCCAGAATCTATCCTTGACCATTAAAATTTTAGAACACTTCCTTACCGGGTGTTCCCAACCTTCTAGGGGTTGTATAACTTTGCCTGATAGTACATTCCTGACTACCTTTACCATTTATTCACTCATCCATCTTGCCTTGGCAACTTGTCTTACATAACCATGTCAGTTTTCCTTACTCGCTTGTCCCTTTCCAACTTCTTTTTTTATGTATTTCCGGTTCCAATTATTGGGTTTCTAGATGGTTTACCGACATGCTGGGATTCTTCCTTTATTAGGTCTGTCCTTATTCCCAGTGACATCCTTTACTCAAGGATTTTCCTTTGTCCTTAATTCACTCTTACTTGTTGTAATAATTTCATAACTCATTATTCCCATTTGATCCCTTTTGATCTATTTGTCTATTATTTTGTCTAGGGAGTTCCCTTTTTACAGTTTCATTCTCTACTATGTCCCTCAAAGTAGAGATTTTATCCTTAAGAGCTACATGCTCAACCTTCTTACCATTCCTTGAATATTTCTTTCTTCCTTTCTTCACACTCCATTTTATATTGGGTATTTGCCCATCATTAATCTTTCATTATCTTAAAATTCCCATTTCTTAACTAGAGGACTTACATCTCTAAGATTTCTTAGATGTGCTTTACTCTATTCCCTTATTATGGGCAGTCCACTCATTTCTTATTCGTACGACATCTTTTGATGTTATCTTCCGACTTACCCTTTTTTTGAGTTTAACTTACTCTTTAGATTCTCTTAATATGCTTCCATGGGTTCCTTTCACCTTAACATGCATTTTATTTGCAAATTCGTCTCCTCATCTCTCATCACCTGGTTCCATTTCATCTTCATTAGGTCATGTATCCTTTCTTAGGGTTTCCTCATTTCGGAGGATTCTTACCCTTTTCTCCCGTAATTCATCTTTGAAGGAACCTAACTTTAAATGATGTCCCTTGATGCCATTCTTTCATGCTTACCTTTACTCTTGAGATCCTACGGGTACATCATTCGTACTCCATCCTCATTATCACTCATACCCCAGTACATGTCTAGTTCCTTTTGGGGAGAGCTCACATTCACCTAGTTTTCAAAATCTCTTAATCATCCTTCGCGAGGCTCACTTAACTATCTCAAAACTTTTAAATTGTAAATCTGGTCTTGGCCATTGATTTCTTTGAGGATTTTTCTTCGTCCTTCTTTTCCAATGTTTTGGCCTTTTTACTTTTCCCTTCTTTGTCGTGGTTTAATTCCATGATTCTCTCGAAGGCCAATTCATTAACTACCTCATGGTTATAGTCACCATTCCTTACTATCTTTTGTGACTTTTCAGAAAATATTGCCCTAAATCTATGAGGTGTGGGACAGTTCTTCTTTACCTTTCCTATCTTCCCTACACCTATAACAGATTGTCTTGGTGTTTGTCTTTAGTAGAGTTGGGCAATTCTTCACATAGTGTCCCTGTCTTTCACATATGAAATGGTTATTCCCGGGTGTGAATCATTGTGGTTCCTCCTTTACTTCGAGTATTGTAGAGCCTTTCTAGGGTTCCTGATGGTTTGGTGCTTTGCCGTCCTAGAGTCTGAACACCTTGATAGTTTTCTTGTTGAGTCTCCTTTGCTAAAGGGTTATTCTAAGAGTCCTCCTAGGTTTCTTAATTCATTGATTCAATTTCCTTAACTGAAATGAAATTCTTCCCTAGTTTCTATAGTAGTGTGGGTTTATTTGGTTACTTTCCTTGGGGCCATCTTCCTAGCAAGATCACATCATTGGGAGATAGAATTTTGATTACTTCATTAATAGAGTGACACAAAATGTTGGGGTTTTAGCCCTATTACAAAAAGTAATCACAGGGTAGATAGGAAGCTACAGTTTTCTTGGTAAGTATCCTCCTTGGTAAGAGTATACGTTCGTACTGGTATTCCTGGCAAGCTTGGCACCCTTTGTACATAAAATTGTGATCCTTACATGTCCTAGCACCGTACTCCTTGGTGGTACTGGATACTTCCCCATTTGGTCCTTTGGGCTTCTACTATGTCTCAAGCATTAGGAAGCTTCTAGGGTTGTCTTCTTACGAGGACAGGGTGTTGAGCAGAGTCATTTATAGTTTTCTTGGTTCCTCTCTTGGAAGCAATCTGATAAATTTTAAAATCAATCCTATTATTTACAATATTTTCTAGTTTTTATTATGTATTCGTGGAAACATGTACTGATACCACTAAGACACATAACTACCCCTCTTGGGCATCTTGAAGGTCTCATAAATATAGTGCATGCACAATCAGTATTTTCACATCATGCCATATAATCTGTTGTGTCACTAGTCCAACGGCCCTGATCCTCAACTCAACCTGCAATTGTTTGTCTTGACTAGACCGGAGACCTATCATGTCGCACTGCCACTAGTTGATTGAGTCGGTCTTGTCTTGGTACCATGGCCAAACAATTCAATTACTCAAGTTTTCATGGCATATAAATTAAAGTTTGTTTACAAGCACCTGGTCGTGCCAACTGGCCTATGGCCCACTATTTGAGATTTTCAAAATTGGGCATAATAGACCCCAAATTCCAAAACCAAGGCCTTCGCCCTAACAGAGCTATTCGAGCTCCCGTCAAGAAGGTCTCCCAAATGATTTAAGCAATGGAACACGATCAGAGGAGAGCACTTCCGACAAAAATATATTTACAACTGTCCGTGATACCAAACGAGTATGATGACATCTCCGCTCATAACCAATGAACAGGTTTTCCACTTCCTCTAAGAAAGTTTTCTTCATACCAACCGAGTATGATCTACTTACAACCGATAAATAGTTTTTCCGCAACATTTTCACATCACTCCTCTAATTTGTGATGTTTAAAATACTACTTAGTAGTGGGTTTTCATTTCCGAGGTACTTATCATCCCAGCCGGGTATGATATATAAATCTCACTCACCCGATCGAGCAGTGAAATTCCATTTTGTTAGTTTTTGTCCCTAGCGAGCTGGCGTTCTTGATGTCTCATGGTCCTACATGAAATGAATATTGTTGTTCATTATCATTGGGCTTAATCACCTTTATTCAGTATAAATGACTAAATTCTCAACTTTTTAAATATTTGCAAATTGGTTCCTAAAGTTTTTTTCCTTTTACTTTAGGCCCCCAATTGTCGGTTTTTCCCCAGATTGAGTCCCAAAACTTTTAACGATTTCCTTTGGGACCACAATTTACTTAATTTCATAAAAGGGGTTCAAGTTTCCCAAATTCCCAATTTGGCCCCCAAATTTTCCAAAATTATCATTTTGCCCTTCCTTTACAAAAATGGTAAGTTTTACCCCAAAAATTCTAAAATTGCTCAATTGGTACCCTAACACTCTTATTATGCCCAATTGACCCTCAATTTTATAAAATTGCATTTTGGTCCTTCAAATTTATTAAAATCCCTAATTTTTCCCAATTTCAACTTTCTAAAATAGTCTAATTTGATTTAATCAAATTAATCGATAAAACACTTATAATTGTTGAAATTGAATTTAAATTTGTGTTTCTACATCTTCATACGATTCAATAGCACTTTGAATCGTAAGTTTTGATGTCGGAACAAGCTCAAACGGAGCTTCATCGAAAAATAGAATGTAAAGAGAGAAAGCTTCAATTACTCACCGTCGGGGGCACGACGGTCTAAGCTTCCAATCTGGGCAGAGAGCTCTCCTCCTGAGGTTACTCCTAGGATCAAGAATTGCCTCAATTGATGTCAAATCAGGTGATAATTCTATCATTGAAATTCTGTCGGTTCTCTCTCTAGCATCGGTCGAAAATTGTAGAGGGGAGCTGAATTGGCTTACCTTTTAGTTCTAATTCGGCTGTAAGAGGGCTGAGGAGGTGTTGGAAGAGCTTGGTGTGGCCTGAGAAGGGCTCAAATTGGCCGATTTCAGCTCGGCCAATATAGGACAACTTCAGTCAGTCCGCTGGAGCAGATTCACTATTCTATCACGCCGGCATTTCTCCGATGACTCTCATAGCAAATAGAGACTACGGCCATGTAGCTGACTTCTCCCCAGTTCTATTTGGCTCAGAAAAACACCCAAGTCGGATCTGTGGTTCGAGCTTCATCAGAAATTGGAGCAGTTGAGAGAGAATGAAGTTTTCAATGAACCAACTTAGTTCATAAACTGGTTTAATCTAGTTAGATCCGATTCATCTGAACTAGTCTAGTTTTTCTCTCCCAATTTGTCCTAAGGTTCTTTTCCACGGTTTTATGAACTCTTTGGGTCTCTCGGGATTTGTAAATTTCCCAAATTGCCCTTTTCCTGATAAATAAGGTTTGTGAACCAGTTCAGTTTTCTCACTCGGTTTGACTGGTTCTTTTCTGAGTTTTCCTTTACTCAAAAGGGTGGGGTTTACAAGCTAAGTCTCTGACGACCTAGGAAAAGCTTTTGTAAACCCTACCCTTTTTATCTAAGGAAAATCGGGAAGAGAACCGGTTAAATCAAATGAGAAAATTGAACCAGTTCATAAACTCGATAATTGTTAATGGGCAATTTAGGAAATTACAACTCCCAGGTGATCCAAAGGGTTCAAAATACTATGGAAAAGAATCTTAGGATGAATTGGAAGAGGAAAATTAGACCAGTTTAGATGAACTGGGTCCAACAAGATTGGGTTGGTTCATGAACTGGAATCAATAGAGATCGGGCAAAACAAAGGAATTCAACTCCATTGTACTCCAAAGAAATTCATAAACCTTTGGAAGGAAACTTAGAACAAAGTGGGAGAGAAAAACCAGACCAGTTCGGGTGAACCGGACCCAAACCAGATTGAACCGGTTTAAGGACCGAGTCGATTTATGAACCGAAATTGATAAAGAGATGGTAAACCAGGAATTTTATGGACCCTAAGTGACCCAAGGAGTCACAAAAGACATGGAAATGGACTTGTGAAGGAATTGGGGATGAAAACTAAACTGGTTCAGGTGAACTAGATCTGAACCAGTTTGGACCGGTTTGAACCACTATTGAACCGAATCATAAATTCATTTTTCTAGGTGGCTTAAATAATTCAATTTAGAGATTTGAGGCCACCATTGGATAGAGAATGGGTTTAGATGAATTTAGAAATTTTTAGATTGGAAAAACTCAATTTAATGGGGGTGAACCGGTCGGTTTAAGCTTTGAACCCGGTTCGGACCAGTACGGTCCGGTTTTGAACAGTGTCATCTTCTTCCTTAGAATGACAACACTATTCACTCGCCGAGAAATTGAAAAAACGCTGATGAAGAAGAAACCCTTCTGTTCAGGGCATTTCAGGTCATCAATGTCAGTCATAACGATGCCAAATAGACGACCAATGGGTCTCCAAGCTCCCTATATAAAGAGCCCCTCCCCATTCATCCTCTCCACACCTGAAACTCCATTCTCTCTCAACTGCTCTATTTTTTGGTGAAGCTCAAACCAGAGCTCCGACATGGTGTCTTTTCTGAGCCAAACAAGGTCAGGTTGGGTTATTTACAACTGGGGAGAAGTCAGCTACACGTCGGTAGTCGTCGTTCACTCTGAGAGTCGCCGGTGTGATGAAACAGTGAAGTAGCTCCGATGGACCGAAGCTGCCCTATTTCGGCCGAGTTGAAATCAACCATTTCGAGCCCACCTCAGGCCAAACCAAGCCTTCCCAACACTTCCTCAGCCCTCCCACGGCTGAATTAGGACTGAAAGGTTATTCAATTCGACCGGTGCTAGAGAGAGAACTGGTAGAATTTCAATGATAAAATTCTAACTCAATTTGGCATCAATTGATGCAATTCTTGATTCTAGGATGAACCTTAGGATGAGAGCTATCTGCCCATATTGAAAGCTCGGACCGCCATGCCCTCCCTGGTGAGTAATCGAAGCTTTCTCTCTCTACAATCCGTTTTCTGGCGAAGCTCCATTTGAGCTCGTTCCGGCGTCAAAACTTGCAATTCAAAGTGCTATTGAATCATAAGAAGATGGAGGAACTCAATTTTAACTTCAATTTCAACAAGTATAGGTGTTTGATTGGTCAATTTGATAAAATCAAATTTAGTTGTGCTAAGGAGTTGAAATTGGGGGGGAAATTGGGGATTTTTGAAATTCAAAGACCAAAATGCAATTTTATGAAATTGAGGGTCAATTGTGCATGAAAATGATGTTGGAGGACCAATTGAGGAATTTTAGAATTTTTGGGGCAAAACTTACCATTTTTGTAAAGGAAAGGCAAAATGGTAATTTTGGAAAAGTTGGGGGACCAAATTGAAAATTTGGGAAATTAACCCCCTTTGTGCGAAATTAAATAATTTGAGGTCCTAAGATTAATTTTAAAAGTTTCGGGACTCAAATTTAGGAAAAACCCGGCAATATGGACTTAAAGTTAAAGAAAAATAACTTTAGGGACCTAATGGCAAATATATGTAAAGTTGGGTTTTCTCATTCATTTGGAACGAATGAGGGCTATTAGGCCAAAGAATAATGAACATTTATGTTCATTTCATGTAGGAGAATGAGACATCGAGAACACCAGTCGAGGTCCAGCTTGCTAAGGACGGAACCCGACTAAGTGGAATTTCACTGCACTATCGGGTGAGTGGGATTATGTATCATACCAGGTTGGGGATGATAAGTACCTTGGTATAAAAACAATCATCACTTCTTAGAGAAAGTGATGTGAAAGTTATGCAGAAAAACTACTTACAGGTTGTAAGTAGATCATACCCGATTGGTATGATGAGACTTCTTCGAATGAAGTTGAAAACCTGTTCATCGGTTATGAATAGAGATGTCCTTATACCGGTAGGTATAATGGACAGTAAAAACCTATTTTTGTCAAAAGTGTTCTCCCCTAACTGTGTGCTAATGCTTAAACTATTTGGGAGACCTTCTTGATGGGAGCTTGAATAGCTCTTATAGGTCAGGGGCCTCGGTTTTGGAACTTGAGGGCTAGAATGCCCAGTTTTTGAAAAACTCGAATAGTGGGCCATAGGCCAATGGACACGAGCAAGAGCTCGTAAAAGAACATGATATATATATGTGCCATTAAAACTCAATAAGTGAATTTTTTGGTCATGGTACCATGGCAAGTATGACATACTCAATCAACTAGTAGCAGTGCGACATGACCGGTCTCCGGACCGGTCAAGACAAACAGCTACAAGTTGAGTTGAAGGTCGGGACCGTTGGGACAAATGTCACCACATATTACATGGTAATTTAAGAAAACTTTGTTTGTGCATGCACTATGAGTACTGGAACATCAAGATGCCCATGAGGGGTAGTGATGTGTCATAAGGGCCCTAGACGACCTGGTGAGTATAAGGGTAGATCGTTGTTCCAAGTGTTTGTGCAAAATTTGGAGTAGCACCAAGCACATGAGACTGGGGTGGGGACAGAATGAGGTCTCTATCCTCATATGGACATGAAGAAGTGATTTCGGCATTGAGGGTCGGATGTCGCGTACTTCCACTCACTCCCAGGGTAGAAGTGGCTGTGCTTCTATCTGGGTGGCCGAATAAGTCACTCCAAAGCCACTAGCAGGTTCAGTACTCATACTGACCTACGAATGTGTGTAACCTTCATGATGAATGATGTGTGTTGGGTGATGACACATCGTGATAACTAAGAAATGATGGGAAAACCTGAATTTTTAAATGAAGAGATTTTTAAAAGAAAGGAGTCTAACACACTCCATATAAATGTTTTTCTTAAAAATTAAAAAATAGATCTTTGAAAACCCATTCACTAAGTAGTCGTACTCACTCCCTCCCTTATAAAAAAAACCCTTAAAGACCATCAACTAAGAACCCTAAAAAAACCCTTTCAGGAAATCCCAGAAAGCCTACCCTTAAAGACCATCAACTAAGATGCTTGTAAGACAGGTATGTTAAGTTTAAAATTTCATGCAATTTTGATTATGCTATTCCAGGAAATAGTGCAAGTTTAAAGGATGCTTTACTCTTTAGGATTTATAATAAGGGGAAACCCTTTAATAAATCAGGAGAGTGGTGGGTTGATCACGGGGATCCACCCAAACCGGGTCGGGGTGTGACAGCTTTGGTGTGAGCATTGGTGTTCGAGTTAGGGGATGATTCCTATTACGGTCGGTAGCCTGATAGTTGCCGAGCTCCCTATATAAAGAGCACCCCTCCCCTCATATTTCTCATTTAACCAGTGAACGAAGAAGGAGAGGTAGTTAGTTTTTCGGTGAGGTGCAAACTAGAGCTCCAGCATCGAGCTTTTCCTCAACCTCTGAAATAGTGATGCTACTCTAAAGGACTCAAAGTAGCACATTTTGATCAAGCCCAATTCCAGCCACCTCTAACATTCTACGGCCAAACCAACCCTCCCACGAGTCCTCCCAACTGACCACTGACTCCCCTGAAGCTTCCACATATGTAAACTTAGCCTCCACTCATTGGAGCAACTTAGTTTGGGATAGAGAAAGTTCAAGATTTCACTGACCAAAATCCCACTATCGAGGATGTGAATTAGGTCCACCATTGATCCTTGAAGGACCACCATAATGAGTGCAAACTTCCCAAATCTAAAACTCTTAACACCACACCCCATTAGTAAGCTTTGGAAGCATCCTTTTCCAGCGAAGCTCTATTTGAGCTCATTTTGGGGTCAAACTTGGTGATTCAAAGCTTGATTAGATCGTAGAAAGCTTCCTCCCAAGTTTGTAGGACCTGAATTCATCTTTTAAGGCCAAAGGAAGTGCCCAAGTTGGAGCTTTGGTTTGAGCTTCACCAAAAAACTAAGCACTTTAGAGGGAGAGGAGAATTCAAGTGTGTGGAGGGTGAACGATGGGGAACTCTTTATATAGGGAGCTCGGGGACCCTTTCCCTACCAGTTTCCATACTAGTCACACTCATCCTAATCTAAAATTACCTAAATCGGAACAAATTTCTTTCACTGGAAAAGGAAAGAAAATCTTTTCTTGATGAATAGTGTCATTGGACGGAGAAGGAAGATGACATTGTTCCGCATGTGCGAAGTTCGCACATGCGGGCCGGCCCCGTGGCAGCATGTGATTAGTTGGTCCGACAGACATGGTAATCCTACTCAGCTGCCGCATCAGCCGTTGACCAGTTAACCGGACACGTGGCAGCCCTCATTGGCTGGTCGTGTCTGCGTGGCTACTGACCAAGCATCCGTTCACTGTTGACCGTTGACCGGACACGTGTCTCTCCCTGATTGTTAGCACTTTCAGGCACTGACCTAGCAGTTGACGGGGTGCTCCTTGCCATGTGTTGTGCACTGATTAGTCGCGCACATGTTGACTGGGCACTAACCGATCAGTGGTTCGTTGGCCGGTCTGGTTCGACCAGGTCTAATGACGTGAAAATGAAAATTGAGTGGTTCAGGCCTGATTCGACCAGTTTTCTCAAAATTAAAAATTTCTAAATTGATCTAAATTAATTTTCTATTTAATGGTTGCCTCAATTTTCCAAATTGATCTTTTTAAGCCACCTAAAAAAATAAATTATTGAACCGGTTTACCTTGTTTTAATCCATTTTATGTCAGGTTCACCCTGAACCAGTCCTATTTTCTCATCCAATTTGGCTCATGGTTCTTCCCCATGATTTTTATAAATTTTTGGTCACTTGGGAGTTTAAAATTTCCCCCTTTAACCCCCTTTTTTTACCATTTTTTGGTTCATAAAGTGGTTCAGTTTTTCTTATGTGAGTCACCGATCCTTTTCCTGATTTTCCTTGGTCTGAGAGGACAGGTTTCACATCGACCATAGCCAGGTACTTCTTGGTTGTCCTTAACCAATCCATGGCAGTGACACCGTCCCTTTCTCCTGCAAAGGTGGCACACCCTAGATGCCTTAAGTCTTTGAAGTTATGGGATACATTGAACCTCTGTGGTTCACTAGTTAGAGTTGGTGCTCCTACCTAAGGTGGCGTTAAGTCTGGTACTTCCACAACTGGAGCTACTGTGGGAACTGGGACTAGTGCCATGTCTACCACGTGCTCCCTTACAAGTATGCTAGAGTTTGTGTCTTTGCATTCAAGTTCCTAGATGGAACATCTGCTGACTATTCCTCGAGTTATCATCAGTTGGGTCCACCCACCGACTCGTTAGTGTGCTCCATTTCTGGGGAAAGGTAGAATTTTAAATTAGTATATGAGCATTCTCTCTTTTGTAATATTTTCAAGATAAGCCCTATCATGACTATTCTTATTTGCATTTCTTTAAAATGGTCTGGTTTTTAAACTTTTGGTTTTTGAAAAATCTCGCTATGAGACCACTCGAAAGGGTTGTCATGCCTCATACCGAAACCCATAGCTAAGGACCCATGAACCCCTTGCCAATCCTCCCAACATTACGGAGGCGAGTACCTTCACCAAGGTAACACAAGCGGGACCAAGGCTCAGAACTGTGTAACCTATGAAAACTACAACTTAAATTTTGAACTTTTTGGAATAAGTCCCTTGCGAGGGCTCCTGGAAAAACATGGTTAAAAAAATCACGGGAATAGTAGAGTCATGATATGATAGGGTATTCAAACCTTCATAATAGAGGTGTGTTGTCACGCCCCGACCCAATTTGGTCGGATCCCTGTGAGCAACCTGCCACTCTTCCAACTTATTAAGGGTTTTTCCCTTCTTTAAACAATGAGGAGTAAGGCATCCTTTAAACCTTTACCTTTCCTATAATAACATTAATCTAAACTGCATAAAATTTTAACTTACATACCTGTCTTGTAGGTGTAGCTAACTGGAGGTCTTTATGTAGGTTTTCCCTTGTTTACTTAAATAGGGGGTATAAGGGAGGGGGTGAGTTCGACAACTCAGTGAATGGGTGTTTAAAACTTGATTTTCAAAAAAATAATTTGAATTGGAGTGTGCCACACTCCTTAATTTCTTAAAAAAACCATTTTCCTCAATTTCTCAGTTTTCAAAAGTAATATTCCTCATTTACCACAGTCGGTGTGTTTAACAATCAACGCACACCCATCATCAAGAAGGGATCACATATTCGCAGGGCATCATGTCCACTACACCCATTTGTGGCATCAGAGCGACTTTACCTGCCACCTAGATAGAAGCCCATCCACTTCAAGCTTGAGAATGAGTGGATGTATGCAACATCCGACCCTCAATCCTGAAAAGAAACTCTGTGTATGTATGAGGATAAAGACCTCATGCCGACCCCACCCCGGTCTCATGTGCATGAAGCTACATTGAGATTCCCTGGCTGCTGGCACGATAAACTACCTTATCTCCACCATGTCATCTAGTAGTCCCTAGGATGCATCACTACTCCTCTTAGGCATTTTGATGGCCCCAAACCTCACTGCATGCACAAAATAATAGTTTTCCTCATAATCCATTTAATCATCGGTGCCACTGGTCCAATGGCCCAGACCCTCAACTCGACCTGCAGCTGTTTGTCTCAACTGGTTCGTCGACCTATCGAGTATGTCAGTCCTGTCTTCGTACCATGGCCAAATACATTATTTATTAAAGTTTTCATGGCTTACGTCTCATGTTTGTTTATGAGCTCCTAATTGTGCCAACAAGCCTTGGGCCCACCGAACGATATTTTCAAAATTGGGCATATTAGACCACAATATCCAAAAACTGAGGCCTCCAGCCTATCCGAGCTATTCGAGCTCCCGTCGAGAAGGTTTTCCAAAACGTTTAAGCAGTAGCACATAGTCAGGGGAGTGCACTTCTGATAAAAATAATCTTTTCAGCTGTCCATCACACCAATCGGGTGTGAGGACATCTTCGCTCATAACTAACAAGCAGGTTTTCTACTTCCTTCGAGAAAGTTTATCATACCAATCCGTTATGATCTAATTATAACCGTTAAGTTGTTTTCCCGCGTAGTTTCCACATCACTCCATTCATGTGTGATGTTAAAATTTCACTTAGTAGTGGTTTTTCATTCCAAGGTACTTATCATCCCAACCGGGTATGATGTGAAAATCCCACTCACCCGTTAATGTAGTGAATTCCACTTAATAGACTTTTTGCCTCCACGCGAGCTTGTCTTGGCTGGCATTCCCGGTACTTTGTGTTCCTACATGATATGAAAATCACTGTTCATTATCCTTTGGCCTCATAGCCTTCATTCATCACTAATGAATAACATACCCAAACTTTTCAATTAATTACAATTAGGTTCATAAAGTTGTTTTTCTTTAACTTTAGGTCCATAATGCCAATTTTCCCCCAAATTAAGTCCTAGAACTTCCAAATTTTACTTTGGGACCTGAATTTATTCAAAATTACAAAAAGGGTTCAAGTTTCCCAAATTCCCAATTTGGTCTCCAACTTTTCCAAAATTACCATTTTGCCCCTACTTTACAAAAATGGTAAAATTTACCCCAATAATTCCAAAATTGACCAATTTGTCCTCCAACAACTTTTCCATGCCTAATTGGCCCTTAATTTTTGGAAATTGCACTTTAGTCCCTCGAATTTTTGAAATTCCCAAAATTTCCCCAATTTCAACCTTTCAACCTGACCGGATTTGATTTCATCAAATTGACTGGTTAATCAAAATTAATTGTTGAAATTAAAGGTAGATTTGAGTTTCCACGTATTCATACGATTCAATTGCACTTTGAATCGCATGAATTGACGCCGGAACGAGCTCAAACGGAGCTTCGTTGGAAAACTGGACGTACAGAGAGAAATCTTCGAAAGCTTTCCATTGGGGGCGCGCAGATCCGAGCTTTCAATCTAGGCAGATAGCTCTTGTCCCAAGGTTCCACCTAGGATCAAGAATTGTATCAATTCATGTTGAATTGATGGATAATTAGGTCAGTGATGATTCGCGGGTTCTCTTTCTAACATTGATCAGAAATTATAGAGGGGAGCCAAATTGGCTTACCTTTGTACTCTAATTCAGTTGTATGAGGGATGTGGAAGTGTTGGGAAAGCATGGTTTTACCTGAGGAAAGCTCGAATTGGCCATTTTCAGCTCGACCAAAATAGGGCAGCTTCGGTTCACCAGAGCTACTTCAATATTCTATCATGCCAGCATTTTTTCGGTGATTCTCAGAGCAAATGGAGGCTACCGTCATGTAGCTGACTTCTCCCCGAATCTAAAGAACCTAACCTCACCTTATTTGGCTCAGAAATATGCCCAAGTTAGAGTTCTAGTTCAAGCATCACTAGAAAATGGAGCAGTAGGGAGAGAGTGGAGTTTTCAGGTGTGTGGATTATGTATGAAGAGGGGCTCTTTATATAGGAAGCTCAGGGGCTTCTTGGCCATCCGATTGGTGCCTTAATGGCGATCATTCATTGCTAAAAACTCCTTGGCCAGAGACTTTTCATCTTCGTCAGCGCTGCTCAATTTTTCGGCGAGTGAACAGTGCTGTCATTTGAAGGAAGAAGACGACACTGTTCTGAATCGAGTTTAACTCTTAAACTAGTTGATTCATGCCCAATTTGACCGAGTTTTTTAAAAATAAATTTTTTTAATTCATCTAAATTCATTCTCTATCAAATGGTGGCATCAATTCTCAAATTGAATTTTCTAATTTACCTAGAAAAATAAATTTAGGAACAAGTTCAATAGTGGTTCAAACCGGTTCAATTCGGTTTAGGTCTAATTCAACTGAACCAGTTTGGTTTTCACCTCCAATTCACCCTAAAGTCTTTCTCATGACTGTTATGACTTTTTAGGTCACTCGGGATCCATAAATTGTGTAGTTTGCCATTTCTCTATCGGTTTCAGTTTATAAGACGATTCAGTTTTTTCTTTGGAAATGACCGGTTCTTTTCTCGATTTTCTTATTATCAAAGGAAGGGGTTTACAACTCTCCCCTCCTTTTAGGGGTTTTGTCCCCAAAATAGTTACATGTTAAATAATTGAGGGTAACCTTCCCTCATTACACTTTCAATTTCCCACGTCTCTTCTTGCACGGGTTCGTTTTGCCAAAGATCCTTGACCAAAGTAATTTTCTTATTCCTCAAATTCTTATCCCTCCGGTCGAGGATTTGTATTGGTTTCTTTTGAAAGGTCAAATTCTCTTCTAGTTCTAGGGGAGATCAGTCCAACACTTGGCTCGGTTCAGGCTGGTACTTCCGAAGTACCGAAATGTGGAATACACCGTGTATTCCCGACAGGTCTGGAGGTAGTTCCAATTTATAGGCCACCGGTCCTATCCTTTGGATAATGGGATAAGGACTAATATACCTCAATTTCAATTTTCCTCATTGTTGAAACCTATGTATTCCACTCCATGGGGATACCTTTAGAAATACTTGATCTCCCACCTCAAACTCCAAATCTTTCCTTCGATGGTCAACCAAACTCTTTTTCATGTCCTGAGTGGCCTTAAGGCGACTCCTAATTAACTTGATCTTTTCTATGACGTCTTTAATTAGTTCTGCCCTTTCCGCCATTTCTTCCCAAAATTAAGAGGTACGACATGGTCATCCATAAAGGGCATCATAATGAGCCATCTGAATATTGGCCTCATAGCTATTATTGTCATGCCCCGACCCAGTTTGATCAGATCCCTGTGAACAACCCATCACTCTCCCGGTTTATTAAAGGTTTTCCCCTTCCCTAAGCCGTGGGGAGTAAGATATACTTTTTCACCTGTTACCTTTACTAGAATAACATTATTCAAAACTAAATATATTAATCTTACATACATGTCTTATAGGTTCAACTTTAGGTGGGTTTTTCCTTGGTTACCTGAAAAGGGGGTAAAGGGAGGGGGTGAGTTCGAAAACTCAGTGAATGGGTGTTGGGTGAGAGTTTTCACAAAATCAGTTTTAATTGGAGTGTGCCAGACTCCTCACTTCATTAAAAATGATTTTCTTCAAATTGCGATTTATCAAAACATTTTTCCAAGGTTAACTAATTCATTTCCAAGGATTCTCAAATCCTTTCCATAGTTTTCATAACCTCTTTCCCATTTCCATATTAGGTGTGTTTCACAAACAAAACACAACCTTCATCAAGAAGGGTTCACAAACATTCGCGAGATGCAGTTACACCGACTGCACCCACTTGTGGATCGGAGTGTCTTTACCATCCACCCTCACAGAAGTCTCTCACTTCTACCCAAAGTTTGAGTGAACATCTTCGACGCCCTATCCTTAGACCTAAAATACTTCTTGTCCATATGAGTATGGAGACCTTATCCCGACCCCACCTCGGTTTCATGCGCATGAATCTACATTGAGCTTCCCTAACTGCTGGCATGATGAATTGCCATTATCTCCACCGTGTCGTCCAATAGCCCCTAGGATGCATCACTACCCCTCTTGGGTGTCTTGATGGTCCCAAACCTCAGTGCATGCACAAACAATAATTTTCCATATAAGTCATTAATCTTTGGTGCCACTAGTGTAACAACCTCGACCCTCAACTCGAGTTGCGGTTGTTTGTCTCGATTGGTCCATCAACCTGTCTTGTCGCACTACCACTAGTCCATCGAGTATGTCAGTCCTATCTTGGTACCATGGCCAAATCACATCATTCATTAAAATTTTCATGGCTTAATCTCATGTTTGTTTATGAGCTATTACTTGTACTAACTGGCCCTGGACCCAATGTACGAGATTTTCAAAATTGGGCATTACAGACCTAATGTTCTAAAATCGAGGCCTCTGCCCTATCTGAGCTATTTGAGCTCTCATCAATAAGATCTCCCAAAATGTTTAAGTAGTGGCACAGTTAGGGGAGAGCACTTCTGACAAAAATAACTTTCCAGTTGTCCATCACACCAACCGGGTGTGAGGACATCTCTGCTTATAACCGATAACAGGGTTTTCCACTTCCTTCTAGGAAGTTCATCATACCAACTTGTTATTATCTACTTATAGCCGATAAGTAGTTTTTTCATGTAGTTCTCACATCCCCCCATCCAGGTGTGATGTTAAAATTCCACATAGTAGTGGATTTTCATTTTCAAGATGCTCATCATCCCAACTGGGTATGATGTGAATAATCCCAGTCACTTGATATTTGTAGTGTATTACCTATAAATTGGCTTTTTTCCTCCACACGAGCTTATTCTTGCTGGCGTTCCGGTCCTTCGTGTTCCTACACGATTTGAACATTCTTGTTTATTAACATTTGGCATAATAGCCTTCATTCTTCACGTATGAACAAAATGCCCAAACTTTTCAATTATTTACATTTAGGTCCCTAATACAAAATTTTCCCCAAATTGAGTCCCGAAACATCTAAAATTCACTTTGGGTCCTCAATTTATTCAAAATCACTTAACGGGTTCAAGTTTCCCAAATTTCTAATTTGGTCCCCAACTTTTAAAAAATTACCATTTTCTCCCTACTTTACAAAAATGAAAATTTGACCCCAATAAATACCAAAAATCAACCAATTGGTCCTCCAACATCGTTTTCATAGCCAAATGGCCCTCAATTTTAGAAAATTGCACTTTAGTCCCTCAATTTTACGAAATCCCCAATTTCCCCTAAACTTTTCCCTAATTTCCCCTTTTTAAACTAGCCAAATTTGATTTCATCAAATTGATAATTCAATCAGGATTAATTGATCCAATTGAAGGTATGGATCTGTTCCTACACTTCCACACGATTCAATGGAGCTTTGAATCACGTCATTTCGGTACGAATTGAGCTCAAATAGAGCTTTGTCGGAAAACTAAACTTAGAGAAAAAAACTTCAAAAGCTTTCCATCAGGGGTGTGGTGGCCTGAGCTTTTGATCGGAGTAGGTAGCTCTCATTCTGAGGTTCCTTCTAGGATGAAGAATTACATCAATTCATGTTGAATTGAGTGATAATTTTGTCAGTGAATTTTTGTCGATTCTCTCTCTAACACTGATCTAAAATTGTAGAGGGGAGCCAAATTGGCTTACCTTTCTGCTCTAATTTGGTCGTATGAGGGTTGTAGAAGTGTTGGGAGAGTTTGGTTTAACTGGAGGAGGGCTGAATTTGACCAATTTCAGCTCGGGCAAAACATGCCAGCTTTGGTCCACCGGAGCTGCTTCACTGTTTGATTATGACGATGTCTAGGGATCCTCAAATCGAATGGAGGTTGCTATCAAATAGTTGACTTCCCCCTGAATCTAAGGAGCCCGACCTCACCTTCTGAGGTTGAGAAAAATGCCTAAGTAGGAACTCTAATTGGAGCTTCACTACAAAATGGAGTAGCAGTGAGAGAGGAGTTTTCAAGTGTGAGGAGGATAAATGGGGAGGAGCTCTTTATATAGATGAAAAATTGTTTGTTAAATGGGGAAGATTTATTACTACATTATGTGTATTATTGTTGTTAGTTTTTCTCATTAAATTGGGAAATCCATGGGTATTTATGAGTATTAATTCCAATAATTGAATGTAGGTATTAATTTATGGGTATTAATTCTAATAATTGAATGTAGGTATTAATTTATGGGTAATTATGGTAGGGGCATAGCATTAATACTACAAAGTGCTAATACTTCTTACCAAACCAAATTTACATAATTATCTCATTATTTTCCCCTAAAGGAATTTACTAGGTATTTACCCTATTAATTCCATCGAGTTATTTATTTCAGTCAAAACAACACTTTTCATTTTATTTATTTCAATTATATCAATTAAATTTTAAACTTATAATACAATTCCAGAAAACATTTTGACCAAAATTTCGGGTTATTAAAAATATGGTGTGACAAGTCTCCCCACCTTTTTAGGAGTTTTGTCCCCAAAACTTATTCAACATTCTTTGCATAGTAAATAACTTCCCTTGATGTCAACTTGGAGTTTATTTGACATGCGAACACTTCGGTTATTTTCACTTAGCCCCTTTATAACACGCATTTAAGGAATTTTTTTCTTTTTCATTACTTACTCATTCCATGGAGTTAATCCTAGATAAGCATGTCTTACGTGCGAGTTCAAGGGTATATCCTAAGGTTCACATCTTCCTTTGTTGAGGGCAAGATTCTTCCCCTTTAGGTTCTTACTCAAAATTTTAAGATTGTGAGTTTCAAGATGCCTAATCGTTCCTATGTCTAGTTATTCTCCTTATCATTAAAACCCATAGCTCGATGTTCTTCCGAGCATTACGTACTTGTTTTCACAAGTTTTGGTGTTATTACCCCTTCGTCCTATTTTTACCCTTCCTCCATCCATTATTTATTTCAACTTTGAACCAAATTAGGTTTGACTTCGTCTTGCTTACCAACTGACTCTTCCCTACTTAAGTCACATTTTTCCTTGGGACTGTTGGTCTTACATGTCCCTTACATCATGACATACTCTAGAACCTGTCTTTGACCATTTTAAATTTTAGAACACTTCTATAATGGTTGTTCTCTACCTTCCAACCTTTCGGGGATCATATATCTTCGTCTCTCTCTTCGTGGTAGTATTTCTCGACTACCTTTACCGTTATCCACTCATCCATCTTTCCTTTGACATCATGTCTTACATAACCATGTCGATCTCCTTACCCACCCTTGTTTATTCATGACTATTTCATGATTCCCTTATTTGGGGAGTTCTCCTTTAACAGTTTTCTTTCTCTACTATGTCCTTCAAGTCAAGACTCCCTCTTGAAGGTTCCCTTCCTATGCATTCTTACACCCTATGCATTCATTCACCGACCTTAATTTCCTAGTTCACCCTTTACTTTCTTATTAGAGGTATCTCTAATCGTTGGGTCTTATTTCGTGTACTCCTCACAATGCCCATCCTATTATCCTTCTTAGAGTGTAGTCTCTAGTACTCTCGGATCCTTCTTAGGACATCATTGATCGTTCTGTTGTTACTAGCTTCTTTCTTCTACTAGGTTCATTTGAAGTCCTTATTTGGCTTCCTTGCTCTTCCTAAATAGGTCACAATAGGTTGTACTAGTATACCCTCATCCACTTATGCTTCTTTATTAGATTCCTTAGCTTGGGAATTCCCCCCTTTAGGGTCTTCATTCGTACCTTTATCCTTCTACCCAAGGACTCTTGTCCAGGTTCAACCTCCCTAATGCTCCTTGGAGGCTTTTTCTTTATTTCCTTATTATGGGTAGTCCACTTGTGACAGCATCCTTTGATGCCATCTTCCTACTTACCCGTTCCCTAGGTTTAACTTACTCCTTGGGTCTTCCTAGTATGCTTCCTTTGATTCTTTCACCTCAGTATGCACGTCATCTCCTCATCCTATGTCACTTGGTCCATTACTTCTTAGTTGAGATATGTATGCCTCCTCAAGGTTTCCTTCTTTAGGAGAATCATTTCCCTTCTTTTCCAGAATTCCTTTTTATTTATCCTTGAGGGTATCTATCCTTAACTTTTTTGATATCCTCGGATGCCATCCTTCTGGCTTCACTGTTCTTTGGAGGTTTGGTGGATATGTCCTTAGGATTTTCTTTTACTTGTATTTCATCACAAGTTTTATCAGAAATGGAACTTTTATTATAATGATAATGAATCACATGGTTTTTGGTTATATTGGTCTAGGGGAGCTATGGTAAGTACTAGCTATAGTACTAAGTTCATCCCGTGCTTCCTCCTAGTTGAGGTTGTATACTCGGGTTGGTACCCTCAACGTTGTGGCTATGTCTTGTCATCCGTTTAGTGCCCCTAGGTTTCCTTAGTGTGGTTGATGGTCACTTCATTGTGTATTACCTCGAAGGATTGGACAACTCTTTGCAAAGTGTCTGAGTTGTCCGCATTCGAAGAATGCTCGACACGACCCTTCATGGATTTTTCAGCACCTAGGGCAATAGGGGTTTCTCCTTTGTGGGGTTGTACTTGTCTCCCTATGGTTATGGTAACCATCATTTCTCCTAAAAGGCCCCATTCTTGACCCCCCATTTTTGTCCACCAGACTCCTTTTAACCTCTCTAATTGTTCTGCCCTTCCTCTTCCTTCTGTTTGGCTTGCTCTATCCGACGACGTCTTGTCTGTACTAGAGGTTCACACTCATGGGCCATGTTGATGATAGCAGCCAAATCTGTGGGGTATCCTAGTATTCCCATCCAGTCTCTTATATCCATGTTGAGACTGTCCATGAACTGTTAGCAGACAGTCTCTTATATCCATGTTGAGACTGTCCATGAATTGTTAGCAGATATCTGCTGGTCCAGCTAAGTTTGGAGCAAAATGCCTTAACTCATTAAATTTAGTCTTATACTTTGATATAGAGTTATGCCCTTGTTGGAGTCAAAGGAAATCCTGCTTCTTCTAATTAATTAGATGAGGGGCCAGGTACTCTTCCGCATACCTCTCCTTAAATTGCTCCCAAGAGGGTGTGGAGGTATGCAGACTCTGGACATTATCCCACCATCTTTTGGCACTACCCTCCAAGAAATATTCTGTCAGGATCACCATATTCTATGGTGATATCCTAACTATCCCCATCAGCTTTTTGATGTTAGCTAGCCAGTCTATGGAGGCTCCCACATCTTTCTCTTCAAGAAAAGGCTTACACCCCAATTGATGGAGAGTCTTGAGATACTTAGGAATATCAACTGGCAAGGGATGATTAACAGGAGGAGGATGAGATTGTACTTCTTCCAGTTCAGCCCGATAGTTGGTGCCTGCCTCAAGGACAATGTTAGGTTGCCCAAATACTCGAGTGAACTCCTTGTACAACCTCGGGTGTTCTGAGCTTACTCTAGGTGGAACTGTTTGGGTTTCTCGGGGGGTTTCTACTAGAAGGGGTTGATGGGCAGTTTCAGAAACTGCGACACTTGTTCTCTTGGTTCCTCTCTTGGGAGCCATCTGAAATTTTAAGATTTATCCCTCTTAGTTACTATGTTATATAGTCTTGATAATGCATTCGAGGAAATAGGCTCTGATACTGCTCAAGTTATCACGCCCCAACCTAGTTTGGTTGGATCCTCGTGAATAACCCACCACTCTCTTAGTTTATTAAGGGTTTTCCTCTTCTCTAAGCAATGGGGAGTAAGACGTCCTTTTTCACCTGTTACATTTACTAGAATAACATTAATCAAAACTGAATATATTAATTTTACATACTTGTCTTGCAGGTTCAGCTTTAGGTGGGTTTTCCCTTGGTTATCTGAAAAGGGGGTAAAGGGAGGGGGTGAGTTCGACAACTTAGTGAATGGGTGTTGGGTGAGAGTTTTCATAAAATCAATTTTAATCGGAGTGTGCGGGACTCCTCATTTCATTAAAAATGCTTTTATTCAAATTACAATTTATCAAAATATTTTTCCAAGGTTTACCAATTCATTTACAAGGATTCTCAAATCCTTTCCGCGGTTTTCATAACCTCTTTCCCATTTCCATATTAGGTGTGTTTCACAACAACACACGCCCTTCATTAGGAAGGGTTCACACATATTAACGAGATGCAGTTACGCCGACTACAACCACTTGTGGATCAGGGCGTCTTTAACATCCACCATGATAGAAGTCTCCCACTTCTACCCAAAGTCTGAGTGAACGTCTCTAACGTCCTACCTTGAGATCCAAAATACTTCGTGTCTGTATGAGGATGGAAACCTCATCTTGACCTCACCCCGGTCTCACGCGCATGAAGCTACGTCAAGCTTCCCTGACTGTTGGCACGAAAAACTATCCTTATCTTCACCATGTCATCCAATAGCCCATAGGACGCATCACTACTATCACGCCCCAAACTGGTTTTGTTGGATCCCCATGAGCAACCCACCACTCCTTTGGTTCATGAAGGGTTTCACCCTTTTCTAAACCGCGAGGAGTAAGGTATCCTTTTTCCTATCTTTCATGGAATAACATTATACAAAACTGATAATCTTTTAAACATACATACCTATCTTCACAATTCCCATACATGGAGGTCTTTAAGTTTGGTTTTCCCTTGGTTACTAGAAAGGGGTAAAAGGGAGGGGGTGAGTTCTACAACTCAGTGAGCGGGTTTTCAAAATTTAACTTTTAGGAAAA
Source organism: Trapa incisa (assembly GCA_030064435.1). Classification (NCBI taxonomy): domain Eukaryota; kingdom Viridiplantae; phylum Streptophyta; class Magnoliopsida; order Myrtales; family Lythraceae; genus Trapa; species Trapa incisa. Next base: position 8,148,013 of record CM057782.1, read on the forward strand.
TGATTTGTTTAGAGTGTGTCAAACTACTTATTCCCTTTAAAAAATCCTTTCATTTCAAATCTCTATTTTATCACCATTTCTTATTAATCATGGTGTGTTATCACCCAACACACATCCTTCATCATGAAGGTCAATCACAAAGTCATAGGCCAGTACGTCCACTAAACCCACTTGTGGCGTCAGAGCAACTTTACCGGCCACCTAGATAGAAGTATGTCCACTTCTACACTAAGAATGAGTGGATTTTTGCGACATCTAACCCTCAATCTTGTAAAAATTCTTCATGTCCGTATGAGGACAGAGATCTCATCCCGACCCCACCTCGATCTCGTGTGCTTGAAGCTACGTCAAGCTTCATAAGGTGACCTGGTTCGATGAACTGCCCTTATACCCACCAGGTTGTCCAGGGCCCTAGGACACATCACTACCCCTCTTGAGCGTCTTGAAGGTACCGTAAACACAGTGCATGCACAATCAATATTTTCACATCATGCCATATAATCTATGGTGCCATTGGTCCAACGGCACTGACCTTTAACTCAACCTACAATTGTTTGTCTTTACTAGTCCGGAGACCTGTTATGTCACACTGCCACTAGTTGACTGAATATGTCGGCCCTATCATGGTACCATGGCCAAACAATTAATTTAATTAAAGATTTATGGCATATAACTCATGTTTGTTTACAAGCTCATTCATGCTCATGCTAACTGGCCTATGGCCAACTATTCGAGATTTTCAAAATTGGGCATATTGGCCTCCAAGTTCTAAAACTGAGGCCTCCGACCTAACAGAGCTATTCAAGCACCTGTCAAGAAAGTCTCCCAAATCGTTTAAGCAGTGACACATAGTCAAGAGAGAGCACTTCTGACAAAAATATATTTTTAACTATCTATCATACCAACCGAGTATGAGAATATCTCCACTCATAACCGATGAACGAGTTTTCCACTTCCTCCAAGGAAGTTTCATCATACCAACCGGGTATGATCTACTTACATCATGTAAGTAGTTTTCCCGTGTCATTTTCACATAACTCCTCTAAGTTGTGACGTTTAAAATACCACTAAGTAGTGGGTTTTCATTACCGAGGTACTTATCATCCCAACTTGGTATGATATAAAAATCCCACTCACAACCGGTAAGTAGGTTTTTATTTAATAAAAGTGCTCATAACCCCAACTGGGTATGATGTTAAATATGCCTACTCACAATCAGTATGTAAGTTTTCATTAAATAAAAGTGCTCATCATCCCAACTGGGTATAAAGTGTTAATTAGCCCACTCACCCGTTAACCGTGACGTGTTCATCCTCAGTTGGTTTTCCAAGTTGAAGTGAACTTTCTCTCGCTGGCATTCCGATCACACTTGTCCCATTGGAGCTGCGATGATTCAAGCTTTCTATTGGGAAAGGTAGCTCTCTTCCTAAAGTACCTTCTAGGATCAAGAATTCCTACTATTGACCTTTCAGCTTCGTTGAGGTCATATGAGAGTTGTGGGGATGTTGGGAGAGCTTGGTTTGGTCAGAGGAGGGTTGAATTCAACCAATTTTAACTAGGCCAAAACAGGGCAGCTTCGGTTTGTCGAAGTTGCTTCACTGTTTGATTATGCCGGCGCTTCTTTGGCGATCCTCAAATCAAATGAAGGTTGCTTTCAGATAACTAACTTCCTCTTGAGTCTAAAGAGCTTAACCTCTTCTTGTGAGGTTGAGAAAAATGCCAAAGTGGGAGGTTTGGTTCGAGCTTCACCGGAAAATGGAGTAGTAGAGAGAGAGAAGTTTTCAGGTGTGAGGAGAATGAATGAGGATGAGCTATATGTAAAATTGTTTATTAAATGGTGAATATTTATTAATACATTATGGGTATTAATGTTGTCATTATTCTCATTAAATTTGAAATTGATGGGTATTAATTCAAATAATTGAATGTAGATATTAAATTATGGGTATTAATTCTAATAATTGAATGTAGATATTAAATTATGGGTATTAATTCCAATAATTAAATGTATGTATTAATTTATGGGTATTTATGGTAGGGGCTTATGATTAATACTAATTAAACCAAATTTACATAATTATCTCATTATTTTCACCTAAAGGAATTTACTAGATATTTATTTATTTCGGTCAAAACAACACTTTTCATTTTATTTATTCCAATTATATCAATTGAATTTTAAACTTATAATACAATTCCATAAAAAATTTTAACCGAAATTTCGGGTTACTAAAAAAAACACGATGTGACAACTATTGAGGAGGTACAATATGAATACTTCTAGTCACCCATCCTAGCACTACTCTCGCCCAAGCACGCTTAACTTCAAAGTTCTAATGGGATCCAGTGTATTAGTACTAGTATGTTTTTTAATTTCGGGTTACTAAAAATACAGTGTGACAACTACCACTCTTGGGTATCTTGATGGTCCTAAACCTCAGTGCATGCACAAACAATAATTTTTCATATAAGCCAATCTTTGGTGCCACTAGTCCAACGGCCTCGACACTCAACTCGACATGTAGCTGTTTGTCTTGACTTGTCAATCGATCTATCTTGTCGCACTGCCACCACTCCATCGAGTATGTCAGCCTTGTCTTGGTACCATGGCCAAATCACATCATTCATTAAAATTTTCATGTCTTAATCTCATGTTTGTTTATAAGCTCCTATTCATACCAACTAGCCTTGGGCCCATAGTACGAAATTTTCAAAATCAGGCATTCGAGCCCCAAAGTTCCAAAATCGAGGCCTCTAGCCTATCTGAGCTATTTGAGATCCCGTCAATAAGGTCTCTCAAAATATTTAAGCAGTGGCACACAATCAAGGGAGAGCACTTCTGACAAAAATAACTTTTCAGCCGTCCATCATACCAATCGAGTGTGAGGACATCTCTGCTCATAACCGATAAATGGGTTTTCTACTTCATTTTAGGAAGTTAATCATACCAACCGGGTATGATCTAATTACAACCAGTAGGTAGTTTTTCCGCTTAGTTCTCACATCACCCCATCCAGGTGTGATGTTAAAATCCCACATAGTAGTGGTTTTTCATTTTCGAGGTGCTTATCATCCCAACCAGATATGATGTGAATAATCTCACTCACCCAATATTTGTAGTGTATTTCCTATAAATCGGCTTTTTACCTCCACACGAGCTTATTCTTGTTGGAATTCCGGTCATTTGTGTTCCTACACGATTTGGACATTCTTTTTTATTAACATTTTGGCATAGTAGCCTTTATTCTTCACGTATTAACAAAATTCCCAAACTTTTCAATTATTGACATTTAGGTCCCTAAAGTTCTTTTTCCTTAACTTTAGGTCCCTAATACAAAATTTTCCCTAAATTGAGTCTGTAAACTTCTAAAATTCACTTTGGTTCCTCAATTTATTCAAAATCACTTAAGGGGTTCAAGTTTCCCAAATTTCCAATTTTGTCCCCAACTTTTCAAAAATTACCATTTTGCCCCTATTTTACAAAAATAGCAATTTGACCCCAATAAATACCCAAAATTGACCAATTGGTCTGCCAACATCCTTTTCATGGCCAATTGGCCCTTAATTTTGGGAAATTGCACTTTGGTCCCTCAATTTTACAAAATCCCCAATTTCCCCCAAAAGATTCCCCAATTTTCCCCCTTTTAAATTAGCCGAATTTGATTTCATCAAATTGACCATTCAATCGAGATTAATTGATCCAATTGAAGGTATGGATTAGTTACTACACTTTTACACGATTCAATGTAGCTTTGAATCGCATCATTTGGGTCCGAATTGATCTCAAATGGAGCTTCATCGGAAAACTGAATTTAGAGAGAGAAAGCTTCAAAAGCTTTTTGTCGGGAGTGCGATAGTCCTAGCTTTCGATCAGGGCAGGTAGTTCTCATTCTGAGATTCCTTTTAGGATCAAGAATTACATCAATTCATGTTGAATTGAGGAAGAATTTGGTCAGTGAAGTTTCGTTGATTCTCTCTTTAACACTAATCCAAATTTGCAAAGTGTGGCCAAATTGGCTTACCTTTCCGCTCTAATTCGGTCGTATGAGGGCTCTGAAAGTGTTGGGAGAGCTTGGTTTGGCCGGAGGAGGGCTGAATTCGGCTGATTTTAGCTCGGCCAAACCATGGTAGTTTCAATCCGCTAGAGTTGCTTCACTATTTGATTATGTCGATGCTTCTCCGACGGTCCTCAGATCAAATGGAGGATGCTATCATAGAGCCGACTTCCCCCAAAATCTAAAGAGACTAACCTCGCCTTCTAAGGTTGAGAAAAATGCCCAAGTTAGAGCACTATTTTGAGCTTTACCGAAAAATGGAGTAGTGGAGAGAGAGAGAAAGGAGTTTTTAGGTGTAGGGAGGATGAATAGGGAGGAGCTCTTTATATAGGTGTAAAATTGTTTGTTAAATGGGGAAGATTTATTATTACATTATGGGTATTAATGTTGCTAGTTATTCTCATTAAATTTGGAAATTGATGTGCATTTTTTAGTATTAATTCTAATAATTGAATGTTGGTATTAATTCCAATTATTGAATGTAGTTATTAATTTGTAGGTATTTATAGTAGGGGCGTAGCACTAATATTACAAAGTGCTAATAGTTCTTACTAAACCAAATTCAAATAATTATCTCATTATTTTCACCTAAAGAAATTTACCTATTTTAAGTAGATCATACACGGTTTGTATGATGAAACTTCCTCGAAGGAAGTGAAAAACTCGTTCATCAGTTATGAGCGAAGATGTCCTCATACTTGGTTGGTATGATGGACATCTAAAAAGTATATTTTGTTAGAAGTGCTCTCCCCTAACTGTGTGCCACTACTTAAACATTTTGGGAGACCTTCTTGATGGGAGCTTGATTAGCTCTGTTAGGCCAGAGGCCTCGGTTTTGGAACTTGGGGGCTAATATACCCTATTTTAAAAATCTCGAATAGTAGGCCCTAGGCTAGTGGGCACGAGCAAGAGCTCGTAAACAAATATGATTCTAAGCCATGAAAACTTAAGTAAATGAATTGTTTGGCCATAGTACCGAGACAAGACCGACATACTCAATAGACTAGTAGTAGTGTGACATGATAGGTCAACGAACCAGTCGAGAGAAACAGCTACAGGTCAAGTTGAGGGTCGGGGCCATTAGACTAGTGGCACCAAAGATTAAATGGTTTTTGAGGAAAACTTTGTTTGTGCATGCACTTGAGGTTTGGGACCATTAACACGCCCAAGAGGGGTAGTAATGCGTACTAAGGGCTATTGGATGACATGGTGGCAATAAAGGAAAGAGTAAGCTACTGGGTTTGTGTTTCTCGTCATATCAGTTAGTAATGGAGTTCTATGTTTGTACTCCACGGAATTCTGTGTTTGTACTCCACGGATTTCTATATTTGTACTCCACGGAGTTTATGTGTTTGGACTCCGCGAAGCTTCTATGTTTGGGACTTACTGAAGCTTCTGTATTTGAGTTTTATGTGCACGAGACTGAGATATGGTTCATATTCTCATACGGACACAAAGTTTTAATCATGTGTGTTTCCTTCATAATGAAGAACGTGTGTTAGTTGATAAACACACCGATTATAGTTGAGGAGTGAGTAATGACGATGAAACTGAGATTTTAAAAATGAGAAATTCTAAAATAAGGAGTCTAGCACACTCCAATTTAAATATTTTTCCTTAAAAGTCAAACTTTAAACACTTATTCACTGAGTTGTAAAACTCACCCACTCCCTTTTATCCATTTTAGGTAACCAAGAAAAAAACTAAACTTAAAGACCTCCATATATGAGAACTCTAAAGACAGATATGTCTATTTTTCAGTTTTGTATAATGTTATTTCAGGAAATGCAGGAAAAAGGAGACCTTACACTTCACGGTTTAGAAAAGGACGAAACCATTAATGATCTAAAGAGAGTGACGAGTTGCTCATAGGGACCCGACCAAATCGTGGTAAAAATAAGAGTCATAAATTTTTAAATATTTTTATTCCACATACTCTGTTGATTATTTTGATTGTGGAGAAGAATATGAAAAGAAACAAAGGAGGATTAAACTAATAAGAGACATTTATGGAGATATGAATATTTGATTAATTAAAGAAGGGAGACGGAGGAAAGAGATGCCTATTTACAATGTACTATTCCACAGTGTGAATGCCAAACTAAATAATAAATAAAGAGTACTAGAATTTAAAGTACAATATTTGTTAATATAATAAAAAGATTTGTGGAATGAAAATGAAAATATAAATTATGTAGAGGTGAAAGAAGCTAATAAATTAATATAAAGTAATATAATTTTTACTTGTATAATATTACCTACTTCAATTATTTCTATGTATTCTAGTTTTTATTAGACATTTTTTCTCCCTAAATTATGTGTTTAAATGGCAGGTCATATTATTTATTTTCTAGATTTAAATATAATCCTATTTTTTTAGTAATAACTAAATTAAAATATTTTTTGGTTCAACCAATATTATATCCTAAAAATCTTTCAATTGGCTAAAATAATGTCAATATCTTTTCGAGTTGCCTGACTTATAAACTGTATGCAAATATATAAAACTAAAATTTTGTTATATAAGTTTATTTGAACTATTATAAAAATATTGAAATTTTATTTAATTTAATCAGAAAATGAAAATATATGTAATCCTCTTTCACATTGGCCCAGATTAGTTGTGCCACCGCATCTTAAGTTGGGCCGACTGAGCTCTAACTCTTGTGATGATGTCACGTGTCCCTCGTGAGATTACTAATAACTAATGTTCTCTAAAATTCAAATTATGTAATGATGGTATTGATGTAATTGCCCATATATTGCCACGCGTTCCATATTTTCCATATATTCAATTTTACGTAATTTAATCATTTAAGTTTAATTTCTAACTACTTTAATCCATTTGTTTATAAAATAGTAATGATTTAATCATCATTATTATAATGTCTTATATAAATTTATTGGAAGTTAACGTTCCAATCACTAAATTGTTATAAATTTATGTTGAATAATTAAAGTTTTATAATATTTTTTGGTTAAAATAATTCTATGCATAATAATTTAAATAAAATAATATTTTTTTCTTAAATGAGATTATAATTTTTTAACTTAAACAAAGCCCATAACATATATTATTTATAAAGTATAAATAATTTATTGAAAAAATGGGACCGCCACCGGATAGAAACTAAATGATTACATAAATAGACACTGTTGTCTAGCGAACAAGGGTAAGAGAGGAAGGCAGATATGAGGAGAAAAAAGGAAAATGAATAAGAAAACAAAATTTTGTTTGGCTGGAAAATCCCCTCTTTTATGTGGGAATCCAAAATTTTTATCCGTACAAAAAAAAGTAGGAATCCGAAAACTGAACCCAGCGGAAACCCTCCTTTTTCAGGCAACTACTACTGTGTCCGATTTTACGGTATGAGAGGAGGGGGAAGAGGAGGTTGATGACTCTGCCATCTTCTGGCTGCCGTTGCTGCTGCTATTCACCCGCTTCCTCCTCTCATTGGCTTCGTCCATCTCGATCTGCTCTTGCCTGCACTCTTTGCTGCAGAATGGCGTGTCTCCACTGCAAAATAAAAGATCGAATCCACGAGAAATTCATAATCAGCGTAAACTCAATTCTTCTTGAAAAGAACAACTTCATCCCGGCAGAAGATAAGACGAAGCCAATTAATACCAATTCAAGGAACGTGCACTATATTTCTTTCGTATTAGCCAGACATTGTTGAACAATTGGACTGCGATGGGTAACTAGTCGAATGGGAGAGTCTAGAGCTGGATGAGATAGTTTACCGGTACATGAAGATGTCGGAGTTGAGCCCGAGGGGCTTACTGCAGCGGAAGCACGATCGAAGGAAGTAGTGCTCGTGGATGTGATCTCCATAACCGGTGTACACACCCGTGGAAGCTAAGCTCCCCATAAAATCGATATCAAAACTTAGATAATGGAAGAGAGAGAGAGCGATATAGCTATCTGTGGATCCCTCTTTGATTGCAGAAAGAGAGAAATAAGAGAGAGACGGGGAGAGAAGGTAAGAGGAGAAGGAGATGTGATATATAAAGAGAGACTTATGAAGTGCCCGGATCCTCTACCACGCGGATCACCTTAATGAATAAAGTTGTACATGTATATTTTGCATCAAACAAGTGGACATAGAATTTTAGGATTTTTTTAGTCATTCCCTTCAAATAATAAGTTGAGAAGCATTGGGACACATTTAGCTGGTTCGTAATTAATTAAAACCAGCGCAGCCCATTGGGTGAGGACTCTTTTTTTTCCCTTCCATGATTTGATTGTAATAAATTGTCTACCGTTCATGCATTTTATTTTTACAATAGGGTCCGTTATAATTATCCTCCATCTTTTTTATTTGTGCCTTTTTTGGACCTTTCCTTCACTTGGAAATAGAAGGAGAGATGATTTGGGGAGGGGCATTGCCGTAAAATCGACCGATATGGGGATGCGGATGAATTATTTTAAAGACCTCCAAAATAGAGAAAAGAAAAGGACACAAACAAAAAAGCGGAGTAGGAGCTGACAAGGATGTGGGACCCGCAGCCCGGGATCGGTGGGGGCACTTGACTGTCATGACTGAGTGGGCTATTTCCCATTATAATTAATATTTTTTATGGGGGTTTGAAAGCCACATATGAAGTGGCACCCTAGTGAACCGTCCAATTAAAACCTTCTAGCCAATCAAACAAGGGCACATCACGATAATTTCAATCCGCAATAAATTGCATTACAATTTACATAGTATTAAACTAATCGTGTTCACATCATGCAATAAATTGCATGTTATTTTTTGCACATAAAATTGCATATATTATTAAGCCTTTAAGAATTGGACAATATTTTGGAGGAAGCTGACGAGTGCAAGGTATGCACATGTGAGTCACTTTTGGATCAATTTAGTCAATGTTTTGTAGTTTCCTGAAGCTGCATCCCTATGTAAGCCTACTTGAACTTTAGACCTACCAAGTGAAGCATGAATTATAGTTGTAAAAAATCATTGGATAGAGTCCACATTCACATTCCTTCTTATCAATATCAGCACGACACAAACTTGTTCTTTGTTGATGCATAAGGCATGACAATGCAAGAGCTAAAAGATAGTCAAGTACCACTTGGGTTTGAAGAAGGGTTTAGGCAGTGAGGATCGAGTTGAGTGCGCTGTGGACATCCATTCCGATCAACGCCTCAGCTTTCTCGAGATCAGTTGTGGCATAGCCTAGCTTATGGGTGAACTCTGTAAGGCCTTTTTGGACTAGAGGGTCGATCTGGCCAACAAGCATGACCTCAATAGCAATAATATCTGCATAGGAATTTATGTGAATGAATGCGAAGCGACTACTTATGATGTACTTTCTCACGTCATCACCTTCATGAACGGAGGGGGCCCTAGCTTGAACTTGTAAACACAAGCCTAACAACACCCATATGACGTGTGTGACTGGAATTATGACCATGCCAGTGTCAAAGTTAGAACTTGAAGTGCTAAGTGAGAACTAAAGCTTAAATAAGTTAGATCAATGTACGTGAAAATATTACGGCATAATAGGGAGGACAAGGCTGAAAACATTATTTAGTTACCCATTAAAAGCCAGCCTCCACTTTCCCTCAAGTCTAGTTGAGACATCTCCATCTAAGCACAAGTGAGCAAAGAAGGGACAGCTCCACCTTGCAATATAATCAAATGAGGGCAACCACCATATCAAAAAGGACGATATCACCTATACATGCAATTTTACAAAGAAAATATTCCTATATTTTTGTCTCTTGTATTGTTTTTCCTTTGTGTTGCTCATAATTATATAAATTAGATACAATAAAAGTAGAAATAGTATGCAACATTACAAAATAATAAATTACCATCTTATCTCCTTTTTCATTTATGGTATTAAAATTCTTGCTAGTGATGAAAGATGTTGATCGGCATTAGTCATCTCCTACATGTGCCTGTTCACCTATAATTGCACACACATTTCAAATTTAAATTATACAATGAGTTATTCAACTACTATTGTGTTCCTAAGCTCTTTACGTGAAAGCACGTTTTAACATGAATCGACCGTATACCAAAAGAGAAGAATGATGAACTTGAAGTTATTAACTCGGAATATCAAGCATGGATAATTAGAGATAAATTTGCTCTAACAACTCTTCTTGTCTCTCTATCTATAGAAATTAACTTTCAAGTAATTGAAACACTTACCTCATATAAAGCACAAGCCAAGATGAAAACTTTGTACAACCTACAAACTCGAGCACATAAAGATATTTTTAATTAGTAGTGGCTAGAATTAAAAAGGGTCATCAACCCATGTCTATATATCTCTCTATTATCTCTAACCTTTCTATTAGTTTCACCCAAGTTGGGCATCCCAAGCTCGACCATGAAATCAAAGATGAGCTCTTTGATGAAGTCAATTGTGAGTGAGAAGCACTTAATCAGACTATGTCTCCAATTCTCGAAACCATGTCACTTGACTCCCTAAAGGCCCTACTCATCGTCCAAGACGTTCGCATATTACGAATATATATCTCTTACTTCGGATCTGCACGGCTCTCTAGCATGATGGGGTCTTCATTAGCGACTCAGCCTCCTATGGTTGTTGTTGCTGCCTGCACCACTCAAGGACTCCTCTCGACACCTTTGTCATTCCATTTTCAATCTGTAGGTCGTCGATCGCCATAGAGGTTCTCCCATAATCCTAATTGGAAATTTAGGGTAAATGTTAGCATGTCGTACATGATCTGTAAAACCTGTCCCTTGGAGTAAAAGAAAACTGGGAAAAAGGGACCAATATAAGTTTATAAATGAAGAAATGAGCCGTTTAATGAACAAAAAATAGCTAACGTGGGAAAATAAAAAATCTCAAGTGACAAAAAATTCACAAAAATGATAAGGAAGAACCAAGAAGTGGAATTGAGGATAGAATCGAACCAGTTCGCAGTGAATCGGACGTGAACCGAACTGAACTAGCATGAACCATAGTAAACCGATTCACAAATTCATTTTTCTAGTTGGCTTAAAATGTCAATTTGGAAAATTAAAAGCACCATTAGATAGAAAATGAATTTATAAATTTTTAAATTTTAGAAAAATGGTCGAATCTGGTCCGAACCGGCCGATTTTCAAATTTTGGATCGTGAACCTGGTCAGACCAGACCGGTCAACAATCCAACCAGCCCAGTCAATGGTCAATGGTCAATGGTGTCACACCCCAACCTAGTTTGGTGGGATCCCCGTGAGCAACCTGCCACTCCCTTTGGTTCATAAAAGGCTTCACCCTTTTCTAAACAAAAAGGAGCAAGACTTCATTTTTCCTGTATTTCCTAGAATAACATTAATTAAAACTGAATATATTTAACCTTGCATACCTGTCTTGCAGGTTCAGCTACAGGTAGGTCTTTAAGTAGGTTTTTCCTCGATTACTTGAAAAGGGGTAAAGGGAAGTGGGTGAGTTTGACAACTTAGTGAATGGGTGTTGGGAGTGAGTATTCAGAACATCTTTAATTGGAGTGTGCTAGACTCCTTATTTCTTTCGAAAATATTATTTCCCTTAAATTTTCAGTTATTCAAAACCATTTTCCTCATTATCCATAAACGGTGTGTTTAACAGTCAACATACGCCCTTCATCATGAAGGGATCACACATTCGCAGGGCAGCCCGTACACTGCATCCACTTGTGGTGTTGAAGCGACTTTACCGGCCACCTAGATAGAAGCCCATCCACTTCTACCCTCAGAATGAGTGGATGTTCGTGACATCCGACCCTCAAACCTAAAATCAAGTCCATGTCCATATGTCATGCCCTGACCTGGTTTGGTCGGATCCCCGTGAGCAACCTGCCACTCCCCCAGTTTATTAAAGGGTTTCCCCTTGTTATAAATCATAAATACTAAGGCGTCCTTTAAACATGCATCTTTTCCTGGAATAATATAAATTAAAACTACATAATAATTTAAATTTATCATACATGTCTTACAAGCGTCTTAGTTGATGGTCTTTAAGGGTAGACTTTCCAGAATTTCCTAAAAGGGTATAAGGGAGGGGCTGAGTACGACTACTCAGTGAATAGGTTTTCAAAATTTAACATTTAGGAAAAAGATTTGTATTTGAGTGTGCTAGACTCCTTTATTTCAAAAATCGTTTCATTTCAAATATCGGTTTTTACCACCATTTCTTATTAATCACGGTGTGTCATCACCCAACACACATCCTTCATCATGAAAGTCAAACACACATTCGCAGGCCAGTAAGTCCACTGAACCTACTTGTGGCATCGGAGTGACTTTATTGGCTACCTAGATAGAAGCACATTCTCTTTTACCATGATAATGAGTGGATGTGCACGACATTCAACCCTCAATCCTAAAATCAATTCTCCGTGTCCGTATGAGGATAAAGACCTCATCCCGTCCCCACCCCGATCTCATGCGCTTGGTGCTACTCCAAATTTCACATGGTTACCTAGTACGACGAACTGCCCTTATACTCAACAGGTCGTCTAGGGCCCTTAGGACACATCACTACCCCTCTTGGGCATCTTGATGGTCTCATAATCACAGTGCATGCATAATCAGTATTTTCTTATCATGCCATATAATCTGTGGTGCCACTAGTCCAACGGCTCTGACCTTCAACTCAACTTACAGCTTTTTGTTTTGACTAGTCCGGAAACCTATCATGTCGCACTGCCACTAGTTGACTGAATATGTCAGTATTGTCTTGGTACCATGGCCAAATAATTCATTTATTAAAGTTTTATGGCACATATCTCATGTTTGTTTACAAGCTCCTGCTCGTTTCCACTAGCCTATGGCCCACTTGTTCAAGATTTTCAAAATTGGGCATAATAGCCCCCAAGTTCCAAAACTGAGGCCTCTAGCCTATAAGAGCTATTCAAGCTCCTATCAAGAAGGTCTCCCAAATTTCCAATTTGGTCCCCCCAATTTTTCCAAAATTACCATTTTGCCCTTCCTTTACAAAAATGGTAAGTTTCACCCCAAAAATTCTAAAATTCCTCAATTGGCCCTCTAACATTTTTATCATGCCCAATTGACCCTCAATTATATAAAAATTGCATCTTGGTCCTTCGAATTTTCAAAAATCCCCAATTTTCCCCAATTTCAACCACTTAACACAGCAGAATTTGATTTTATCAAATTGACCGATCAAACACATCTAATTTAAAATTGAAGTGAAAATTGAGATCCTACATCTTCATACGATTCAATAACACTTTGAATCACAAGTTTTGATGCCGGAATGAGCTCAAACGGAGCTTTGCCAGAAAACAGACTATAGAGAGAGAAAGCTTCAATTACTCACCGTCGGGGGCACGACGATCCGAGATTTCGATCTGAGCAGATAGCTCTCATCCTGATGTTTATCTTAGAATCAAGAATTGCATCAATTGATGCCGAATTAAGTTAGAATTTCATCATCAAAATTTTGTTAGTTCTCTTTGTAGCACTAGTCAAAAATTGCAGAGGGGAGCTGAATTGGCTTACCTTTCAATCCAAATTCGGCCGTGGGAGGGCTTGGTTTGGCTTGAGGAGGGCTCAAAATGGTCGATTTCAACTCAGCCAAAATAGGGCAGCTTCGGTTCGCTGGAACTGCTTCACTCTTCCATCATGTCGACGCTTCTCCAACGACACTCAGAGCAAACGGAGACTACATGAGTGTAGCTGACTTCTCCCCGGTTCTAAAGAACTCGACCTCACCTTCTTTGGCTTAGAAATGACCCTATATCAGAGCTCTAGTTTGAGGTTCACTAGAAAATAGAGCAGTTGAAAGAAAGTGAACTTTTCAGGTGTGGAGAGGGTCTTTATATAGGAATCTTGGGGACTTCTTGGCCATTCAATTAGCACCTTAATGGCGGTCATTCATTGTCTGAAACTCCCTGGTCGAAGACTTATCAGCTTCGTCAATGCTGCGCAATTTTCCAGTGAGTGAACAGTGCTATCATTTGAAAGAAGAAGACAATACAATTCCGAACCGGACTGAACCAGTCCGAACTGGGTTTAAAGCTTAAACCGAATGGTTCACCCCATTCAACCGAGTTTTTCAAATCTAAAAATTTCTAAATTCATCTAAATTCATTTTCTATCCAAGGGTGGCCTCAAATCTCAAATTTGAATTTTTTAAGCCACCTAGAAAAATGAATTTAGAATTTGGTTCAATAGTGGTTCAAACTAGTTCAATCTAGTTGGATCCGATTCACCTTAACCGGTTTGGTTTTCATCTTCAATTCATTCTCAAGTCCATTTCCATGACTTTTGGTACTCTTTTGGTCACTCGGGATCCATAAATTTCCCGATTTTCCCTTTCTCTATCGATTTTGGTTCATGAATCGACTCGGTTCATAAACTAGTTCAATCCAGTTGGATCTGGTTCATCTAAACTGGATTGGTTTTTCTCTTCCAATTTGTCCTAAGGTTCTTTTCCAAGGTTTTATAAACCATTTGGATCACCTGGGAGTTATAAATTTCCAAAACTGCACGTTCCCAAATGATCGGATTTGTGAACCGATTCGATTTTCTTACTAGGTTTTTTCGGTTCTTTTCTTGGTTTTCCTGAACTCAAAAGAGTGGGGTTTATAACTCTCCCCTCATTTAAGGAGTTTTGTCTCCAAAACTTAACCAATATATTCCACATCAGGAATAATTTCCCTTAATGTCAACTTGGGTTTTCTTGACATGCTTACACTTCGATTGTTCTTTCGCTTAGTCCCCATAATCATTCATCTAAGAAATTTCTTTTCATGTATCATACTTACTCCTTCCATGGAGTTATAATAACGAGGCATGTAAACCCCACCCTTTTGAGCGAAGGAAAAACCGGGAAGAGAACCGGTCAAACCAAGTGAGAAAATTGAACCGGTTCACAAACCCGATAAATTTTGAATGGGCAATTTAGGAATTTACAACTCCTAGGTGATCCAAAGGGTTCAATGATGAAATTCTAACTCAATTTGGTATCAATTGATGCGATTCTTGATTTTAAGATGAACCTCAATTTGGCATCAATCCGTTTGAGCTCATTCCAATGTTAAAATGTGCGATTCAAAGTTCCTTAGAATCATATGAACATGTAGGAACTCAATTTCAACAATTAGAGGTGTTTGATCGGTCAATTTGATGAAATAAAATTCGACAGTGTTGAAAAGTTGAAATTGGGGGGAAAATTGGGGATTTTCAAAAATTGAAGGACCAAAATAAAAATTTATGAAATTGAGGGCCAATTGGGCATGAAAATAATGTTTGAGGACCAATTGAGAAATTTTGGAATTTTTGGGGCAAAACTTACCATTTTTATAAAGGAAGGAAAAATGGTAATTTTTGAAAAGTTGGAGGACCAAATTGGAAATTTGTGAAATTAATCCCCTTTTTGTGAAATAGATTAAATTGAGGTCCTGTGATAAATTTTAGAAGTTTCGAGAGTCAATTTGAGGAAAAATCGGCATTAGGGACTTAAAGTTAAAGAGAAATAACATTAGGGGACCTAATTGTAAATAAATGGAAGTTTGACTTTCTCTTTTATTTGGAATGAATGAAGGCGATTAGCTGAAGGATAATGAACCAAGATGTTCATACCGTGTAGGAACGTGGAGTACCGAGAACGCTAGCAAGGACAAGCTCGCGTGAATATAAAGCACCGGTCTAGTGGAATTCACAACATTAACTGGTGAGTGGGTCATCATACCCGATTGGGATGATGAGTACAACTTAAAATTTAAAACCACATACCGGTTGCGAGTGGAAATTTTATATCATACCCGGTTGGGAATGATAAGTACCTCAGTATGAAAGCCCACTATTAAGTGGTATTTTAAACATCACTACTTAGAAGAAGTGATGTGAAAATCATGCAGAAAAACTACTTACCGGATTGTAAGTAGATCCTCGAAGGAAGTTGAAAACCCGTTTATCGGTTATGAACGGAGGTGTCCTTATACCAGGGTAGTATAATAGATAGAGAAAACATATGTTTTGTGAGAATGCTCTCCCCTGACTGTGTGCCAATACTTAAACAATTTGGGGGACCTTCTCGACGGTTGCTCGAATAGCTCTGATAGATCGTGGGCCTCGATTTTGGAACTTGGAGGCTAAATGCCCGATTTTCAAAATCTCGTACAGTGGGCCCAAGGCCAGTTGGCATGAGCAGGAGCTCGTAAACTAACATGATATATGTGCCATAAAACTTAATAAGTGAATTATTTGGCCATGGTACCAAGATAGGACCGACATGCTCAGTCAACTAGCGGCAGTGTGACATGACAGGTTGACAGACCAGTCAAGACAAACACCTATGGGTTGAGTTGAGAGTTGGGGTCGTTGGACCAGTGGCACCACAGATTACATGGCAATATGAGAAAACATTGTTTATGCATGCACTATGAGTACGGGATCATCAAGACACCCATGAGGGGTAGTGATGCGTCCTAAGGGCACTAGACGACCTGATGGCTATAAGGGCAGTTCGTCGTTCTAGGTGTCTGTGCGAAATTTGGAGTAGCACCAAGCGCATGAGACCGGGGTGGTGACAAGATGAGGTCTCTATCCTCATATGGACACGAAGAAGTGATTTCATGATTGAGGGTCGGATGTCGCATACATCCACTCATTCATAGGGTAGAAGTGGTCGTGCTTCTATCCGGGTGGCAGGAAAAGTCGCTCCGAAGCCACTAGCGGGTTGAGTAGTGATAATGACTTGCGAATGTGTGTAACCTTCATGATGAAGGATGTGTGTTGGGTGATGACACACCGTGGTAACTAAGAAATGATGGAAAAATCCAAATTTTTAAATGAAGGGATTTTTGAAAAAAAAGGAGTTTGGCACACTCCATATAAACATTTTTCTTAAAAATTCAAAGTAGACCTTTGAAAACCTATTCACTGAGTAGTCCTACTCATCCCTTCCCTTATGTCCCTTTTAGGAGATTTCGGAAAGCCTACACTTAAAGACCATTAACTAAGACACCTGTGATATAGGTATGATAAATCTAAATTATTATGCAGTTTTGTTTATGTTATTCCTGGAAAAAGGTGCAGGTTTAAAGGACACCTTATTCTTTACGGTCTATAATAAGGGGAAACCTTTTAATAAATCAGGAGAGTGATGGGTTGATCACGGGGATCCGACCAAACCGGGTCGAGGCGTGAGAACTAGAGTGGTATCAGAACCTGTTTCCTCAAATATATATTCAAGATTAGAAAATATAGTAACTAATAGGATTTCTCCTAAAATTTATAGATGGCTCCTAGGAGAGGAACCAAGAAAACTAGGGATGACTCTACTTAGCACCCTGTCCTCATAGGAAGACAACTCTAGAAATTTCCCAAATGCCTGGGGCATGATAGAAACCCCCAAGGACCAAATGATAAAGTATCCAAGAGGATGAGGCTTGGACCTGTTGAGGTCACACCCCGAGTACAAAGGAAGACAAGCCTGAGACCGGGAACACCAGTTAGGGCTTATAACCTTACCATAGAGGGTGCTTAGCACACACCCCGTAGTCCTCTACCTATTTCATGGCCACTTCTTTATAATATGGTTAAGACCCTAACATATTGTACTCTTTCTCCATTAATGAAGAATTCCAAGTTCCTGAAACCATGTCTCTAAACAAGGATGTAAGCCTACGTCTCAACTGTGGGAAGATTGTCTCAAGAAAAGTAACCAAACAAACCTCGGGGACCGAGGAGAATCCCATCCCAAATAAGGTAATAAACCAAAAGATTAAAGAGTTTAGGAGAACTCTTAGGGGAAAATTAGTAGGCAGAGAAGGCTCGCCAAGAAAATTGACAAGGAGATGAAAGAGTGAGAACTCTGATAGTGACTACTGGGCAAGGAAATGATACGTTACAAGGTGAGGATAATAGGAATGCTACTCGAGAAAGTGCTCAACACTATTAAGGACAAGTACCAAGATGAACTAGTATAAGTATAAGTAAAAAAGGGGTGTTCTACACCTCATAGATTCAAGGCAATACCTCATCAAGGGTCAGGAAAGACATGAAGGATTGGAGACCGATACCATGGAGCGGGTTACGTAAACGGTTCACCAAGAGGTTAAAAAATGACGAGGTGAATGCAAAAACTTCTTAAGAAGGTCAAACCAAGAAGGATACCTCATGAATAGGGATAAGGTACATGAGAAGCATACTTAGAACCCTCTCGTAAGGGGCAAACACAGAAAAACGTCCCCCGAAACTCTAGGGAATAACTTAGTTAGAGTGAAGAAGAGAAGGAATACGCTATGAAAGGGAACTCTGGAGGGTTGCATACAACCAAGTGCCTTAAAGGAATCATTGGTTGGCAGATGGACATAACATAGAGTGCAAGGAGCCAATCTCTCAATAGAAACTACTTGAAGGAAGGATGTACTGAAGGCCGAGACTAACCTACTTTGGAAAGGTGATAGAATGTTAGGTACAACTTCATTTGGAAAATATAGAGAAGTCAAGATTGAGATTCGGAACAACATAACAGAAGTAAGCAAACCATGACAACGAGAAGGTCAAAGAAAATGAACGACACCCTAAGGAGGACCGAGAAGTAGTAAGGAATATACCCTAAAAAGGGGCACTGGAAGGATCATTAAGGACAAGGAGATTAGAGAGACAACTGCCTTAAGAAAACTAAATAAGGTGAAAAGTAAGGGCGAGAAAAGTAACGAACTACTCTCGTGAGGGTCATAGAGTAAACTCCAGCAAAGAAGGAAGAGGTGGAAAGGCCAAATATTGGAGAAAATAAGGATGAAAGAAATCCTTAAAAGGACCAAGGGCCAATTAATGACTAAAACTCAAGCAAAGAAAGGAATAGGCAAGCCTCTTACATAACGGTCAAGAAAACTTGAAACAAGAAAGATTTGTATGCTCCCTAAAGAAGTAGACAAGTACTAGGTATGAATGAAGATGCGGATAGAGTATACAAGATGTGCCTACAAAAAAATTGTGGAGTAAAGGTAAATAGGAGAAGACGATATCAAGGGATGTCATTTAAGGGTAAAAATCCCCTTGAGCAAATGTAAAAAAAAAGGAAAGAATCCTACCAAGGAAGTATCGTGATATCCAAATATGATTCGTTTGGAGAAAGAGCAGGAGTATCAAGAAATAATTCCAGAAGAATCGAGTAGAAAGAAGGAACTAGTAACAGTGGACAACCAAAGAGAATAAACAAAACCCTAAGAAAGGATGAGATGTAGTAAAGACTACACACTTTGAAAGACAATGGGATGGGCATGAAGAACGAGTGATATAGCTACCCAGGCAATTGGACCAGAAAAATAAAGAGAAGAAGGCAATTAAAGAACTGGTTTTCGAAAAAACCATGGATTTAAACCACAACAAAGAAGGGAGAAGTGAAAAGGCCAAAATGTAGGAAGAGAAGAACGAAGGGAAATCCCTAAAGAAATTGATGGTCAAAACCAGATTTATAGTTTAAAGTCTTGGAATGGTTAAGTGATTCTCAAGAAGGGCGAACAAGAGATTTTGAAATAAGGAGGATGTGAACCCTCCTTAATAGAAATTATTTAACATGTTAGCATCAAAAGATGCTGTGACAAGTATGAATTAGTGGACAACCCATACTCGGGTAATAGAGGAAAAATGTTAGAGAAGATGTTGGGAAAGTAAGTCCCCTAATAAGGTGTAGCTAAGAAGGAATAACCACAATTGGTAAGACGGGTCATAGTTCACACATGCATACGAAGCTTAAAGAGTGGACAACCAAACATATTGTGGAATGCACATAATAAAACCAATAATCTGAAGTGTCCTATGTATGGAACAAGGGATAAAACAAAAGTTGTGGATAGAGAAGGATCCAAAGCAAAATAGATACCCTAACACAGATAAGGGTACGAAGAAAGGGAGAAAAGGGAACCTTCAAGCAATGGTAAGAAGGTTGAACATGTAGCTCCTAGAACGAAAGTCTCTACCTTGAGGGATACATTAGTGAATGAAAACGTAAAAGGAAAACTCCCTGAAATAAAACAATAGACTGAAAAGAGACAAATGGGAATAATGAACTATGAAGTGGTTACAAACAAGTAAGAGCGGATTAAAGCCAAAGGAAATCCTTGAGTAAAGGATGTTATTGGGAGTGATGATGGACCTAAGAAAGGATGAAACCAGCATGTCGGTAAAACATCTGGAAATTTAATTAATTGGAAATGGAAATACTCAATAAGGAAGTTAAAAAGGGATGAGTGGGTAAGGAGAACCGACACAGTTGTGTAAATTGAGTTAATAACGGTAAAGGTAGTTGAGGAATACTACCAAAGGAAGAGAGGGATAAAGTTATGCAATCCCTGAGAGGTTGAAAAATAAGGAATAACCCTAAAGGAGGTGTTTTGGAGATCTAATGGATATAGAGATAAGATCTAGAAAATGTCATGTTGTAAGGGACAAGAAAACCCAACGATCCCGGTGAAAACATGACTCAAAATAAGGAAGAGTCGGTTAATAAGCATGACAAAGTCAAACATAATTTAGATTGATTTGTAATGAGCAACGAGTGAAGGAAGAGTCGAAATGGGATGAAAAGGTGATGATAAAAAAATCCGTGGAAATAAGTGCGAAATGCTCTATAGGACGACGAGCTAAGGGTTTCAATGACCAAGTGGTTAACTAGGCATGAAAATGGTTAGTTATCTTGGAATTTTCAATCTTGAGTACAGAACCTCAAGGGGAAGAATGTTGCTCTAAGCAAAGAGAGAGATAAAATCTAAGAACATACCCTGAGGTAAGGTATGTCTAGTTATGAAAAACTCCATGGAGGGAGTAAATAATATAAAGGAAAAGGAATTCCTTAAAGTGAAAGTTGTAACAGGGGCTAATGGAAAGGACGAGAGAAAAGTTTGCATCTTAAGCAAACACCAAAGGGGCATCAAAGGAAATGATTTCTCATGCAAGGTTGCTAACTAAGTTTTGGGGACAAAACTCCTAAAAGGAGGGGAGAGTTGTAAACCCTGCCCTTTTGAGCTAAGGAAAAACCGGGAAGAGAACTAGTCAAATCAAGTGAGAAAACCGAATCGGTTCACAAACCCAATAAATTTTGAATGGGCAATTTAGGAATTTACAACTACCAGGTGATCTAAAGGATTCAAAAATATATGGAAAAGAACCTTAGGACGAATTGGAAGAGGAAAATTAGACCGATTTGGATGAACCGGGTCTAGTAGGATTGAACCGGTTTATGAACCGAGTTGGTTCATGAACCAGAACCGATAGAGATCGGGAAAAACAAAGGAATTCAACTCCATTATACTCCAAAGAAATTCATAAACCTTGAAAAGAAACCTTAGAACAAAGTGGGAGAGAAAAACCAGACCAGTTCGGGTGAATCGGAACCGAATCGGTTTATGGACTAAGTTGGTTTATGAAATGGAATCGATAAAGAGATGGTAAACCAGGAATTTTATGGACCCTAGGTGACCCAAGGAGTCACAAAAGACATGGAAATGGACTGGTGAAGGAATTGGGGATGAAAACCAAACCGGTTCAGGTGAACCGGATTGGAACCTGTTCGGACCGGTTTGAACCACTATTGAACCGAATCTTAAATTCATTTTTCTAGGTGGCTTAAATAATTCAAATTGGAGATTTGAGGCCACCATTGGATAGAGAATGAATTTATAAATTTTTAGATTTGAAAAAATCAATCGAATGGGGGGTGAACCGGCCGGTTTAAGCTTTGAACCCGGTTCGGAACAGTGTCATCTTCTTCTATAGTATGACAACACTGTTCACTCACCGGGAAACTAAAGAAACACCGGCGAAGAAGAAACACTTATGTTTGAGGCATTTCAGGTCTTCAATGTCAGTAATAATGGTGCCAAACGGACGACCAACGGGTCTCTAAGCTCCCTATATAAAGCATCCCTCCCCATTCATCCTCTCCACACCTAAAAACTCCATTCTCTCTCAACTTCTCCATTTTCCGACGAAGGTCGAACCAGAGCTCTGACATGGGGTCTTTTCTGAGTCAAACAAGGTGAGGTCAGGTTCTTTAGAACCTGGGAGAAGTCAGCTACACGTCTGTAGTCTACATTCACTCCAAGAGTCGCTGGCGTGATGAAACAATGAAGCAGCTCTGATGGACCGAAGCTGCCTTGTTTTGGCCGAGTTGAAATCGGCCATTTCAAGCCCTCCTCAGGCCAAACCAAGCCTTCCCAACACTTCCTCAGCCCTCCCACGGCTAAATTAGGACTGAAAGGTAAGCCAATTCGGCTCTCCTCTATAATTTCCGGCCGGTGCTAGAGAGAGAACTGACAAAATTTCAATGATGAAATTCTAACTCAATTCGGCATTAATTTATGCGCTTGATTCTAAGATGAACCTCAATATGAGAGCTATCTGCCCAGATTGAAATCTCGGACCGCCGTGCCCTCAATGGTGAGAAATTGAAGCTTTCTCTCTCTACAGTCTGTTTTCTTGCGAAGCTCTGTTTAAGCTCGTTCCGGTGTTAAAATGTGCGATTCAAAGTTTCTTAGAATTATATGAACATGTAGGAACTCAATTTCAACAATTAGAGGTGTTTGATTGGTCAGTTAGATGAAATCAAATTCGACAGTGTTGAAAAGTTGAAATTAGGGGAAAGATTTTGGGAAAATTGGGGATTTTTAAAAATTGAAGGACCAATATAAAATTTTATAAAATTGAGGGCCAATTGGGCATGAAAATAATGTTGGAGGACCAATTGAGAAATTTTGGAATTTTTGGGGCAAAACTTACCATTTTTGTAAAGGAAGGGCAAAATGGTAATTTTGGAAAAGTTGGAGGACCAAATTGGAAATTTGTGAAATTAATGCCCTTTTTGTGAAATGGATTAAATGGAGGTCCTATGATAAATTTTAGAAGTTTTGTGACTCAATTTGAGGAAAAATCGGCATTAGGGACTTAAAGTTAAAGAGAAATAACTTTAGGGACCTAATTGCAAATAAATGGAAGTTTGAATTTCTCATTCATTTGGAATGAATGAAGGCGATTAGGCTAAAGGATAATGAATTGAGATGTTCATATCGTGTAGGAACGTGAAGTACCAGAAACGCCAGCAAGGACAAGCTCGCGTGAATATAAAGCATCGGTCTAGTGGAATTCCTGGCATTAACGGGTGAGTGGGTTTACTAACATCATACCCGGTTGGGATAATGAGCACAACTTAAAATTTAAAACCACTTATTGGTTGTGAGTGGAAATTTTATATCATACCCGGTTGGGAATAATAAGGCAGTCGGCACGAGCAGGAGCTCGTAAATGAACATGATATATGTGCCATAAAAGTTAATAAGTGAATTGTTCGGCCATGGTACCAAGATAAGACCGACATGCTCAGTTAACTAGCGGTAGTACGACATGACAGGTCGATGGACCAGTCATGTCACGCCCCGACCCGGTTTGGTCGGATCCCCGTGATCAACCTGCCACTCTCCCGATTTACTAAAGGGTTTCCCTTTATATTATAAATCGTTAAGAGTAAGGCGTTCTTTAGACCTGCACCTTTTTCCAAGAATATCATAAATCAAAATTGTATAGTAATTTAAATTAGTTGTACCTGTCTTACAGGCGTTTAATTGCGCAAGTCCTTTAATGTTTGGCTTTCTAGGACTTCCTGAAAGGGGTATAAGGGAGGGGGTGAGTACAACTACTCAGTGAATAGGATTCAAATCTTTTAAATTTCAAGAAAAATATTTATATGGAGTGTGCCAAACTCCTTTCTTTTCAAAAATCATTTCATTTAAAAATTCGAGTTTTTCCATTATTTCTTAGTTATCGGTGTGTCATCACCCAACACACATCCTTCATCATCATGAAGGTTACACACATTCGCAAGTCAGTATCACTACTGAACCTGTAGCTGTTCGTCTTGACGGGTCCGAATACCGGTCATGTCACACTGCTACTAGTTGACTGAGTATGTCAGACCTGCCTTGGTACCATGACCAAACAATTCACTTATTAAGTTTTAATGGCACACACACACACAAACACACACACACACACACACATATATATATATATATATCATGTTCTTTTACGAGCTCCTGCCCGTGTCCATTAGCCTATGGCCCACTGTTCGAATTTTTCAAAAACTAGGCATTTTAGCCCTCAAGTTCCAAAACTAAGGCCCCCCCCGCCTATAAGAGCTATTCGAGCTCTCGTCAAGAAGGTCTCCCAAATAGTTTAAGCAATTGCACACATTCAAGGGAGAACACTTCCGACAAAATAGGTTTTCACTGTCCATTATACCAACCGATATAAGGACATCTCCGTTCATAACCGATGAACGGGTTTTCAACTTCCTTCGAGGAAGTCTCATCATACCAATCGGGTATGATCTACTTATAACCGGTAAGTAGTTTTTTTTACGCAAAATTTTCACATCACTTTCTCTAAGTGGTGATGATTAAAATACCACTAAACAGTGGGTTTTTATACCGAGGTACTTATCATCCCCAACCGGGTATGATATATAATCCCACTCACCCGATAGTGCAGTGAAATTCTACTTAGTCGGGTTCTGTCCTTAGCAAGCTGGTCCTCGACTGGCGGTCCTGATGTCTCATTTTCCTACATGAGATGAACATAATTGTTCATTATTCTTTGGCCTAATTGCCCTCATTCGTTCTAAATGAATGAGAAAACCCAACTTTATATATATTTGCAATTAGGTCCCTAAAGTTAATTTTCTTTAACTTTAAGTTCCTATTGTTGGGTTTTTCCTAAATTCGAGTTTCAAAACCTTTAAAATTTATCTTAGGACCTCAAATTATTTGATTTCATACAAAGGGGTTTAATTTCCCAAATTTCCAATTTGGTCCTTCAATTTTCCCAAAATTACCACTTTGCCCCTTCTTTAGAAAAATGGTAAATTTTTTCCCCAAAACTTCTAAAATTTATCAATTGGCCCTCTAATATTCTTATCATGACCAATTGACCCTCAATTTTAGAAAATTACATTTTGGTCCTTCAAATTTCCAAAAATCCCCAATTTCCCCATCTTTTTTTTCCAATTTCAACTCTTCAACACTACCAAATTTGATTTCATCAAATTGACCAATCAAACACCTCAAATTATTGAAATTGGAGTTGAAATTGAGTTCATACATGTTCATACAATTTTAAGGAACTTTGAATCATAGATTTTAACGCTGGAACGAGCTTAAACGAAGATTCGTCGAAAAATAGAGTATAAAGAGAAAAAGCTTTGATTTCTCATCGGTGAGGGCACGGCGGTGGAGCTTTTCAATCTGGGTAGGTAGCTCTTCTCCAGAGGTTCTTCCTAGGATCAAGTATGACATCAATTGATGTCGAATTGGATTAGATTTTTTTCATTGAAATTCAGCTGACTCTCTCTCTATCAACGATTTGAAATTGTAAAGGGGAACTAAATTGGCTTACCTTTCGGTCCTAATTCGGCTGAGGAAGGATTGGGGAAGTGTTGGGAAGGCTTGGTTTCGCTTGAGGAGGGCTTGAAATGGCCGATTTCAGCTTGGCCGAAATTGGGCAGCTTCTGTCCGCTAGAGCTACTTCACTATTCCATCATGCCGACGCTTCTCCAACGATTCTCGGATTGACTGGAGTTTGCTACCAGATAGCTGTCTTCTCCCCGGTTCTAAAGAGCCCGACCTATGTTCAAGTTAAAGTTCTACTTCGAGCTTCACCGGGAAATGGAGCAGTAGAGAGAGAGAGAGAAGTGTTTGGGTGTGAGGAGAATGAATGGGGATAACCTCTTTATATAGGTGTAAAATCGTGTATTAAATGGGAGAGATTTATTATTAGTATTAATATTTCCATAAATTATTTGTATTAATTCCAATAATTTAATTTCAATATTAAATTATTTGTATTAATTTCAATAATTTAATTTAGGTATTAAATTATTGGTATTAATTACATTAATTAAATATGTATTAATTTATGCCTATTTGTGATAAGGCGTACGCTTGTATAAAAATTTTTGACCGAAATTTCAGGTTACAAAAAAATCATACTTCCGAGGAGGTCACCCATCCTCACACTACTCTCGAGCAAGCATGCTTAACTCTAAAGTTCTTATGGAATCTCGTTCACCTAAACCAAATTGGTTTTTCTATTATAATTTGTCTTAAGTTTCTTTTCCAAGGTTTAATGAACCCTGTGGATCATTCGAAAGTTGTAAATTTCCAAATTGCTTGTTCCCAAATGATCAGGTTTGTAAATCGACTTAGTTTTCTTACTCGGTTTGACCGGTTCTTTTCCCGATTTTCCTTAACTAAAAAATGCTAGTTTTACAAGTCAAGACAAACAACTGCAGGTTGAGTTGAGAGTTAGGGCCGTTGGACTAGTGACACCACAGATTACATGCCAATATGAGAAAACATTGTTTTTGCATGCACTGTGAGTATGGGATCATCAAGACGCCCATGAGGGGTAGTGATGCGTCCTAAGGGCATTGGATGACCTGGTGGCTGTAAGGGTTGTTTGTCGTTCCAGGTGTGTGTGCAAAATTTGGAGTATCACCAAGCGCATGAGACCGGGATGGGGACAGGATGAGGTCTCTATCCTCATATGGACACGAAGAAGCGGTTTCAGGATTGAGGGTCGGATGTTGCATACATCCACTCATTCCAGGGTAGAAGTGGTTGTGCTTCTATCCGGGTGGCAGGAAAAGTCACTCCGAAGCCACTAGCGGGTTGAGTAGTGATACTGACTTGCGAATGTGTGTAACCTTCATGATGAAGGATGTGTGTTGGTTGATGACACACCGTGGTAACTAAGAAATGATGGACAAACCCAAATTTTTAAATAAAGGGATTTTTGAAAAATAAAGGAGTCTGACACACTCCATATAAACGTTTTTCTTAAAAATTAAAAGTAGACCTTTGAAAACCAATTCACTTAGTAGTCATACTCACCCCCTCCCTTATATCCCTTTCAGGAGATTTTGGAAAGCCTACCTTTAAAGACTATCAGCTAAGACGCCTATGATACAGGTATGATAAGTCTAAATTATTATGCAGTATTGTTTATGTTATTCCTAGAAAAATGTGCAGGTTTAAAGGACGCCTTACTCTTTACTGTCTATAATAAGGGAAACCCTTTAATAAACTAGGAGAGTGGTAGGTTGATCCGACCAAACCGGGTTGGGGCGTGACAAGGCATGTCTACCTCATTAATCCCAATTTATATTCTTAGGTTCGCATCTCCCTTTTATTTAGGGTAAGGTTCTTCCTTTTGGGGTTCTTACTCAAGATTTCAGGATTGGGAGTTCTTAGTGCCCAATCGTTCCTTTGTCTAGTTATCTCTTTATCATTGAAACCCCTAGCTCGACATTCATTCGAGAATTACACACTTATTTTCACAAGTTTCTATGTTATTATTCTTTCATCCCAATTTGACCCATCCTTCATCCATCATTGATTACAACTTCGGTCAAATTTATTTTTGACCTTGTTATGTTTACTAATTGACTCCTTCTTACACGGGTTACATTTTACTCAGGACTGTTGGTGCTTATATGTTCCTTACGACATGACATAGTTCTAAACTAGTCTTTGTCCATCAGACATCTTACAACACCTCTTTTAGGGTTATTTTAGACTTTCCAACCTTCTAGGGATAATATAATTTCATCCCTCCTTTCATCGGGTAGTATTCCTCAACGACCTTTACTGTTATCCAATTATCCTTTGTATCTTGACAACATGTCTTACATAACCATGTCAATTTTCCTTACCCACTTGTCCTTTCCCAACTTCTTTATTGGGTCTTTCTAGTGCCAATTATTTGGATCCCCGATAGTTTACCAACAACCTGGGATTCTTTCCTTCTTAAGTACTTGGCATTCCTTATTAAATGATTTTTCCTTTTTCCTTAATCCACTTTTACTTACTCATAATCACTTCATGATTCTTCATTCTACAATAATCGCTTTCGATCTATGTGTCGATTCCTTTGCTTGGGAAGGTTCCCTCCTTCTAGTTTCGTTCTCTACTATGTTCCTCACAATAGAAATTTCCATCTTAGGAGTTACACACTCAACCTCCTTATCATTCATTGTAGAGTTCTTTCTCCCTTTCTTCGCACCCCTATCTATGTCAGGGCATTTTCCCATATTGGATCCTTCTTTATCCATGACTTTTGTTTCATCCCTTATTCCTTACTAGAGATACTTCCGATTTTCGGTCTTATTTCGTACACTTCACACTATGCTCAACCATTGACTCTTTAAGCTACGTATGCGCGTGTGGACTATGACCTATCTTACCAATTGTGGTTATTCCTCCTTAACCACATCTTATTTGGAGGGTTTGCTTTCCCAACGTGTTTCTCAGACGTTCTTTCTATCATTAATTTATTATGGATAGTTCACTCATTCTTACTTGTCACAACATCTCTTGATGCTAACTTCCTACTTACACTTTTCTTGAGTTTAACTACTCCTTAGATTCTCTTAATATGCTTCCTTGGGTTTCTTTCACCATAGCATGCATTTTATTTGCAAATTCGTCTCCTCACCTCTTGTCACCCAGTTTCGTTTCTTCTTTATTAGGTCATGTATCCTTTCTCAAGATTTCCTTATTTGGGAGGATTCTTACCCTTTTCTCCTGTAATTTCTTTTTCATTCATCTTGAAGACACCTAACTTCAAATGACGTCCCTTGATGCTATTCTTTCATGCTTATCTTTACTCTTGAGATCCTATGGGTACGTCTTTCATACTCCATCCTCATTCTCACTCGTACCCTAGTATATGTGTCACGCCCCGACCCGATTTAGTAGGATCCCCGTGATCAACCTGCCACTCTCCCGGTTTATTAAAGGGTTTCCCTTATTATAAACCATAAAAAGTAAGGCGTCCTTTAAACCTGCACCTTTTTCCTGGAATAACGTAATCAAAACTACATAACATTTTAAATTCATCATACTTGTCTCACATGCTTCTTAGTTGATGGTCTTTAATGGTAGGCTTTCCGGGATTTTCTAAAAGGGATATAAGGGAGGGGGTGAGTATGACTACTCAGTGAATGGGTTTTCAAAAGTTTGGACTTTTAAGAAAACATTTATTATTGGAGTGTGCCAGACTCCTTTCATTCAAAAATCCCTTGATTCAAAATCTCGGTTTTTATCACCATTTCCTAATTTAATCATGGTGTGTCATCACCCAACACACATCCTTCATCATGAAGGTTAAACACACATTCGCAGGTCAGTACATCCACTGAACCCACTTGTGGCTTCGGACCAACTTTACCGGCCACCTGAATAGAAGTACGTCCACTTCTACCCTAAGAATGAGTGGATGTTCATGACATCTGACCCTCATTCCTGTAATAAATTCTTCGTGTCCGTTATGAGGACAAAGACCTCATCCTATCCCCACCCTGGTCTCATGTGCTTGGTGCTATTCCAAATTTCGCACGGTCACTTGGAATGACAAACTGCCCTTACACTCACCGGGTCGTCCAGGGCCCTTAGGACGCATCACTACCCCTCATGGGCATCTTGATGATCCTGTACTCATAATGCATGCACAAACAATGTTTTCTTAATATGCCATGTAATATGTGGTGTTATTAGTTCAACGGTCTCGACTTTCAACTCAACCTATAGTTGTTTGTCTTGACTGGTCTAGAGACCGGTCATATCGCACTACTACTAGTTTACTGAGAATGTTAGACTAGCCTTAGTTCCATGACCATACAATTTACTTATTAAAGTTTTATGGCACATATATTATGTTCGTTTACGAGCTCCTGCTCGTGCCCATTGACCTATGGCCCACTATTCAAGATTTTCAAAATCTGGCATTTAGCCCCCAAGTTCCAAAACCGAGGCCCCCGACCTATCAAAGCTATTCGAGCTCCCGTTAAGAAGGTCTCCCAAATTGTTTAAGCATTGGCAAATAGTTAGGGGAGAGCACTTCTGACAAAACATATGTTTTCTCTATCCATTATAATGCTCAAGTATAAGGACACCTCCGTTCATAACCGATGAACAGGTTTTCAACTTTCTTTTGAGGAAGTCTCATCATACCAACCGGGTATAATCTACTTACAATTGGTAAATAGTTTTTCCGCATGATTTTCACATCACTTCCTCTAAGTTGTTACATTTAAAATACCACTAAATAGTGGGTTTTCATACCGAGGTACTTATCATCCCCAACCAGGTATGATATAAAATTTCCACTGACAACCGGTAAATGGTTTTTAAATTTTAAGTTGTGCTCATCATTCCAACTGGGTATGATGTTAGTAAACCCACTCACTCGTTAAAGCAGTAAATTCCACTAAATTGGTTCTTGTATTCACGCGAGCTCGTCCATGCTGGCGTTCCCGGTACTTCGCGTTCCTACACAATATGAACATCCTTGTTCATTATTACTCGACATAACAGCCTTCATTCATTTCAAATGAATGAGAAAACCTAGACTTTTTAGTTATTTGCAATTAAGTCCCTAAAGTTATTTTTCTTTAACTTTAAGTCCTTAATGTCGGTTTTTCCTCAAATTGAGTCCCAAAACTTTTAAAATTTATCTTGGGACCTCAATCTATTCAATTTCACCAAAAAGGGGTTTAATTTCCCAAATTTCTAATTTGGTCCCCCAACTTTTTCAAAATTACCATTTTGCCCTTCCTTTACAAAAATGGTACGTTTTGCCCCAAAAATTCCAAAATTACTCAATTAATCCTCCAACATTATTTTCATACCAAATTGACCCTCAATTTTATAAAATTGCATTTTGGTCCTTTGAATTTCGAAAATCCACAATTTTCCCCAAATTTTCCCCTAATTTCAACTAGTTAGCACAACTGAATTTGATTTTATCAAATTGTCCAATCAAACACCTCTAATTGTTGATATTGAAGTTAAAATTGAGTTTCTACATCTTTTTATGATTCAATAGCACTTTGAATCGCAAATTTTGATGCTGGAACCAGATCAAACGGAGCTTCACCGAAAAATGGACTGTGGAGAGAGAAAGCTTCGAAAACTTACCATCGGGGGCACGACGGTCTGAGCTTTCGATCTAGGCAGATAGCTCTCGTCCTAAGGTTCATCCTAGAGTTAAGAATCGCATCAATTGATGCCGAATTAAGTTAGAATTTCATCATTGAAATTCAATCGGTTCTCTTTCTAGCATCGGTCGGAATTTGCAGATGGGAGCTGAATTGGGTTACCTTTTAGTCCTTATTTGGTTGTGGGAGGGATGAGGAAGTGTTGGGATGACTTGGTTTAGTCCAAGGAGGGCTCGAAATGGCCAATTTCAGCTCGACCAAAATAGGGCAGGTTTAGTACCCCAGAGCTACTTCACTGTTCCATCACGCCAGCATTTCTCTGGCCACCCTCGGAGCAAATGGAGACTACAAGCGTGTAGCTGACTTCTCCTCGGTTCTAAAGAACCCAACCTCGCCTTGTTTGGCTTAGAAAAGACCCCATATCGGAGCTCTGGTTTGAGCTTCGCTGGAAAATGGAGCAGTTGAGAGCAGGTGTGGAGAGGATGAATGGGGAGGTGCTCTTTATATAGGGAGCTTGGGGACCCGTTGGCCATCTGTTTGGCACCTTTATGACAAGCATTGAAGACCTGAAATGTACCAAACGAAAGCGTTTCTTCTTCACCAGTGCTGCTTTTATTTTCCGATGAGTGAATAGAGGAAGAAGATGACTCTGTTCCAAACTAGACCGAACCGGTACGAACCGGGTTCAAGTTTAAACTGGCTGGTTCACCCCTCATTTGGCCGAGTTTTTCAAATCTAAAAATTTCTAAATTCATCTAAATTCATTTTTTATCCAATGGTGGTCTCAAATCTCAAATTTGAATTATTTAAGCCACCTAAAAAATGAATTTAGGATTCGATTCAATAGTGGTTTAAACCGGTCCAAACTAGTTCGAATGTGGTTCACCTGAACCGGTTTGGTTTTCATCCCCAATTCCTTCACAAGTCCATTTCCATGACTTTTGTGACTCCATAGGTCACTTAGGGTCTATAAGATTCCCAGTTTGTCATCTCTTTATCAATTTCAGTTCATAAAACGACTTGGTTCTTAAACCGGTTTAATCCGGTTCGGCTCCGGTTCACCCGAACCGGTCTGGTTTTTCTCTCTCACTTTGTTCTAAGGTTCCTTCCCAAGGTTTATGAATTTCTTTGGAGTACAATGGAGTTGAATTCCTCTATTTTGCCCGATCTCTATCGGTTCCAGTTCATAAACCGACTCGGTTCATAAACTAATTCAATCCTGTTGGACCTGGTACATCCAAACAGGTCTCATTTTCCTCTTCCAATTCATCCTAAGGTTCTTTTCCATTGTATTATGAACTCTTTGGATCACCCGGGAGTTATAAATTTCTAAATTGCCCATTCACAATTGATCGGGTTTGTGAACCGGTTCAGTTTTCTCACTCGGTTTGACCGGTTCCCTTCCTAGTTTTCCTTAGCTCAAAAGGATAGTGTTTAAAATATGTTTATTTCTTTCTAGGGAGAGTTCACATCCACCTAGTTTCAAAATCACTTGATCATCCTTCGAGAGGCTCACTTAACCATCTCATGGCCTTTTGATAGTAAATCTGGTCTTGGTCAGTGATTACTTTAAGGATTTCCTTTCTCTAATTTTTTTTTCAACATTTTGGAATTTTCACATCTCTCTTCCTTGTCGTGGTTTAAATCCATGGTTCTCCTGAATGTCAGTTCATTAACTTCCCCATTTTTGCTATATATATATATATTTATTTATATTCAACTATCTAGATAGCTGTATCACTTGTCTTTCATGCCCATCCTATTGTCACTAGTTACTTTTTTTTCTACTAGTTTCTCTTGAAATCATTATTTGGCTCTATTACTTTTCCAAAGCAGGTCATAGTTGGCCTCCGATACATCCTTCCTTCAACAAGCTTCTAACGATGGGTTGGTTCCTTGCACTCCACGTTATGTCCATCCACCAACTAATGATCCCTTCAAGAGGGTACTTAATTGTATGCATCCCTCCAGAGTTTTTTTAAACTCCTTTCTTCTCTTTTTCATTCTTACTGTATCCTTCCCTAACATTTTCGGAGGACGTTTTTCCGTGTTTACCCCTTTCTGAGGGGGTTCTAGGCGTACCTCCCATATACCTTAAGATTCTTGTGGTATTCTTCTATGGTTGTCCTTCTTAAGAAGAAGTTCGAATTTCCTTCATTTACCTCACTATTTCTTGTCCTCCTTGTGAATAGCTTACATAACCTGCTCCATGGTTTTGGTTACCACTCCTTCATATCTTTCATTACCTTTAAGGGTAGACTTTCCAGAATTTTCTAAAAGGGTATAAGAGAGGGGCTGAGTACAACTACTCAATGAATGGATTTTTAAAATTTAACATTTACAAAAAAGATTTGTATTGGAGTGTGCCATACTCCTTTCTTTCAAAAATCCTTTCATTTCAAATCTCGGTTTTTACCACCATTTCTTATTAATCACGGTGTGTCATCACCCAATACACATCCTTCATCATAAAGGTCAAACACACATTCGCAGGCCAGTACGTCCACTGAACCTACTTGTGGCGTCGGAACGACTTTACTGGCCACCTAGATAGATGCACGTCCACTTCTACCCTAAGAATGAGTGGTTGTGCGCAACATCCGACCCTCAATCCCGAAATCAATTCTTCGTGTTTGTATGAGGACAAAGACCTCATCTCGTCCCCACCCTGGTCTCATGCGCTTGGTGCTACTCGAAATTTCGCATGATCACATGGGACGACGAATTGCCTTTATACTCACCAGGTCGTCCAGGGCCCTTAAGACGCATCACTACCCCTCTTGGGCATCTTGATGGTCTCGTAATCACAATGCATGCACAATCAATATTTTCTTATCATGCCATATAATCTATGGTGCCACTAGTCCAATGACCTCGACCTTCTACTCAACCTATAGCTGTTTTCTTGAGTAGTCTAGAAACCTGTCATGTAGCACTAGCACTAGTTGACTGAATATGTCGGTCCTGTCTTGGTACCATGGCCAAATAATTCATTTATTAAAGTTTTATGGCACATATCTTATGTTTGTTTACGAGCTCCTACTCGTGTCCACTGGCCTATGGCCCACTTGTTCGAGATTTTTAAAACCGGGCATAATAGCCCCTAAGTTCCAAAACTGAGGCCCCTGGCCAAGAGCTATTTGAGCTCCCGTCAAGAAGGTCTCCCAAATTGTTAAGCATTGGGACACAGTCTAGGGAGAGAACTTTCGACAAAATATGTTTTTCAACTGTCCATCATATCAACCGAGTATGAGGACATCTCCACTCAAAACCGATGAACGAGTTTTCCACTTCCTTCGAGGAAGTTTTATCATACCAACTGGGTATGATCTAGTTACAACTGGTAAGTAGTTTTTCCGCGCGATTTTCACATCACTCCTATAAGTTGTAATGTTTAAAATACCACTATGTAGTGGGTTTTTATTTCGAGGTACTTATCATTCCTAACCGGGTATGATATAAAATCCTACTCAACCGTTAATGTAGTGAATTCCACTCGGCCGATTCTTTGTATTCACACGAGCTTGTCCTTGCTGGCATTCCCGGTAGTTCATATTCCTACATGATATGAACATCCTTGTTAATTATCCCTCAACCTAATAGCCTTCATTCATTCCAAATGAATGAGAAAAACAAACTTTCAACTTATTTGCAATTAGTTCCCTAAAGTTATTTTTCTTTAACTTTAAGGCCCTAATGTCGGTTTTTCCTTAAATTGAGTCTCGAATATTTTAAAATTTATCTTTGGTCCTCAATTTATTCAATTTCACAAAAAGGGGTTTAATTTTCCAAATTTGTAATTTGCTCCCCCCAACTTTTCCAAAATTACCATTTTACCCTTCCTTTACAAAAATGTAAGTTGCCCCCAAAAATTCTAAAATTCCTCTAGTGGCCCTCTAACATTTTTATCATGCTCAATTGACCCAAAATTTTATAAAAATTGCATCTTGGTCCTTCGAATTTTCATAAATCCCCAATTTCAACTCCTTAACATAGCCGAATTTGATTTTATCAAATTGACTGGTCAAACAAATCTAATTGTTGAAATTGAAGTTAAAATTGAGATCCTACATCTTCATATGATTCAATAGAATTTTGAATCACAAGTTTTCTCGCCGGAACGAGCTCAAATGGAGCTTCGTCAGAAAATAGACTGTAGAGAGAGAAAGCTTCAATTACTCACCGTCAAGGGCATGACAGTCCGAGCTTTTGATAAGGGCAGATAGCTCTTGTCCTTAGGTTTATCCTAGAATCAAGAATTGCATCAATTGATGTTGAATTGAGTTAGAATTTCATCTTCGAAATTATACAGGTTCTCTCTCTTGCACCGGTCGGAAATTGTAGAGGGCAGCCAAATTGGCTTACCTTTTCATCCTAATTCGGCTGTGGGAGGGCTGAGGATGTGTTGGGAGGGCTTGGTTTGGCCTGAGGAGGGCTCAAAATGGCTGATTTTAGCTCGGCCGAAATAGGGCAGCTTCGGTCTGTCGGAGCTACTACACTATTCCATCATGCGCTTCTTCGTTGACCGTTAGAGCAAATGAGACTACAGGTGTGTAGCTGACTTTTCCCCAGTTCTAAAGAACCCAACCTCACCTTCTTTTGCTCAGAAATGATCCTATATCAGAGCTCTGGTTTGAGCTTCACCAGAAAATAGAGCAGTTGAGAGAGAGTGAGCTTTTCAAGTGTGGAGAAGATGAATGGGGAGGGGGTCTTTATATAGGAAGCTATGGAACTTCTTGGCCATCTGATTGGCACCTTAATGGTAGTCATTCATTGTCTGAAACTCCATGGCTAGAGACTTTTGAGCTTCGTCGGCGCTGCGCGATTTTTCGGTGAGTGAATAGTGCAATCATTTGAAGGAAGAAGATGACACTGTTCCGAACCGGGTTCAAAGCTTAAACTGGCCGATTCACTGACCATTCGACTGAGTTTTTCAAATATAAAATTTCTAAATTCATTTTCTATCCAATGGTGGCCTCAAATCTCAAATTTGAATTTTTTTAAGCCACCTAGAAAAATGAATTTAGAATCTCGTTCAATAGTGGTTCAAACCGATTCAATTCGATTCACCTGAACCGATTTGGTTTTCATCTCCAATTCATTCTCAAGTCCATTTCCATGACTTTTGGGACATTTGGGTCACTCAGTATCCATAAATTACCCAGTTTACCCTTTCTCTATCGATTTCGGATCATGAACCGACTCGTTTCATAAACCCGTTCAATCCAATTGGATCCAATTCATGTAAAATGATATGGTTTTCTCTTCTAATTTGTCCTAAGGTTCTTTTCCATGGTTTTATGAACCATTTGGATCACCCGAGAGTTGTAAATTTCCAAAATTGCCTGTTCCCAAATGATCGGGTTTGTGACCGGTTCAGTTTTCTTTCTTAGTTTGACCAGTTCTTTTCCTGGTTTTCCTTAACTCAAAATGGTGGGGTTTACACCATATGAGGACAGTGATCTCATCCCAACCCCACTTCGATCTCATGCACATGAAGCTACATCGAGCTTCCCTGACTGTTGGCACGACAAACTGCCCTTATCTCTACCATGTCATTCAGTAGCCCCTAGGACGCATCACTACTCCTCTTAGGCATCTTGATAATCCCGAACCTCAAGTGAATGCACAAACAAAGGTTTCCATAAAGCGATTTATTTTTGGTGCCACTGGTCCAACGACCCCAACCCTTAATTCGACCTGCAGTTGTTTGTCTAGACCGGTCCGTCGACCAAGTCCTATCGCACTGCCGCCAGTCCAACGAGTATATCGGTCCAGTCTTGGTACCATAGCCAAATCACATAAATCATTCATTAAGAATTTTAATGGCTTATCATCATGTTTGTTTATGAGCTATTACTCGTGCCAACTACCCTTGAGCCCACTATACATGATTTTCAAAAAGTGACCATTTTAGCCCTCAAGTTCCAAAATCGAGGCCTTTGGCCTAACTAAACTAT